>JAGKQL010000042.1:2524772-2536433 GCA_018398635.1 Cyprinodon brontotheroides | reverse complement strand
AGGAGAAAAAGCCCCCCTCCCCTACTTCTTGTTTCTCTGGGACTCAGACATGGAAAACCAGGTTTCCATGGCTGTCGGTACATTAGAGGGGAAAGCTGAGCTCCATCCTGGGGCCTGAGATTAAAGCGATGCTTGGTAATGATTTAACAGTCCACCCCACCCCCATTCAAAGCTATGTCCCCCCCCGTAAAAACACGCATCTATCAGAACTGGGCAAAGCAGAGGAAGCTGACTGTCATGGTTCCGTCCTCTCTTTAGTTTATTTGTAGTTTCTTTGTAGTTGTAGTTCTTTGCTGTCAGGATTTAGTTATTTAGTTACTCTCTGCTGCCCCCTTGTGTTTGTTTCCTTTCCCCTGGCTTCTTTCTAGTTAGTTCCACTCACACCTGCTCCATATTCAGCTCATTAGTCCATCCTTGTTCCTATTCCCTTATATACTCCACCTCTGCAGTCACTGAATGCTGGTTCCTGGTTGTTGTTTAGTTGTCTCCTCCTCTCCGGCCCCCCACAGGAGTTTTCCTTCATGTTATCCTGTTTTTGTTTCTCAGTATTTGGATTTCTGCCTACGTTGGCCTCTGCCTCCTGATCTCTGCATTTGGGCCTCAAAAAACTTCCACTTAGCCGTAAAACCGACTCTGCCATTTCTTTCAATACATTTTAGACTTAAATGTTATGCTGCGTTCACACCGACGGCGTCATGAGCGTCAAAAACACTCAAACGCAGAAATCTGGATCAAACTGGTCCAGCTGCTTTGCTGCTCTGGTTGTTTATCAGGGGCCTGTTTCAGAAAGGAGGTTAAGTGAAAACTCTGAGTTTGTTAATGCTGAAATGAGGGAAACTCTGGGTTTTTCTGTTTCAGAAAGGGAGGTAAGTTAAACCTGAGAAAGCAGAGTAAGTCAAGCCCGTTTCTGAAAGAGAGGTAACTTATACTCAGAGTCCAGTTACCATGGGAATTTACTCTGTGAACCTAAGCTGGTCGCAGAGTTTTTGAGATTTTGATAGGACGTCTACCATGAAAGATTTGCCGATAGACTTTGCATATGTAAACCAGAAGCGTTGATGATTTAAACGCGTCCGGTCTGAACGCATCAGAACTACCTCACATAGTAAACTATATGATTATTGTAGCTTTCAGGTTAGCATGCAGGGTTAGCAATGCTAACCTCAGCAGTTATATGACAGGATGTAGTGAATATTTCTGGTGAAATCTGATGAAAATGCACGAGAAGCAGGATTGGTCAGAGTTTATACAGGCCTGCTGATCCACAGTAGTCTGAATTTTTATATTTTTTGTTCCTTTTTCTGAATACATACAGTAGCAGCCATTTAAAATGGTCGTTCCCAGTCAAACACCAGCAGAATGGACGCCCACTGCATATTATTTTACTCTGACTCCACCCTTTCACTGAATTACAGGGTCTGACCAGCAGATGGCGCTTCTCTTTAGATCTTAATGTCTATAAATCATGACAGAAAGAATATTTTAGTACAAATATTGATGTTTAATAAGGAATCATAGGGAACCAGTGGAGGAAAGGGGAAGTTCTGATCGGCTACTACTGTAAGGTATCGACTACCTGCAGGGTGGAAGGAGCGTTTCACTCAGTGGAACAAAGATTGCCTCTGAACAGGATCACCAACCCTAACTTTCAGCTAAATCTCTCCCAGTATGGCCAGTTTGTCTGGCTGGAACATGAAGGTGTTTGTTAACACAATAGAAAGTAGCAGAGTGACCAGAATTGGTTCAAATTCATTTCTCAGTTATTTAAAGTCCAGAAGTCTGAGAGAAACAGTTCCTCTGAGATCTGATCCAGAGAATCTTTCAGTTCCAATGTGTGGCCTTAAAAACTATTACATTTATATCTATAATATGTTCTATTATTCCAATCATAGCTAAATGACTCCATCTGCCTGGTAGATCCAGGTTCATTTGAACGTTTTATTTCACCATCATGTTATTTTAGTAATGAAGCTAAAGGTTTTGGAGTAATAAGAGATCAGACATGAACAGAGCTACAGATTAGGGTGATGGTAAGGAGTCCGATACGTCCTGAAAATAAGCAGCTGTTGGAAAAGTTTGATCGCTTGTTGCTTCTTCAGCTTTTCTTTGGTGAAATCTAACAGATCAAATTCATGAAGAAGAGTTAGTTTCTCCTGCTGGATGTGGTTTGGTCCATGACCGCAGTGAGCCGTTGGAACGTTTATTGTTTCTTCCTGTTTATCAGCCGGTTACGCCATTTTAAACAGACGAGAGGAGAGGCAGACGTTCTGTTAAAATGTGGGATTCAGTAAGCAGCCTGGTGGGAACAGCAACATCTCTCCTCATAGATCTCATAGTTTCAGATGAGCTGGGAACCAAATTAGTTCCCAAACTCTGAGTGTTTCACCCCCAACAGGACCTGATTCTGCAGGTTTTCATTCTTTAATCCTAATCCTGGTTTGGGGAGGAACCTTCATTTGATCAGATTAACTCCTTGGTATTAAAGCTGTTATCATCTACTGGGGGATTGCTTGCTTGATCAGAGAAGAGAATTCAGTCAATCAAATGTAATTAAGCCGTCGCTGTTATTAAAATTCCCAAAGAACTCATCAGATTCTAGCTTTTAATTTCTCTTTTGTTTTTACAGATAATACTTGACATCTTTTTCATAATCGGCACCATGAAGAATTTACAGTGCAATAAACAGGGAGATTGCTGCAGCGCATTGTTGTGATGAATGAGGATTAGGATGTGCTGGCGGTTTGAAGAAGCAGCTTCTTCGCTGGGAGACTTTCCTAATTCCATTTCAAAGGAGGATTAGGGAAACTTTTCTCTAAAAAGGATTGAAAAGTAATGTTTTTAACATTTCTAACATTTATTATTTCTAAGCATTTGCCTTTATAAGCAGACAGATTAAAGTGTTATGATGAAAAAAGTGTAGAAATGAACCCTTTGGGCCTAATTAACTGTTTGTAGATTAGCATAATCTGCTCTGCTGGGACGTCACTTCCTCCTTAGTGTTTTATTAAAAAAGAAACATCAGACATGAGTAACACCCCCCCACATTTAATGCAAAGACAGCAGACCCCTGTGGGGGGGGGTTGATTACCCTGATGTCATTTCACTGCTTCTTAAGAGTTTTCTTTGCTGAAAAAATTAGGGCTGCAACTAACGCATTATTTTGAAAATCGGTGAATCGGCCGATTATTTTTTCATTAATTCGATGAATCGGACACAAAATATTTTTTATATTAACCTCTTTATTCCAAAAATAAACATTTTAGACAGAACAAACAAGTACACAAGTACAGGTTGCTCATTAACCGTACTGGTGCAATATGAAAATATTAAATGTTTGTTTTAAAACTAATGAACTCCTATATGAGAAATGTAGCTGTAATATCCACAAAATAGAGGCTTCACTTTGCTATTTGGATAAAAGCGCAAAAGACATTTTGTTTTAAAAGCCCCTAAGGTTCCTCGTTCCAATAGGCCTCATTTCCTCAACAAAATGAGTTTTTAGACTAGAAGAGTTCTTGCCTTTAAGACAGGAAAGTATAGCAGTTAAAGTTGCTACTTGAGAAAAATACTCTGAACCATATAGATGTGTAATGAGCCCTGTGATTCAAATTATAAATTGTATTGGAATAAAAAATGAGAGAACTAGGGGTGCTAAAAAACACATCCTCCCAAAGACAGATATTTACATGGGAATGTGGTTAGATAATTAATTGACATATTACTGATCTTGCTGGATTTTTATTCTGCTTTACTTCCATAAATTGCAGGATCTTTTTTACTTTATCTTTGCCAGAAGATTTAAACTTTAAAAGCCTTGCCTCATAATTTGCAAGTTAATTTATTTATAAAGAAAAATATAAACGCCAAGCTTAAGCTAATTCAAATGAAATTAAAAGTAAAATAAGTAGCCAACCTTATCACTGTTCGTGGTAACCTACTAACACGTAAGGAAAGCATCAGATGAGCTACCTGAGAAACTAACGCTACGTTTTCCCCACCTTAAAACCAAACAAACATGGTTACTCATCCTGCTGGTCAGGGAGCCTTCACTGCCATTGAAGGCTCCTAGTGTTGTTTTCTTCAGGTGCTGCATCATAACAGTGGTGCTTCCGTGCCATGTTTATTTTGTTTTTACAAAAGTTGCATGTTACTTTTTTCACCTTTACAAACCGCAGGCTATTTTAATTATTGTGATCAATTTGCGCCAACGCTTTCGCTTCATTTGCGGCAGTCTGGACGCTGAGGGTAAACTCCTCACTAAAATCCCGCGGCCTGACTGCCCGCTGAGAGGGATTCTTGTGGGAAAGGGAGAAAGGCGTTGGGATGGGGGAGGCGCCGCAGGCAGCTGCCGCTGAGGACAAGAGGAACGATACATGCTTTCACGCAAGAGTCTCCAAAAGCCAGTGACACCGAAAAAGTCGCCAGATTGGTCGCTAGTCGCTTTTAAAAAATAGTCGCTGGAGGGGTTCGAAAAGTCGCTGAGTTGGCAACACTGCAACTGCGGGGCGCTTGACTCATTTCTCCGGGCCATATTTTTTCTTCCCCGGATGACGGCGCGCGGGCGGATGACGATTAATCGCTGCTGACACAACTAATCGATGATTAAATTGCCAACGCTTAAAGTCGCATTTTTATCATTTTATCGACATTCAAGTTATTGCAGCCCTACTAAAATCCTTCTTTATATCAGTGATGAATGAGTGAAGGTGAAGTTCGATGTTATCAAAGGTTCAGATCATTCTCTATATACAGTTGAGTACGACGGACTATTAAAGCCAGGATATAGATTTGATTTATTTTTCATAGAATAACGTCATAACATTACGAGAATAATGACGTAATGTTATGAGAAAAAAGTCGTGACATTTGGAGAATAAAGTTGAAAAATTACCAGAATGAATTCATCAAACCACAACCTGTTTCAGAAAGAAAGCTTCCAGCTCATCGTCGTTTGCTTAATCGTTTCAAAGTTCTGATGATAATTTGATTTAGACTCAATATTTCCTTATTTCTCAAACCGAATCCAAAGTATAACTTCAAATGATGATCGACATTCTTCATTTTAAGGAAAACAGAGTTGTCATAAAATACTTTATTATTATTATTATGGTTTGAGTTTATTCTCGTATCTAAAAAAATTAGGATTTAAAATAAAAATAAAAATCTCTTGCCTGGCCCTAATGCGCCATCGTAGTTGTGTGTGAATATAAAGAATGTGTGAGTCACTAACCTGGTCTTATAGTTCAGTCTGAGCCCAGAGGGTGAGGTTGGTTCCAGCCGGCCCGCTGCAAACATGACGAGGCGGACGGCGCCCAGAGCGTCCCAGACGCTGAAGCCCCAGAGGTCGCAGATCAGAACCAAGCACACGAAGAAAGGAAGGATCATCCAGAAGGCGGAGCCAAAGCCGACATCCAGGATGTGCTTGGTAGTCTGAGCCAGGAGATCAGAGGTCCATAAGATGCTGAGGGAGAATCCAGAGTCAGGAAGCAGCTCCAGGTTCACAGACAGACAGAAATCCAGCAGGAGTCAGAAGACAGGTCTGGCAATCAGATCAGAAAATAAACAGGCTGGCACAGAAGTCCATTTCATCACCAATCAGGAAGGATTGCTGCATGTTTGCTTTGCAATGAGAGTTTATCAGATAATAAAAATATTCATTAGGAAAAACATTTCCAGGGAAGGTTAAATCTGCAGCCGATCACCAAGCTGGGAGGGACAGAAAAATTAGAGAATTAGAGGAGAGCAAAGATAGATTTAAGAAGTAGATTGCATCTCCAAACTCCACTACTGCTGCTGGTTTGGTTGAAGCATAGAAAACCGTTCATAGATCCAACAGGTAGCGCTCTGATGCAGGGATGGGAACTTTCTACTTTCGTTCATGTTCCTCCTTCATCTCCTGCTGGAGTTTAAACCTAAAGCACCAGATATGGAACATCAGAGTCACATGATGAGACGTTTCCTCCTGGATAAACATTTAATCATTAATGCTTATTATATATTTAAGCCCATTTAGTCCTTTTCTATAGTGGGATGATTCACTCACAGCCCATCAGAGGCTGATAGAGGATTTCTACATTTTTATGGCTCCCCACTGATTTGTTCTATTGTTGTTTTGGTTTAATATTGATCTTTGGGCAGTTTGGTTTCCGACGCCTGCCTTCGACCGTAACGCAGGGTTTAGAACCGTCAACCTTTTCTTATCTCACTCCTTGGACATTATTAGAACACAAACAGTTCCTTAAATGTTGCTTTTGGTCTGTAGGTCATTTTTCCTCAGTCTGCAGAAATAAACAGTTTATTTCTGCTTGTTTTTATTGACGGGCCAAAAGGAGCACGTTGGTGAACAGGTTCAGACGCTTAACGTCGTTTGGTGACATTATTTAGATCCTCTGTTTAAACTCGATCCAGATCAGCGACCGCTAGATCAGAGTTTTCACGTCAACCATAATGGCTGCAGTGAGTTAGACTGAAGGTCCGTTTCCTTTAGAAGCAGCTTCATGTTTGCTGGTTTAAAATGTTTAAACTCTCCAATGGAAATGAGGTTTTATCAACGTTGAACCTCTTTGCTTGGTTTTGTTCTTCTTTGTATATTTCATTTGATTTTTTTTAAACTTATTTAGAGCCGAACTTTTGTTTTGAAAACCTTTCTGTGTTTTCTGTGCTTATTTTATTTGTTGGTATATTTTCAGATCTTCAAGGCAGCTAAAACAGTAAATGCATACTTTCAGTGTTTCTAACATTGGCCAGCTTTTTGTGATTAAACTAATAAAACGAAAGTCTTTGTCTATAGTTTGTTTTCATGGGTATGAGAGGAAATCCGTATTTATTAGTGTTTTTCATCCTGACATTCCTGGATGTACCAGAGAATAGCTCAGCCTTAGCTCTGCTAGCTTGATTCTGGTGTTCTTTTTAGTTTCTGATCCTTTTTTGGACATTTGTTATGATGCGTAACCTTAGCAACCGTAGCATGTTGTTTTGTTCCACCCAGGAGCTGCTAACTGTCAAGGTTCTCTCCTTTTGGGACTTTGAGCTTCAGTAATTCTGTTTCATATATTTATATTTTATATTTAAGCCAGTCTTTAGTTCCTCTCTGTCGCCCCCTTGTGCCTGTCTCCTTTCCTCTAGCTCCCTTCTAGTCTCTTCCATCCACACCTGCTCCCGATTAGCTGATTAGCTAATCGGGAGCAGGTGTGGATCAGTTTTCTTCCAGCCTTCAAGGAGGGAGAAGCTGCTCAGCGTGTTTCTGATAAACTGCAGACTAGTTAGCTTTAAACTTTAAACTGCAGAAAAACAAAAGTAACGAAACAAATAACATGCCAGTCAGACATTTTTTTCCTTCATCTGGTGTTCTCTGTGTGCAGGCATGGCGGCGTCACTGAGTGTACGCCGAGTTGTCCTGTAAATCAGATGAGCAGAGACATCTGTATGATGAGCAGATGTTGGTAGATGAATGATGTTCCAGCATCTAACTCTAGATGCTCTAGATGCATCCTCATCCCTTAAGAGAAATAGATCACTGTCAGCTAAAGTTTTTTAGTCTTTATTTCTGAGCACTATGGCTGCTCTGCCAGCGACAAACATCATAGAAAATTCAAAGGTAAGAAAAAGATTTTTCTATCTATAGCATTTCAAGCCTTCATTTCTACTCTTAGAATTTGGGAGATGACTGCTTTTCTCTTTATTCATCTACGCTGCACAGTATATACAGTACCTTGCAAAAGTATTTAGCCCGCTGGAACTTTTCCACCTTTTCCACATTTCAGGCTTTAAAACATCCTCATAATTCCAGGTAATCCTCGCCTATTTTCCTCGCCCAAATGGAAAAGCAAATAACTGCGGAACTGTAAGCCCAGATTACATGTGATGCATCATTTAAAAGCCAACACCTTCTAGTTTCTGAAAATATAAATTAAAATAGTGTGTAACGACAACAACATTATCTGGACCCCATATGAAGTATAACACCTGATAAAGATTCAGGATACGGCGACAGTTCCATAAATCGGCCAAGAAGATACAATTATGCATTTCTCAGTAGTATATGATCACACATCACACACGCAAAAATAGTGACTGAATTGAACCATTGATGACAGCGCACCACCACACGTTACAGACATCCCAAGTTCCAAAAATGTATTTCAGGGAGATGCTTATCTACGCTCTGGATTACGCATAATTTCAAGTCGTATCGTTTAAAATAAAATACTCAAATAAATCGTTCTTTTAGTGCATCAGTTCAAAAATGACACAAAGTTGTTTCTTTTCTTCCTGAAAATCATTGGTCTTTTTTTAATAGCAGTAATAACGACATGCTTGAAAACAGGCATGTGTCATTGTTTTACATTTATTCTGCATCATGTCAACAACTACTGCAGAAAATTTCAGACTTCTAGGTATAAAAGTTCTAGAGCTATGAGACTTTTAACTTCTGGAGTCATCAGCGTCTCAAAACCTCATCAAATTGTTTGAAATTGTGCTTCTTGGTTTTAAACAATAATTTTACCCCCAAAAATCAAACTGACGCATTTTTATGGCCACAAAATATTTTTGAACTAAATATTTTTCCACTTTTTTTCATTTTCATCTGATGATTGACTGGTGAGTATCTTTCATTTCATCATTCATAGAAGCAGACACTTGTTTTGTTGGCAGGAAGGCGATGAAAACAAACAAACCAAACATCACAGGCATATGTGATGAAACCAGGAGTCCAAAATTCAAAAAAATTCAAAACATGAAAAAAATAAGAAGAAAACAGACAAGAAAACCATGGAGACATCAGGGAATGAAAACTCAAGGAGGAAGGCTCAGAGAGACGAAGTGGAGGAAGACTGAAGAGGTTAGACCAGGACCCAGCAAAGAGGAAGTAAACAGCAAGATTTATTATTTATAGGAGACAGAAACAAAGAGAGACTAAGGAGCAAACTGGGAGCAGGTGTGCACAGAGCAAGAGAGGAAAAGAGGTAGGGAAAAAGGAGAACACAAGAGGGCAGCAGAGGGCAACAAATGAAAAAACCTGGAAGACTGGAAATAACAACAAAATATTAATAATTAAACCACTAAGACTCTAAAACAAGGAGAAAAGTAAAACGAAACACTCTAAAGAAAACATAACAGAACCAAGACTAAAACAGTAACTAAGAATTAACTAGAGAACACAGCAAAATAAAAAATAAAACCAATAACACTAGACAACAAGGAGCAAAGCAAAAATGAATCAAAACTGAGACGGTTAACGAGAAAAAAACACGGAACACAAAAAACTAAGAATTAAACCATAAAAACTAAGAAACAAGGAGAAAAGCTAAACTGGATACTCAAAAGAAAAACACAGAAACCTAACAGACGTTATGTGGTGGTTTTCTATTCACAGAATATTTTATTCTGAATATTCTGGATTATTTTAATCTGTGGACCCTTATGGAGGAACGGAATATAAACAATAGAAGATTAGATTTATAAAATGACTTCTGGACGCCTATAGAGGGATGTAGCTGTGGCTGCTTTAGCTCATGCTGCTCTATCTGAGTTAACTGTGCTTTGATGGTCGCTGGGTCCAGAAAATGAACTTGGTGAATCTAAGCTTTCAAATGATGTCTAACATCTATAAAAGTTTAACTGTTTTTATTTTCATGCGTTCCGAGTTGTTTGGTGGAAACATGTCAAACGGTTTTTCTGAAGTTTTTATCCATTCCTCCTGTAAACAGCTGGAGTTCAGTGAGGTTGGATGGAAATCGTTTATGTTTTCACTTCTTTGCACAGATTTTGGATTCAGGTCTGGACTTTGACTAGGCCATTCTAACTCTTGTTTATCTATGAACCGCTGTATTCTAGATGCTGCTTTCTGTTCTCTGGCCGTCTGCAGAATCCAGCCGGTTCTGCTCCTGTATTTGGCTCCATCCATCCTGCTGAAGAAAAGCCCAGACCATAATGCTGCCACCACCATGTCTGATAGTGGGGAAGGTGTGTTTAGTCCAGAATCCTGCACCAGGTTGGGCATCCGGAGGGGAAATGTATGGCATGAACATCTAGGGGTAGAAAACCCATATTACTTCACAGGTGTGGGAATGGGTTTATGTGGAGTTGCTGTGAATGCAGCGTTGCTTCCTGACGTGAGGAATAAATGTGTGAGTTGCTGTGAATGCAGCGTTGCTTCCTGACGTGAGGAATAAATGTGTGAGTTGCTGTGAATGCAGCGTTGCTTCCTGACGTGAGGAATAAATGTGTGAGTTGCTGTGAATGCAGCGTTGCTTCCTGACGTGAGGAATAAATGTGTGAGTTGCTGTGAATGCAGCGTTGCTTCCTGACGTGAGGAATAAATGTGTGAGTTGCTGTGAATGGACTTCCAGAGAGGGAGTTACATGGGCTGTCCCTATTTGTGTCACGGTCAGGAGGTCTTGCAGCAGAATTCTGGACAATTTTGTAGGTGACCCAGTCTTTTGGCTCAGACAGGTAAACAGGTCTTGAAGAACGAAAGCAGGGATGATCTTCCAAATCATCGTGTGAGAGCATTTTTCCTTACCTTGGAGATATTAAGAGATAGAAGTAACAGATCCTGATCAGTTGTTTTGAGTGTAGCTATATGACATCCCCTCATCAAAATCACTCTGCAAGATTAATGACTGATTTGGCTGAGGAACATAGATCACCCAGGTGCTGTTTAATGTCAGGGATGGCACTGTCAGGAGCAATGAGTGTCTCAGTCTTTTCGGTATTCAGTGCGAGATAGTTGTCGTTTAACCACTGCTGAATCCGGGACAGACAGTTCATCAGAGAGTGTAATTTGTGGACCTCTTAGGTTTTAAAGGAGCAGTACAGCTGTATGTCGTCAGCAAAAAGATGATATACCACATCACTGTGCTTTTAATCAGCCTGCGAGGGAGAGGATTCTCACTCTAGGATTAAAATGGTCCATTTTCCAAAGCTGTGGCTATTAAATTCCAGGAAAGCTTTGGCATCTCCTAACTTGGCAGCTACCAGTTGGCTGTGTGCGCATAATTAAAGCAGACTCAGCTGGCTCGCGTTACCAAATTACTGTATATACACTGAACTGTCGATGGAAATTCTTAGCACAATTTTTGCAATTTTTCCGATATACATAAATTCAAAAGTTTATTCTCTACTGTTACCCACTCTTTTTACTCCATCCCAGGCAATTCCTAACGGCCAAATCTGGGGTAGCAAAGTTCCAAGGGTGTTAAATCACTGATATCTAATTAAAAATCAAAAGCTAATAACTCAGTGGGGAAAAAGTTAAGAAAACTTAATTAAATCACGTTCTGTTTTAACTTATAAGATCTCTTTCCTCTAAAAGTCTACTAGTTAATGACTTGATTTGTGATAATCACATTGACTTGTGTTGCCTTACAGAAACCTGGCTGCAGCAAGAGGATTATGTGAGCATAAATGAGGCAACTCCTTCAAGCTATTTAAATTTTCACATACCCAGAAGTTCTGGGCGAGGAGGAGGAGTAGCAACAATCTTCCAGTCTGACTTACTGATTACTCCCAAAACAGTTAATACCTACAACTCTTTTGAACATTTAACCCTTAATTTCCCTGATCCAAATTTCAAGGCAAGAAAACCTCTTCTTTTTGTAACTTTGTATCGTCCACCAGGTCCTTACTCTGAATGTTTAGATGAGTTTTCAGAGTTTC
>JAGKQL010000042.1:2501189-2519817 GCA_018398635.1 Cyprinodon brontotheroides | reverse complement strand
ACAAGAAGAAGAAGAAGCGAAGCAGCGTAGCCGGGTGTAGCAGAAAAAAATCAGTTGTTGTGGAGAATTGTGTGGGTATGGCGAGTGGGAAAGAACAGGAGTTGGAAGACGCGCCAGCAGCACTTTATAGGTCTGCTCTATGGGACCACTTTGCATTTAGGGTGACCTACGATGGCGGCGGAAAGAAAGCTGTGGATAAAAGAGATTGCAGCAATTATTGCAAACGCGTGGCCACGTTTCATTTATGCTAGCAGCAGGCTAAAATCAGCATATGCTGAACCGAACACGTGACCCGCGGAACCGAACTGAACGTGATTTTTAGCCCAGACGTTCCCATCCCTAATATATATATTTATATATATATTTTTTGTATTCACCATCATTACGTTAAAAGCACTTTTGTTCATAAATAAAACAAACCATGAGAAGGAATGCTGCTGACTCCATGTCCGTCTTCAAGTTCTCAGGTAGAGGCCTGAAAGCTAACCCCGCCCCCGCAGTGTTCAGTCCCGCTCCCGAAAAGAATTATGATTTTCATTCCCGCCCGCACCTGTAGCAGTTTGTCCCGCTCCTGCCTGTAATTCCCGCATGATTCCGACGTTCGCCTACTGCTCAAGGCAATTTGTGTCATTAGTTTGACGCTGTGCTTAGCTGATCACATTACTGACCAATTCTTCACCGCATAGAGCATGACGCTTGTTAGGCGGAACGAGCTACAATATCCAGCACATTGTGATGTTTATATATGATAGACATAGACTGATCATTTATGACTTTATTTTACATTTTAAAACACCTTTTTAGTTCACGGGACTGCCGCTTATCACCGCTCCCGCTCGCTTTCAATATTTGTCCCGTGCCGTACTGCTTTGCGTTGGGTCCCGCGGGACTCCTGCGAGAGTGCAGGGCTCTACTTTCAGGTGTGATGAGCTGAGAAATGATGGAGTAAACTACGTCATTCTGCTGGTTAAAATCAGCCATCTTGTTCTTTGATCCGTGTCTTTAGATAAATCCCGCCGTATTCCAGCGTCTGCCATCATTGGCCGTCAGTTCCAGGTCAGTTATCTGATGGTCGACATCCGTTCCAGTGTCAGTTCCTCATCAGTGGATTATCCTACACCTTGCATAACTTGTGTGGAACTTATCAGAACTTCTCTCCAAGCGCCGCCATCAAGCGTATCTGCAGACAAGAGCTGAACATATTTCTAACTTCCAGCTACTGTATAATGGTAAACGCAGCGTTAATACCAATCAAATCGGGCGTTCGCCTTCAGGACACTGGCTTGTCCATCATTTCATGGACATTCATTGGCCGTGCGTTATGCAGACGTTTGGCTGTTGTTGGACAGAAGTCCTGGACTCGTTATGAATACTCTATGGGTAGACGCCCAAAAAGCATTTTAGGAGATTCTGGGACGTCAGACATAAATCGGCGAGGTGTCACTGTGGCTGCAGGCATCACAGCAGACCAAACACTGGCGTGAAGGTTTTATTCTTTTTATTTTTGGGTCATCTCACTCTCTCTAGATTTTATTAACACCCAATAAAAACCAAAATGTCTGCACCTCATGGTTGGACCATAGAGATGGATTAGTAGACATAGTGTTGCCATATTTCCTAAAGATAGAAATACTTTTGTAAAATTTTGCCAGTCTTTTTCGTAACTCAACCAGTGAAGCCACCACACGGCTAATTAGCAGATTTAGCATTGTTAGCTTGGTGCCTAGATGCTAAAACAACTTATAGTATCTAATGGAAAACCCTGAAAATCAAGTCAAACGGAGTCACATCAAAACTGTGAGTTTTTCCAGAATCAAATGCGCTGTAAAGATCAAAGACCCTTAAAAGTGAAATTATAAACTCAATGATGGACTCAAAAAAATGTTTCACTGTTAGCCTGGTAAACTAGCCCCACCCTGCCTGCTAGTGGTCTAGCCTCCATCAATGCCCTAGAACTGGCCGGCCAATCACAGCGCAGTGATGTGAAGGTGAAGTTCTGGATGCAAAGTGGGCGGGGTTTGAGGGTGTGACGACAAAGCTGCGGGACGCTGGAGAACACACAACAAGGAAGATGGCAGCAACTATTGAACAGTTCTGGTTTGACTCAGCTTTGGAATCAGTTCTGGAAGGATCAGACTTTGGGTTTTCGTTTAAACGTGAGCAGGAAGAGGATCTACGCTCGTTCATTTTATAGAAGGACGGATTCGCCGTTTTACCGACAGGCTGTTTGTTTCCACCCCCCACCAGCTTCCTGTCGCGCTTCCTACGTCACAGTCAGCGGCTCTCATTGGTCAGAGCGTTGGCCAATAGGAGCAGACATGGTTTGAAAACAACGGGTTGTTCTCATCAACAATCTTCCTCGTTCATCGAGGCCAGACTAGATTACACATTTAATCTCACATTTAGTCTGGTTTATCAGGCTGTTTCAATGTAGTAAAAAATGTGGTTTCTCCTTTGCAAATACAATAAATGTTAAGTAACAATCTAATTATCTAAGCAGCAGTCAGAGATGTTTTGGTGGAGAGGATCTTTAAAACTATTTCATTTGAAGGAATTCTTGCAGGCAGACAGAAGAATGTCCTGATCTGATGAGAGAAATGATCTCCTACTGATATTTCCAGCAGATTCACAATAAATGAACAAGTGTTTGGTTTCTCTGATATGGGAGGCTGTAGAGTCACTGCACTGGATCGCAGAAACACGCCGCTCAGCTTAGATCGGCTGTTCTGTCTTTAGGAGGAAGCAGTTTTAGTCTGAGTGTGTTGATGGGTTTGAATTTCATTCGCATGTTTAGAGAAAATACTCAGAAACTCCTCAGACACGTAGAATTACAAAGTTCTGTGTCTGTTTTCTACTCTGTGTTTGATGCAGTGTTTTTATTCCTGTTTTTTTAGCCGACTGAATAAAAGTCCGGTTTGGAAAAACAACGAGCTTCTAGTGATTTCATTTTTCGTGGTTGCCATGACGTCGGTGACTCTGAATTTTACAGACGTTCCATAAAATATGTAAAAATAGAAAATTTTTATCCTTAATTATTTGATGAAAGTGAATAAAATAGATATTTCCTCATTTCTGCTGCTTTACAGAAGGAAAATCCACAGTTTTCCTGTTCTGATGATGGGCTCTCTGAAAGTAAACAGTCAATATGGACACAGATGGTTGCAGCCAAAAAGCTGCTGGATTATCAGCTTTATGTTGAGCTTTTGTCAATAAATGTGCAGTAGTACCTTCCATCCTAATCCCCAGAATGCAGCTGAAGCCAGCAGGTGGTTATTACACTACAAGCCAGCGAACCGATGTCAGCGTCTGGAACAGTGAGAGAATAGACTCATATTTTACTACAACATCACAAAGGATCGTCTTAGACCTGAGCGAACCTTCCAGTTATCAATCATTGGATTATAAATGAATCCCAGGCATCACATCCAGCCGTCGATAGACGCGCCGTCAGCCTGCTGGATTTAACAGCAGCTTAACGCTGAGAGGAGGAAAAACAAAACATCAGAATATCTTCTGTCTCCACCAAAGATTTTAAAGATGATTAATTCATTTTTCATGGAACGAAATGACAGAATCATCTTCAGAGGCTCGATCTTAGGAACCATTTATGCCAATAGGAGAGTTTCTATTGGCTGTCCTAAAGCAGCTTGATGATGTAATCAGCTATTGTCCATATTTGGTAATGCTTTGATCCAGAAACAACAAACATATTCGTACTTTATTCCAAGCAAACTGCATTTCAGTTCCTTATGTAATTTCAGTCTGGTCTGGACTGGCCTCAGAGGTCTGCTGGAACAAAACTTGGTCTTTACCTAATAAATATTTAGTAGTAAACAAAGGTTAAAGAGGTTTCCTTTAAGATCATTCACCGCTCTTATCCAGTAAAGTCATTTTTAGTTCAATATTAAAAGGACATTGATACCACTTGTACTTTCTGCAACTTTTACTCAGAATCTGTCTCTCATCTGTTTGGGTCCTGTGAACACACCAGGCGTTTTTGGCAAAGTATCTGTCGCTTCATTCTGGACAATATTTATGAGAAATTTGAACTTTATTTTCAAGATGTTTTATTTGGAATCACAAAATATAAAAAAAGAACTTTCTGAACATTTTTTCTTGTGCAATCTTTTGTTACTGTTGGCCAAGTTTTATATCCACAAATGTAAAGTTATTGTGACTAAACCCTGTATTTCTTTTCTAAAGGAAGCAACTACTTATTTTTCTACATTGTCCTCCTCCAAGAATAAAAAAGCTGCTAAAACTATAACCTTATGCTCTAAATTTAAAATATTTATATAATCCCTTTATATGTTTCTGTTCACTATCACTTTTTTACTTTTATTTAATAACTTTTTATTTTATTTATTTATTTATTTTCTTTTGCTCAAACCCCTGGTGATTGTTCACTGTAAATTGTATTTTGTCTCTGTATTATAATTTTTTTTCTAATACAGTTTATTAAAAAAAAATAAAAAATAAATGCTTTGATCCAGCCGTAGAAGAGACGCACAGTCAGACTGGCAGGACAGGAAGGGGTTAAAAACACTCTAAATAGTTTAAATCAAACGCCTCAGAATAAATCCATCTTCTGATGTCATTAAATTAACCTTAGAGGCAGTTAGCAGAGGAGAATTAATTAAACCCGCCGAGGATCTGAGATTTTACCGTAATTATTAAAATAGAAGAGAATAGAAAATCCCTTTATTGTCCCACAAACGGGAAATTCTGCTGTTTACAGCAGCAAAAAGATTCTAGAATAAAAAATGGTCACACAAATATGGACCTTAGAAAAATGTCTAAGAATAAGATAATGAAGAAAAAAAACGAAATCTAGATCAGTAATTTTTCTTAAATAAAGTGCTTTTGTTCTTGGATTAAAGAGATAAAAGAGACATTTTGCCAAAGGAACAAGAAAATTTACACTTAAAATAATAAAACATAATTACATTGTCTTATTTCAAGTGCATATTATCTAATTATCCTAAAATACTCATTCATTACCTGCTCAAATTAAGGGTAAATACACTTAATTTAAGATATTTTACTTATTTGCAGATCGTTTTTTCCAGTGAAGAATAAAATACTGAGCTGTAAAGTTTTAACAAAATAAAACTGAAGAATAAATGACCAATACACAGCTATGGACAACGAAAAATAAATGTAAATTTAAAGTTTAAAACGTCTCAGAAACACTTTGTAACAATAACCAGTTTATAGGAGGATTATTTTTCCACGTTTCTTCTAAAATTACCAGATGAGTTTGATTTTGCACATAAACCTAGAAATGTATTAAAAGTGTTGATTAATTTTATTTCTTTCTTCCTTGATAGAGCAGGTCTCAGTGGGAAGTCCAGACCAGGAAAAGCCTCACAGACTAATCCACCAAAGGAATGAAGGGATTTAGAAACTAAAGAGGAAATTAAAGTCATGTAAAAATGTGGAATCATTATTTCTGGTTCTGCTGCATCGATTTAAAAAGAAACCAAACAATGTTTCCAAATGTTAACGACTGAATGACGAATATCTTTAATTGACCTGAGAATATAATTGCTCCTGCAAAGCTGGAAAAAAGCAGCAATCTCATTCCAAGCTGGAATTGCTTTAATGAGCAGGGAGGAAACTTCCAGTCCAAACCTGGAACCTTCTGAGGCTGATGGAGCTCCGCTTGATGCTCCTGACATTTGAATAAAAGAAAATGTAAACTGAAGACCACTGAGGCATTAGCTGACAAACTGAGATGGTTTGAAAATGCTAAAAGGTCTCGACCCTCAGAGTGAAACACATCAGAGAGTCTGAAAGGCTTTAATGGATGCTTCAGCTTTGATAAACGCCTTCAGCGTTACCTGGGCTGCTTCCTGCCACCTTTCAGACCAGAGGCCAGGAACTAATTAACAGCTGCGACTGTGTGACAAAGCTCCCATTCCAGAAACAACCAGATGCAACTGGGGAACCCTCACACCAACATCAACCTTCCATTTCAACTTCTCAATGTCCGGCTAATTCACAGCTCCCTGTGTGAGAAAGAATTCAGCAGCTTAGCTTAGCCACCGTCAGCTACATTCAATCTAAAAAGATGCGATTTATTTCCAAACTGTCCAGTTTGGGTCCCAGAGGGACAAACATGGACGGATTCAGAGGGATTTCCTTCTAAACACGACTGTTAGGGAATCTCTTATTTAGCATTTGGTGCTGTTATGTGTTAAACTCATATAATCACAGACATTGCCTGAGCGCCACCAATCCATGGAAAAAGAAACAGGAAAAATCACTGGAAAAACAGTCATGAATGTCAGAAGTTTCCACTTTCAGCTCACAGAGCTGGTTTCTCTGCTAATCCTTTCTAGTTTTTCTCCATCCAGGTTGTGCCTCTAATCTGCACCAAGCGGCTAAGGTGACCTTTCCCACCACCCCCACCTTTGCTAGCAGGAATCCATGACATTTCTAACTTATCCATTTCTAATCCTGGGTCTGATGTCTGGATGTGGCAACGCCAGGTTCAGTACGGAGCCTTGACCTCCCAGGCAGCGTTAGGAAGGCAGTGTTTATATCTACCTTCATGTTATCTACGTTCTAATCGACACCAAAAGCACATTAACTTCTTTAGATTGACTTTTTGTACTTTTAATACATTTATAGCTCTTAAAAGCATGTAGTAAGTGATCTGACTTTTATTTTATATCCTTCATCATCACATCATTTAAAGATCTGCTTGTTGGCCGTTTGCTCTGGATTCTGTTTCTCTTTGTTGGAATGAAAG
This sequence comes from Cyprinodon brontotheroides, assembly GCA_018398635.1. Classification (NCBI taxonomy): domain Eukaryota; kingdom Metazoa; phylum Chordata; class Actinopteri; order Cyprinodontiformes; family Cyprinodontidae; genus Cyprinodon; species Cyprinodon brontotheroides. Next base: position 2,513,060 of record JAGKQL010000042.1, on the reverse strand, counting down.
CCTCTTAATTGCAGAATGCTCCATGTGGGCGTGGATGTGTTATTCCATCTTAATGTGCAGAGTTTGAAGGGAATGATGTGAAACATTGATGTGGATGCATTATAATGGAATTCTATAGGCGAGGCATCTCCATATCGGTTAAAAACGGGGATAATTCAGTCTTAATTATGAGATGCGGCGCTTTATAATTCAGTCTAATGAGATTATATCAGGCAGAGGCAGCAGAAGAAAGGAGAACCGATCGGCCTTCGGTGGGATGTTCCCCTCCAGGAGGGATTGGAGAGCTACAAGCAGGCAGACATGATCTCCTGCGACGCCCATCGTGGAGCCAACTCCCTCTGCAGAGGCCAGGCCTGGAAGCATTGTTGGAATTGATTTAGTGAGTGGAAACCGATCTTTGGACACTTTGCTGCTATCGACTGCAGCTTCAAATCTGAATTAGGAACAGAGCAAAGTCAGGATTTAATTAAAACTCAGAAGGGGGAATGACTGACATTGCAGACGGCAGAGATGGAAGGAATCAATGGAGCAATGCAACCTTCAGATCTCCCTTTCATTTCTTCAACTATTATTTATTTATCTGATTTTTTGTTAGCTGTTAGTTGGACATCTTCCTCTATTTGTTTAAGAAAACTGACAATATAAAGGCCTCATCCTCCAATTAAAACAGCAGTAAAGTGTTTTTTCACGTGTTTCCAAGCTGTTGACTGAATGTGAACCTATTTGTCTAAAAGCTGGAGCTCAGCTTCCCAGCAGAACATAATCCAGTTATCTCCAATATCAGCGAGTGGCAGGAACCTTTTCAATTCTCCATGTGCTGACATGAAACCCACTGATCCACAAGGCTGGATTGACATATTGCTTTTGGAACATGTCATTATGCCACCCGCCAGCAGATAAGATGACAGACGCCTTCCCTTTTCTTCAGGCACCAGCAGCTACACGTTGTTAAAGAAGGACATCTCTCTCTGAGCAGCAGCAGCTTTCTGCTTTGGTGACTGAGGAGAGAAACTGAACCATTTTCCATCTGCAGTGAAAACGAGGCAGAGAACCAAGGGTTGGTTCCTCACAGTTCCTGTTCTGTCAGGGTGGCAGTTAGAGATTGCTGCATCTTTCATATAAACAGCAGCGGCTGGCGGAGTTTCCTCCAGGGGGCGCTATAACTTCAAAATAGACATACCAAAAACCAATATCACACCAGTATATTTACATGAATGCCAACAACAACAACGTTATAAATTCTGAAATGTTCAGCAAAGTGCTTTAAATCAGTCCTGGCTGTGTTTATCCATGCTGGCTCAGATCCTGAGGAGGCAGGGAAAGCAGGATAAAGCCTTAGCCTCGCTGCATGCAGTTAGCCTAGCCTTGGAGCTAAATAACACCATGTTCAGACCGGATGTGCTACAGTTGTTTACATGCAAAGTCAAGGTGCAGCAAAAAGGCCTCAAAGCACCTAAATTAACTTCCAATGTAGAAACCTGCCGGCAGAATATGTTGGCTTTTATTATCCTGCTGCCTGCAGTTTGTAGCACAGACCTGAAAAGCGCTAACATCTACTTCCAGCCGCCACCAACAGGAGGGGAAAACCCTGGAAGCGAAGGGGGCCTGGAGGCAGCTGCTGCTGGGGATTCCCAAGTGACAGCGGCGCAGCGCCGGTATGTGGGGATGTCTGGCTCCCACAGAAAAATAATCTTTGAAGGCAGGATGGTAATCTGGATGAACTGACTGGTACAGACCATGTTTTTCAGGAGGACTTTCTCACTTCAACATAGATTCTAACTACTTTCTACCCGCTGATCACAGCTAATATAGCAAAGCTGCTCTCTGGCATCGGCAACAAAGGAGCAGCAGAAGCATCTGGACTCACTTTACTGGACGGCTGACCTTAATGAGGATCAGAGATGAAGTAGTTCTAGCGGGTTTGAATTCTTTTCAAATGTTTTCTATCTTTGTGAGGAAACAGACTGGAAACCAACTTTTATCTGGACAATAATTAATAAATCGGTTTGATCACATCGATGCTGAGGAGAGACCAAAACTACCTTCCTTATTAATGCTCCTTCTGACAACAAACATCCGGCGCTGCAATGCATCATGGTCCAAAGGGATCCACCTGCTGAGCATCACTGCGGCTTGACGTAACCATGGAGACCATGACACGGCGGGACAACATGTGACTCAGAAGCTTTGACAAACATCTAGAGGTCTGAGAGGATCTGCTGGTTAGATTTCTGTCATCTCAAAGCTGCTGATGGTTTAAAACCTGCAGCAAAAAGCAGCTAAAATTCTCCATCCGTCCATTTCAACATTTAAAGCCGTTTTAATGAGGTGCTGAAGAATCGGCTGCTGGGAGCCCTTTTCTCTGGCAGGTGTGAAGATAAACGGATGCTTCTGTCTGTTCCTAAACAAATCTACAAATATCTGGAAATGAATTAAAATTAGACAGAGAATGTGAGCGCCGCAGTAATAATGGCCGTTCTTCCAGCTTATAACTACCTTTCATGTCTCTGAGACTCTAAAAGCCGTGGAGAAAAGCTCGGCGGTCGTTCTCTAACAGGATAGAGCGATCAGGCCAAAGTGGGAATATAATAATACGCAGGTTACTGATGGCGGCAGGTTTCTAGCTAGATAATCATTCTAGATTGAGAGAAAAGCTTTTTCTCTGTTATTACTGTCAGGTCTTGTAGAAGGAAGCGTCCATCCTCGACTCTCGGCACCTTCCCAGCAGAAAATGGTTGATAACTGGAGGCCAGGATGGTTTACAAAGGGTCAGTTATTAATGCTAATTAATATGAGGGAGGGGGTGGGCTGCATGGGGGGATCTGAGAGCGTCTGACCTTGGCCGTTCTCTGAGCATAGTCCCAGCAGCAGAGTTCAGGCCCCAGCAACCAGCCTGTTGCATTAAAATCAGCTGCTGAAGGAGGGGCCGCTCAGGCTGACGTTCACCCAGGGAGAAAGAAAAGCTGACAAAGAGAAAGGAAGAGAGTCTGAACGTCCGGATCTCCTCCACAGATCGGCTGATGTCTCCACTCTCCCGGGAGGAGCGCCAAGTCAGCACAGAGTTGAATGACAGACAGAGGAAGAGGGAGAAATCTGCTGCAGCGGGTCTGGTTGAGCATCTAAAGCAGGAGAGAACAGGGCAGCCCACTGCCAGGCTGGGGGGGGGGCAGTTACTGACCACACAGTTTGAAGGCTGGGAGATAAAAAGGAGCTGTGAAATGTGCCAGAGCAGCAGAAAGACACATCAGAAGCTTTGTGGGCATGTAGAGCGAGCTGGAGGGGCTAAAATCAGAGCCTGGTTTACTTTCTTTCCTCTAAATGAAGGAAACACTGCAGGACCTGCAGGATTATTAAAAACACACAGAATTTATTAAACAGCTCCATTATTATCATCGCACCATAAAATGATTGCATTGCTAAAAGGTTTCTGCAGAATTACAACCAGGAACAAGAGCTTTCTGTCCGTGAGACGCTTCCACACATATGCTGGTGAAGATTGTCAGTCATCAGGTCACAGTCGTTCCAGAAGAGTTCAAATCAATCAAACTCTGGACTTTATCTCCTGGTTTGAAAGGAAACCTCAACATTGACGTCTGTAGGAAACCCACTTAGACAGAAAACATTATCTTCTGTTTGACTCACACCACCAGGATTTTCTCCAAACACTAAATCCCAGAACATTTCAAACCAGACAGACCCTGAAACAGAGACTAGTTCATCCTAAAGACCAAACCTCAGACTAAATCTGAGCAGAGTGTCTGCAGGTCAAAGCAGGGAGGAATGCTCTGATCTTTATATTGGAGAAACCAAACAACCTCTCCACAGACGCATGGCCCAACACAGGAGAGCGCCCTCCTCTCTGGACAAGACTCTGAGCTACATCTACACCTGATGGACAAAGGACATTCTTTGGAGGACCAGAATGTTCACATTCAATAGAGTTGATTCCTTCCAGCTATCATCTCAACCCCCATGCAGGGGAAAAAAACGTTTCACCTGTTCAGCCAGGCCAACAATTCCCCCTAACGACTCCCCCTTCAGAGACATAGACCAGTATCTGTCACATTGAGGGGAAGTTTTTGAGGACCCAAATGCAGAGATCAGGAGGCAGAGGTGAGTTTTGTGGATTTAATCAGGTCGTCCACGGCAACAAAGATACAAAAATACTGAGAACAAAAATACAGATAACCAAACATCAGGGAACCAGAGATAAGGAAGCAACTAAACAACAAACCAGCACTAAGTGACTGCAGAAGTGGTGTATATATGGGGAGACTGAACCAGGACAGGTAATCAGCCGATTGGGAGCAGGTGTGGACGAGACCAACTAGAAGGAAGCCACGGGGAAAGGAAACAAGCACAAGGGGGCAGCAGAGAGTAACTAAAGGACTCAGCACAGGTGTTACAGGCTAACAAAGAACCCAAAGGATTCCCCGTTGCTAAGGGGCGGAGCCGTTCTTCTGGATCAATCTGAACGTTTTCATGACAAGTTTTTAGGCAACATTATAAAGCTTCAAACTCAACTCTGATTCTGACATTAGGAATTGAAAAAGCTTCCTGGATGAGAAGCGAAACGTCTTCAAACGTGGAAACAAAGTCCAGTGGATGATTTTTAACTTGTTTGGAACAGCCGACTCTGTCCACCCAGAAGTAGATCCAGCTTTTTAGGAATTCCACACACATACAGCATCGTGCAAAAGTATTCAGCCCCCTTGAACATTTCCACCGTTTGCCACATTTCAGGATTCTAACATAAAGATAAAAACTTTAACAACAAATGGGAAACAATCATAAAGTGGAAAAACATTTATTGGATCTTTTAAACCTTTGTAATAAATAAAAACTGTGCATGAAACCAGTGGAGATCATCTCCATCCAGATGCTTCCTCACATGATGGAACATCTCCAGGTGTAGATCCGCCTGCTGCTGCAGGTGAAGACCACTCAACCAATCATATAGAAGGAAAATTAAAAGCTGCCACCCCAGAAAACGTTACGTCCTGAACAGGAAATGTCAAACAGTGAATCCAGGAACAGAACATTTCTAAATCTCCTTCAGTTCTCCAAGACAGAGCTGAACTTTCTTTGAACTCCTCTGCTGAATCTGTGGCGTCTGACCTTCATGCCAGGTCAGCTTGTTTCTGCTTCATGTCTTCAGTAGCGAAGGGAAGCAGTGATGAATAATCTCCTTCTAGAAATGTCTTCTGCAGGCGGCTGCAGACGCTCAGGCTCCTCCTTCTGTGGCAGAAAAGATGTTCCAGAGATAAAGCGAGAATAGAAATAGACCCGCCTCTTCTTGGCAAGAACACCTTTGCTGAAGGATTGACTTCATTTTCCTGACATGAACAAGGAGCCAGGAGAGCATCCCACTTATTCAACATTACTCCTTCACTGGCAGCCTCATTATCCTCTTTAAAGAAGCTGCAGGAATGCTCCACAGCATGAAGAAGGCCGCTCAGTCAGACACAGCAGAATAGCTGCAGTCAAACCTGCCATGTGGAGCCATCAGGATTTGCTTTAACCGTCAATATTTCAACAATGATGCAGCGGGATCTCACTGCACGCATGATGTTTTATCCAGCGGCTGGAGGATGGCTGCGCTCTCAATACGGTCTGATTTTCTCCCAGTGCAAAGAAAATGTTTTTTTCTTAATAAATGTGAGGTAATCCAGCGAGCTGCTCTCCTGCTTGAAGCTACAGAACAGAGCAGATGAACAACCAGAGCGTCGAAGCGGCAAAGCAGCTGGACCAGTTTGATCCAGAGTTTTGACGCTCATGACGCTTTCGGTTTGAACGCAGCATGAGACTCAGAGAAGCTTCTCTGGTAGAGCTGCAAATACCAACAGCTCAGGTGGAGATCCAGTCCACAAACTGAACCTTAGGAAGACATGTTGAAGAAAGCTTCCCTTAAGGAAACCCAGCAGACATGTAGCAGGTCAGAGTTAATGGGAAGATGAATGGAGGTAAAACCTGCTGCAGGCTCCATGTTCATCAGTTCCAGTGGAACCAGTCTAGAGTTTAAAATCTGTGGCTAGGGCTCTAAAATGATCGCTCTCCCTTCAGTCTGAGTTTAAATTATTATGCAAAAATCATGAAGAGAATAATTGGTCTCTGGGAAGGCAGGGCTGGAAGATCACACCCCAGCAGACATGCAGCTCTACCAGCCGACAATTATGGCAAATAATTGGACAACAGACGCTACTCTGCCCTTTCAGTCCCACAGAGACACAATTCAGTGTTCAATAAATGACCAAGAAGAGAAGAAAACCAAGAAAAAGGATCGTCTTTACCAACTAAAACATGTTTGGCTCCTTTGTTGTTCAGGGAAGCTTTAGATACGCTGCTATTTATGCAGAGCAAGACCAGCGAGACCACAAGCAGAGCGCCGTGTGACCCACATTCTGCAGACTTGAAAGTACTGCTGGTTGCCAAGTTTAGCAGAGGGCAGAAGTACAACGGAGGGCAAAGCGCTTTCATCAGGCGGCTCGCCCTGAGAGGGCAACTATTAAACCACAAAGCACCTAAATGTTGGATGAAGGTCAGAAATCCAGCTTCTGTTTCCTGATTGATGTTTCAATCATCTTTGGTCTAAAGGTTCGTTTTAAGAAGCTAGAAAAACATGTTAGATTGGACAAACAGATGTTCTATGAAAACATCTGGTTCTGTTTTCTTTCATCATGATGGGAAAGAGAAAACTAACCATTGGTTGATAGAGAAGAAGAAAATAATAAAACTACCAAAGGAATTTGGTTGCAAAGGGACAGACGATGTGATTAAAATGATTATTAATTATATTTAAAGACATCTTAGATTCTCTGTCATATTGACTGAAGCCCCATTTTATTTATATCTTTAGCTTTAAAAGCAAAAACTTTTCCTTCTATGTGATGCTTTTTATTTGCAAAAACAAAGTTGGTTCTTTCTGAACTGGGCAATTAAATGCATTTGCAATATAGTCACAATTTAAATAAACACACAGGCAATCAATGTTGGTGGGATTACATTAAAAAGAGGAGCTAAATTTATCCCTGTAGCCCTTTTTTGGCGGTAATGATGTGCTTAAAGTGGGTTTGAAACCACGCAGACAGGAAGAGAGAGCTGCAGCTAGCACGCAGATTCACGCACTGAAGCAGAATCGATCATTTCTTGACAAAACGTTACAGTAAAGTCCTGCAACAAAGGACTCTGGATAAGCAAGCTTTCCAGGCCATGAAAAAAACTGTAGTGAAACATTTACATGAATATTGTTAATGCAAAGGAAAATCTAAATAAAATCACAATTTATTGGTTTAAAATAATCACAATTTTCATTTTTGGCTAAACGGTTCAGCCCTGGTTCTGTTTCATTTTTCCAAAGTTATTCCGATTATTTCCTGAAGGTGGGAGGAGTTAGGTGGACTCTTCCCGTTGTTCTGTCAGATCAGCATATCTATAGTCAGATTTGCATTTATCCATTTAGGTTTGGATGAAAAATAGACTTTAAACTACCTGAACGGCCGTGTATCCCTTTAGTCACATACAAAAAAAACAATATAAGGTCAGATCATCTTCAAAAACAGCGATGCTCATCTGACAGAACAGCATCACTCCCTGTAACAGAAAAAGATGGCCGCCTCAGTGGCTCTGAGCTTCAGTGACGCTGAAAAGTCCCGTTTTCTGACTCCTTTTCACTTTTATTAAGGTCAGACGTTCTAAAACATTTAATAATTGGTTTAAAGTTCTGTTTCTGTCTTCTGTTGGATTCAGAAAAATGTAGATTTGCAAATAAATAGAAATTGAGTCTGCACAGGAAAGAGATTCAAGCAGCTTCTGCAGGAGCGGAAGGAAAAGCCCAACTTCAACAATTGATCAGTTGATGAAGACAGAATGCTCCATCAGAATGACCAGGCAGGATGGTCTCCTGACCGGATTATGAGACAGGAGTGGAGCATCCCCTTGGACAAATGTTTCATAAGCACACATTAATTTTATAATCATCATTGAATAAACCTAACATCTCCTTTGCCCTGAGACGCAGCTTCTGTCTGCAGATGTTATTCACTGATGAACTCTGTCCTGTTTTATGAGCTTTATGATCATTCTGCAGACTTCATCATGTGCTTCATCATGCGATCAAAGTATAATTCCTCGAACTGTAACACAGCAAACAGGCTGAAGCAGCCATTAAAGTGAGCAGGTGGGCTTCATTCTTCCCTCGCTTCACCGCTGCCTGATTCCTCCTGTTTCTGGAGGAATGAGTTCTTCCAGAAGCAGCTTGGAGCGAGAAAACAGACACTGGTTCAGTCTGTGGATGGAACCAATCAGCATCTTGGATGTAAAAATGAGCTCAGTTAAAGGAATGTGCAGTAGATGTAAAATAAAATGATGACCGACTGCTGAACATCTGCAGAGAGATCAGGTTTTAGACTCTAAGGCTCCAATATCTCCTGTTCTTTATTGCAGCCATGTGATGCGTTCACTGACGCAGATAGAGGGACGCTCCTTCATCTCACTGTTACTCCTTCCCTGCTAAACAACCGAGACGATTTAGATCCAAGAAATTAAGATTCACGCTTCTATTGTTTGAGATTAACCGTTATTATGTTGATGTTTTGCATTTTACCATCTCAGCTTTGGGACGAGATGAGTTCATAATCTCTGCCAGTCTATTGGTTACATTTCTCTTCTATGGCTGAGGAATCTATTGGTGCCTTAAATTGTTAACAGCTGTTAATGCTGCTATAGGCTTAGACTGCTGGAGGACATAGGGACCCCTTTTCATCATTCTGCTTCATTCTATCTCTATTCTCCCACTCTGCAGAATCTGTTAGTTCAATCTCTAACGTTCTGCTCTCTCTGCTTTTCTCATAGTAGCTTCATCTGGTCTGTTCCTGTTTGGCTGCTGACTCCATCCTGGAGAGAAATATCAGCTGTGCTGCTGCCATCAACACCTTTGTTTCTGTATATATTATTAATAATGACCGACTGCTGAACATCTGCAGAGAGATTGCTTTTAGGCCCTAAGGCTCCAATATTTCTCGTTCTTTTTCATCCAATCCTGACAGGGAATCACCTGAAGAGCCGCTGCGATCACTGAGGTGTTGGCCTCCCAAACAACACTTGATTTCTCTCCCAGAAGCCGGAGCTGCCGGCACCCAGGAGGAATTATTTACACTCACAGATTCACAGTTGTGATTGCAAACACAGTGAGGTGACTGCGAGCAAACAGCGGTCAGCATTCATTGGCTCAGCTGAATAAAGCAGCAGAATCATCATCCCGCTGCTCCTGTCTCCTCTTTCTGCTCCACTTCAGCCACAAATAGTCGACTGTCTTTATTGTGGCTTTTATATCTGCTTCTGATTTCTGTCTCTTAATGGTTTTATTTCCACTCGCTAATGAATAAATACGTCATTCTATTGTGAGGCTTGTTTCAATAAGAATCCGTCTGTAATAACAGTAAATGTGATTATACGGCAGGAATACGTCTTTAATAGCATTTAGTCTTTGCTACAAACTGAATTCCTGGTTGATGGTTGAATAAAAGCTTTCTGAGAACATTTGACATTAGAAATGGAAATAATGAACAATCATTTACAGCTGAATGTCTCTCTGCTTACAAATTAAATGTTTTCTAACCATTTCACTGACAGAGAAGAAAAATGTCATTTTCTCCATCTGTGGTCTTTTTGATTCTAACAATAAGCTAATTTCCCTTTACGCCATAAAACTGTTTTCCTTTTTATTGAGGAAATAAACGGTTGTTTCATTTAGCATCAAATCCTGTTTTAGCTCAGATGTTTGTCCCTTTTCGACATAAACAGATGTTTCAATGAACAAAGTACAAATACTTCATTACTTTACTTCAGTAGTAATGTTGGCTATCTATACTTTACTGCAGTAATTATTCTTTAGGCTACTTTATACTTTCTAATCCTTACATTTTAAAAATAGACTTTTTTTTTTTAAAGCTTATTTTCATTCTGGCCTGTTGGTGTTTAAAAAAAAATAAAAACCATCAAAATTATTAGATTCATCCAGACAATTAATTTATTTGTGGTTGAACTCGGTGCTGCCCCAACTTGTTGCTCACCACATATGAAAATAAATAGTTTTTCACGCTGTTACCTTTAGTTATAAAACTAAGAAAATAAAGTCTAAGGAAGTTATCATCGAGAATTATAGAGAAATGTTCCTTCAACGTTTTTTGCTGCATTACCTTTAAATTTTAAGTCGTTTTAAAAATGGTACTTTTATACATTTACTGCAGTAAAAAGCTGAAGCTGATCCTCCAACTTGTTTAAACGTGTTTTTAAACCGCAGGATTTATACTGGAGGAATAAACTTTAAAGGGATCATAGAATTCAGAGTTTCCATGGTCATCGATGAATAACGATAGTTCAGTGGATGAAATAGACGTACAGAGAAGTTCAAACCACATCAACTCCTCCTTTCTCTGCAAATCTCACTATTCTAAACTTCCACCATAAAACAGACGAAACCAAACGAAGCACAGAGTTGACGTAAACTCAGAGATGTTGCCTTATTTGGTTCTGGCCTGGACTGAAATGAACATCCAGACCAGCCCACTGGTTCACGGCCCAGGAACATGAATAGAGGAAGATGGAAGAAGCAGCTTAGCTGTTCAGCCTCCAGTTGGGTTTACTGCTACAGAATTACAAAGGCCCGCTGCTGCTTCTTAAGCTGCGCTGTAGGCTTACCAAAATCCAAATGATTTTGAATTCCCTCCCAAGAAGTAACTGAGCTACTAACTGAGTTACTCCACAATAAAAAGTAACTAGTTACTAGTAAAGTAACTATTATGCTATTTTATGCGTTTCTGCGCCTCGCAGAAACCCTCCCCACCCTCGCCCCCCACCTTCTCGCCGTGTGTTTCCAAAGCCAGCTGAATAGAGCCGGACGATAAAGACAAGAACCTGCAGAGAGTTTAGCATTTATTGCAACTCAACGTAAATGACATCAGGGGGAACGCCATGGGAAGGTTTTTAACAGACAGTTCAGATCTGGTGAGTGAATGAAACAAATAACTGGGGATGTCACAATTCAGAAATCACCACCATGTGTTTGAGTTGGGCCATAGATACTGAAACATCTATCTAGCAACATTTATCTATCTGTCTATCTATCTATCTAATCTATCTATCTATCTATCTATCTATCTATCTATCTTTATCTATCTATCTATCTGTCTATCTAGATCTATACTCTGTGACGCAAAATATGGATCTCCATATAATGTTTAAAATAAAAAATACAGTAGGTTGAAAAGGCAGAGCATCCATCCATCCATCCATCCATCCATCCATCCATCCATCCATCCATCCATCCATCCATCCATCCATCCATCCATCCATCCATCCATCCATCCATCCATCCATCATCCATTCCCTTTCTCCTTATAGGCTATCATGATCGTTCACGCTCTCCATAGTTCTCCTGTGGCGCGAGCACAGGGCGGCTGTTGCGCGCCTTTAGCGAGCATGCGCGTTTCCTGTCGCTTGCGCGGTGAATCGTGCCGCCTGCGCTGTGCGGAGATGCAGGGGAAACCGTATCTGATGGGGAAACGCAGCTCGACGTAACACCGGTATTTCCATCTGGAAAACGCTGTTTTGCTGCTGGAGTCCTCCTCACTCTCCATCTCTCTGTGTGTGCTGTACGTTAACACCCACCAGCAGAAACACCCACCTACCCAACTGACAGATGGAATCTCACTATACATCAGCCAATCTCATCCTCCCCTCTCTCAGGACAAGGCGCGCAGGAGTCCTATCGTGAAAGAAGTTTCATTGTGCGACCTGAGTAACGCGCAGTAACGGGGTGTCTGACATGGTAACTGCGTTATAGTTACAGTCAAAGTAATTAGTTACATTACT
>JAGKQL010000042.1:2485207-2500689 GCA_018398635.1 Cyprinodon brontotheroides | reverse complement strand
AAGAAGTAGATTGCATCTCCAAAACTCCACTACTGCTGCTGGTTTGGTTGAAGCATAGAAAACCGTTCATAGATCCAACAGGTAGCGCTCTGATGCAGGGATGGGAACTTTCTTCCATTTTTCCCCCAAATTCCTCAAAATAAAGATAAGAATAAAAAATCTGATTTCTTTTTTGTGTTTCTATAATTTCATCAATGCTATAAAACCTAATAGATTAATATTGTAATGGAATTTAAACTTAAAGCACCAAATATCATCTATCAGAGTCACATGATGTGACATTTGCTCCAGGATAAACATTTAATCATGAATGTTTATTACATATTTAAGCCCATATAGTAATTTTTTATAGTGGGCTGATTCACTTAGAGCAACAAAAAGGAGGACATTATGCAGCATAGAAATAAATGACAAAGATTATCATCAGAATCTGGTAAAGTCTAATTTATGGTTCAGTTGTCAGGGGTTTAAAGAGGATGCTTGTGCTTGAATAGAAAATGATTAATGAAAAGTCAAAATATATTATATTTGCATTTATTCAATACATTGTGGTGTTGAAATAGTGACCACTGAGATGAATCTTTAAAGTGCAGAACGCCACAAAGCATAACATGTCTGGACTTAAACGTTAAAAAAATCTTTCCTGATCTGATGATCTGTTCTCCATGTTGAGCACATTACATATCAGAAAAAAGCAAACTAATACACTGTGGCGTATTGGTTTTTAGACGAGAACTTTAAACATCTGCAGCAGCAATAGACATGGGGTTCAGTTTACTGAGCTGTGGTTTTAAATTGAGAGAAAAATTCCCCATTTGCCCAGTTTATTTCTAAGAGCTGCAGCCTGAAAGCATCGCATACAGAGAGAAACTCTGCTGCTCGCTCTGCTGCTGAGCATCTGATTGGATAGCAGCAACTTGTAGAAGAAAAGCCCATTGAAGAGTTCCCTGCTAAACGCTTATTACTTTTATATTAATCTGTACTTGCATGCCGTTGAATAACAGCTTTTCCTCGACTGCTTACGTCCAAATCACATCAACAAAGTTTGCAGAAACCTTGAAATGAGTCTCAAGTACTTTTGGTCATGAATTCTTCCTCTTTTGTCCGTTCAGAGTTAAACCAGCTGTTGGGCCAAATGCCATGATCATGGTTTTTGGACATTGGGAACATGTGTCCATATTTCATCTTGACATGATGACAAGAGAAGAGAACACAGCTTTGGAGAATAAACAGCTGTGGAATCTCTGCAACCCCCCCTTTCAGCCGAGGCCTCCACAGGAAATTCACATGGCAGCCCACAGAGGTGTGACTTCCCAGCCCCCTCTCTGTGAGGACAGGAGAAAACCACAGAGGACACAGGATCCTTCCTCTTTGCCTCCTCTCTCTTGCCCATGGAGCTGGGGTCCGTTTAAGCAGGATCTCTGACCAAATAGAGATCCAAGGCCCAGGGGGGACCCAGATCTGCAGAATCATCAAGGATAGGTCAGAACCTTTCAGAACCAAACTGCTGCAAAACGGACCTTTTGCAACACATTTATCTTGAGTTTCAGAACTTAGACAGAGAGAGACTGCCCTGCTGCCTGCTAAAGTCCAGCTGGATGGAAACTCAAGCTTTCCAAATGGACAAAAGGTTTGCAGGTCTGGAATAATTAGGGACAGGACAAACTATATGTCTTTGATGATGTTGATCATTTCAGGTGTTTACTGATGAGTAAGAACAAGGCTTTGTCCTCCAGCCTGTCCTATGCTATGCTACACTACAGAAATGATGTGTTGAGCTGTTGCTGAAGAGACACGTTCTTTAGTTCACTAAGAATTTAAACACTGATATGGCACATTCCCAGTGTTGCATGGGCTGAATGGCTGCAGACTCTCCGTTACATTTCCATTACCAAGTCTGACCAAGAGTCATTCAGTGGAATCCTGATGTCTATTCAGCTGCTAGCTATTTCAAATCTTAATGTCCAAAGAATCATTTAACTAATGGTTATTGGTTCCTGGTTAAACAAATCATTTAATAAAACATTATTTGGCCAAATAATTTATATGAAAATTGCATTGTGAATTGGTCTGAAAACATTCCAATTTCTTTAAAATTAGCTAAAATCTAATTTGATCATATCCCAAATTATTCCAGATAAACTTTGGTTTTCAAAACAAAAAAAAACATCTTAAACTCCTCTTTGTAAATATTAGTTTAGTTTAGTTTTACTAGTCTTACTTCAGAGTTTTAAACTGAAATATGTTTGACTTGGAGCTGAATGATTTTTGTTAATAAACTCTTATATTTTGAACAGAAGTTGTGAATTTATTCCATGTATGTGCAGAATTAACTGTTTGACCATGATTAGATGCTCAGAATCACTCTTTCATTTATTGTTCTAACACACACCAGCTAGTAGGGTGTGTGTCATAAACACTATACAACAGCTGAAATAATATCTGATTAAATAAGATATTTACCCCCCCTACAGGGGAGGGCAATAAACATCTTAAAATATCAGAAATATAAATTCTCAGTTGGCCGTGAATTTAATAGAATATAAAATCAAAAAACAGGGTTTGCGTTTTTCTTGCATAATGCTAACTTTATGTCAGTATAAAACTTGGCAGCACTCTGATCGTTGTTTACTTTCTTAACCAATGACAGGCAGATATTTATCTGACATGGCATCACTCTGAGCCAATCATCTCTTAGACCAGATAGTCTATGATTGGATATTGGGCTGCAGCCCAGCAAAACTGGAAAGATCTGCTGTACAAGCCTCCATGAAAGAGGATAAAAAAGACGTCCGGCTGCTGCAGAGCCGGATGGTGGACAGAGCCATGAAAATCCTGACTGTCCGACCTAAAGCCCGACATCTGGCCCCCCGACTTAGAGCCCTGTTGCCATATGAGGCTTATAAAGAAAGAACTTTTTTGTGGCTCCAGATAGATTTTCTTATTTTTTTTGTTTTTTAATCCAATATGGTTCTTTGAGCAGTTTGGGTTGCCGATCCCTGATCTGATGATCTGTTCTCCATGTTGAGCACATTACATATCAGAAAAAAGCAAACTAATACACTGTGGCGTATTGGTTTTTAGACGAGAACTTTAAACATCTGCAGCAGCAATAGACATGGGGTTCAGTTTACTGAGCTGTGGTTTTAAATTGAGAGAAAAATTCCCCATTTGCCCAGTTTATTTCTAAGAGCTGCAGCCTGAAAGCATCGCATACAGAGAGAAACCCTGCTGCTCGCTCTGCTGCTGAGCATCTGATTGGATAGCAGCATATTGTAGCGAGAAGCTAAAAGCATCACGACGAACACGGGCACAGATTTCCGATTTCTCTGACAGAGCAGGGCTGTGTGTCGGCTTTTCACCGCATTGAGGCTTTGGCTCATAGAGGAGCTTTGATGAATGTCTTGACACATCTGTGACCATTATTTTAGAAAGCCCCAGAAAAATCAATACTGTTTGCTCCGACCGCCTGAGGCGATGATACCCATGAATGCTTTATTTACCTCTTTATGCGTAAAGATTTGAAGAAGCATTGAGTGCTGACTAATGAATGAACTGGCCTGCCAAACGCTGCAGCCGCGGCGCACAAGAGTATCTAATCACCTCCAAATGTCACTCTGCCTGTCCTCCATTCATATTCTATTCAGCCTGCAGCTCATCAATAATAGGTAAGAAGTGAACTGAGGGGAGCCGCGGTGAGGAGCGTGTCGGTCCCGGTGCCACGGCGAGGGCCCATGGAGGCCTGGGGCTTCTCTGCTTCTTCTCCTGTTTCTCCAACTTAATGAGGCAAATGTCAGTTAGGCCAAAGAGCTCCTCCTTGGTGCTTTGAATTTAGAAGCAAATCAAGTCGGCCTCTGTAATTGGCAGCTGATATGTTGGAGGAGCTCGGTACACTGACATTCATTACACTTAATAATGCTCTCCAGGCTCTCTGCTCTCCTTTCTAAGCAGCTGTCTGCTCGCAGCCCGGCTTCCATCAGCCTTTAACGCCAGAGAGTCAAGCAATGCTTTGACATATGTCCTCTATGACGGGAGCAAGCCAGTTATTTGTCCGCCAGCCTGTCCATCACTTCACTGAGCTGATGATAGACCTTCTCTGCTGTAGAGACACTTTCTCCAGTTCCTCCTACAGTAGCAGCCATTCAAAATGGCCGTTCCCAGTTAAACATCAGCCGAATGGCTGCAAACTTCCCTCCAACTTCCAGCCACTGGAGTGACTCCACCCTTTGACTGAATTACAGGGTCTGACCAGGAGATGGCGCTTCTCTTTAGATCTTAATGTCCACAAATCATGACAGAAAGAATATTTTAGTACAAAAGATTGATGTTTAAAAGGAATTGGAGGGACCAGCGAGGAGGACCAGCCAAGGACCATCCACAAGGACCAACCAAGGACCAACCAAGAACCAGCCAAGGACCAATCAACGACCAGCCAAGGACCAGCCAAGGACCAAATTAACCAAGGACCAGGAAAGAGACAACAAGGACCAGCCAAGGACCAGCCAAGAACCAAATCCAAGGACCAGCCAAAGACCAGCCAATGACCAACCAGGGACCAACCAAGGACCAGCCAAAAGGACCATCCAAGGACCAAATCCAGGACCAACCAAAGACCAGCCAAGGACCAACCAAGGACCAGCCAAGGACCAACCAAAGACCAGCCAAGGACCATCCAAGGACCAACCAAGGACCAACCAAAGACCAGCCAAGGACCAACCAAGGACCAGCCAAGGACCAACCAAATTCAATTCAATTTCCAGTTTATTTATATGGCGCCAAATTCACAACACACCATGTCATCTCAAGGCACTTTACAGTTCACCAGAGATCATACAGTCAAATTGATACAAGGATTTTCTATCTAAGGAAAACCAGTTGATTACATCGACTCATTGACTCTTCAATACAATCCCTCACACTAAGCATGCTTGTAGCGACAGTGGAGAGGAAAAACTCCCTTTTAACAGGAAGAAACCTCCAGCCGAGAACCAGGCTCAGTGTGGCCGGCCATCTGCTGAAGGGCCACTGGGGTTCAAAAGGAGAGACAGAAGCAGGAGATTACAAAGAGCAGCTGTAAAAGCGGCCCGTCCAGGAAACACACAGCCAGGCAGACGAACTCCAAGGCAGCTCCCATGCCAGAGGGCGAAGAAAGCACATCCACTCAGTCACGGATCAGCAGAGAAACAGGACCACACTGGAAAAGCAGGCGATCCTCAACATCTATAAACAAGGGTGTTGATAGAAGCAGCACAGCTGATGTTTCTTTCCAGGATGACGTCACAGCCAAACAGGAACAGACGAGGCAAAAGCTACTCTGAGGAAAAGCAGAGAGAGCAGAAGGTTAGAGATTGAACTAACAGATTCTGCAGAATAGGAGAACAGAAAGAGAATGAAGCAGAATGATGAAATGGGGTCCCTATGTCCTCCAAAAGTCTAAGCCTATAGCAGCAGAACTATAGAGATAGCTCAGGAATAACCTGAGCCACTCTAACTATAAGCTTTATCAAAAGGAGGAGTTTTGACCAGTTTTGACCAGCCAAGGATCAGCCATCAAGTAAAGTTGGGAAATTTTGGTATTGCTACTGCTGTAGGTTCACCAGGGTGTTGGCAGCCCTTTGGAACGGCAGCATGATTATGGAGGAAATCTGGATAACCAAGAACCAGCCAAGGATCAGCCAAGGATCCAGCCAAAGACCAGCCAAGGACCAGCCAAGGACCAGCCAAGGACCAGCCAAGGATCAGCCAAGGATCAACCAAAGACCAGCCAGGGACCAGCCAAGGACCAGCCAAGAACCATCCAAGGACCAACCAAGGACCAGCCAAAGACCAGCCAAGGATCAACCCAGGACCAGCCAAGGATCAGCCATCAAGTAAAGTTGGGAAATTTTGAATGGCTACTGCTGTAGGTTCACCAGGGTGTTGGCAGCCCTTTGGAACGGCAGCATGATTATGGAGGAAATCTGGATAACCAAGAACCAGCCAAGGATCAGCCAAGGATCAACCAAGGACCAACCAAAAGATCAGCCAAGGATCAGCCAAGGATCAGCCAAGAGACCAGCCAAGGACCAGCCAAGGATCAGCCAAAGGACCAGCCAAGGACCAGCCAAGGGATCAGCCAAGGACCCATCAAGTAAAGTTGGGAAGTTTAGAATGGCTCCTACTGTAGGTTATCCAGGGTGTTTGCAGCCCTTTGGAACGGCAGCATGATTATGGAGGAAATCTATACAACTATATCTGGATGAACCTCCCTGTCATCAGGTGCAGCTCTATGCTGGCTCCCTCTGCCCATCAGAGCTCTCTTCCACGCAGGGTGGGAAGTTTATTCTGAATGGTGTTTTTTCCAGGATTTTTATTTTTTCCAGGAGGAAGAAAAAGTTTCCTCCGATTTCTTCCTAAAGAAACTTGAAAGGCTACATTTGTTGGTGATGGTGCTAATGATGGTGCTATATAATGTTCACACTGTGTAAACATATTTCAATGCCTAATACATAATTAGCAACACACACAGAGAATATGGTACACAGGGTGTTTGAACCGTCGCACACAGAAACAATAGGTGCTGGAGGTCAGGTACGAATCTTGGCAAAGACGAGATTCTTAACTGGTGACCTGTACGAAGGTTTATTTAGCTAAGATATTTTGGCAAAAACAGGAAACACATTTTTCTTATTTCAGTATCAGACCCAGCTTTGGTCATGTGCATACACACTTAGGAAAACCAGAGCCTAAAACAGGAACACACATGGTTCAGGTAGGGTATAAATATACTGAGATGGATGCGCCATATTCAGGGGAAAAACTGAGGTGAATAATGACTAAATAATAACTGCAGAGTGGGAGAATAGAGATAGAATGAAGCAGAATGATGAAAAAGGGGTCCCTATGTCCTCCAGCAGTCTAAGCCTATAGCAGCATTAACAGCCCTTTAAAACTTAAGGTACGCTCACCAATAGATGTTCAGCCTTTATAATGTGTGAAACCAAAAAAATGGATAGAAACAATAGATATGTAACCAATAGACTGGCACAGATTATGAACTCATCTCGTCACAAAGCTGAGATGTTAAAATGCAAAACACCAACATAAAAACGTTTGATCCGAACCGATAGAAGCATCAATCTTCATTTCTTGGATCTAAAACGTCTCGGTTCTTTAACAGGGAAGAGAAACAGTGAGATGAAGGAGCGTCCCTCTATCAGCGTCAGTGAACGCATCACATGGCTGCAGTGCAGCTGGATGCTGCTGACGGGATTAACACTGAATGATGGAGCAGAAAGGAGAGTTTACAAACAGGTGCCCTCTCTGTGATGAGCCGGTTAATTCTGTGTTCCCAGCTAAACAGATGGAAACTGGGAGCAGAGAGGTAGAGGAGGGGGCAGCTATAGGGCCCTGCTGGGTAGTGAGCTCAGTCACTACAACCTCTACAAGCTGGCAGCCTGTTTCTGCACACTGTAATGCACGGAGTGCTTGGCGCGCTGCATACTGGATATCTGCCCTGCAGCTAATGAAGTGCTTATCCTGAGGAACAGATCACTGATGTTGAAGGAAGGTTTTAAAGGTTGTTGCTCTGAAAAATGGCAGCCGTCTTTATCAGACTTACTCCAATGGTTTGTAAGGAGCAGCTGTTCTCAG
The DNA here is from genome assembly GCA_018398635.1 of Cyprinodon brontotheroides. Classification (NCBI taxonomy): domain Eukaryota; kingdom Metazoa; phylum Chordata; class Actinopteri; order Cyprinodontiformes; family Cyprinodontidae; genus Cyprinodon; species Cyprinodon brontotheroides. The sequence continues at coordinate 2,493,057 of JAGKQL010000042.1, read as the reverse complement.
GATGTTGGACTTTGATGCAGAGAAACTGCAGGTTGTTTGATTTAACAGCAAACATCCCAGCAATCAGTGAGAGAGTAAAACATCTGAGTGTGAAGGAGGAAGGAATCCCCAGGACTCGGTTCAGAGGTTGGAGTCTACAAACTCTTCCTGTTGTTCTCTTAAACAGTGATGGGAGTAACGGCATTAAAAGTAACGCTGTTACCTTGTTTTAGTAACGAGTAATGTAACTAATTACTTTGACTGTAACTATAACGCAGTTACCATTGCAGACACCCCGTTACTGCGCGCTGTTACTCAGGTCTCACAATGAACCTTGTTTCATGCTAGGACTCGTGCGCGCCGTCTTTCATCATGAATTCAAAAATCATTTGGATTTTGGTCGCCTACAGCGCAGCAGAAGCAGCAGCAGGCCTTTGTAATTCTGTAGCAGTAAACCCAACTGGAGGCTGAACAGCTAAGCTGCTTCTTCCATCTTCCTCTATTCATGTTCCTGGGCCGTGAACCAGTGGGCTGGTCTGGATGTTCATTTCAGTCCAGGCCAGAACCAAATAAGGCAACATCTCTGAGTTTACGTCAACTCTGTGCTTCGTTTGGTTTCGTCTGTTTTATGGTGGAAGTTTAGAATAGTGAGATTTGCAGAGAAAGGAGGAGTTGATGGAGTTTCAACTTCTCTGAACGTCTATTTCATCCACTGAACTATCGTTATTCATCGATGACCATGGAAACTCTGAATTCTATGATCCCTTTAAAGTTTATTCCTCCAGTATAAATCCTGCTGTTTAAAAACACGTTTAAACAAGTTGGAGGATCAGCTTCAGCTTTTTACTGCAGTAAATGTATAAAAGTACCATTTTTAAAACGACTTAAAATTTAAAGGTAATGCAGCAAAAAATGTTGAAGGAACATTTCTCTATAATTCTGGATGATAACTTCCTTAGACTTCAATTTCTTAGTTTTATAACTAATGGTAACAGCGTGAAAAACTATTTATTTTCATATGTGGTGAGCAACAAGTTGGGGCAGCACCGAGTTAAACCACAAAGAAATTAATTGTCTGGATGAAACTAATACTTTTGATGGCTTTTATTTTTTTTTAAATACCAAAAGGCCAGAATGAAAATAAGCTTTAAAAAAAAAGTCTATTTTTTAAATGTAAGGAGTAGAAAGTATAAAGTAGTCTAAGGAATAATTACTGCAGTAAAGTATAGATAGCCAACATTACTACTGAAGTAAAGTAATGAAGTATTTGTACTTTGTTCATTGAAACATCTGTTTATGTTCAAGCTAAAACAGGATTTGATGCTAAATGAAACAACCGTTCATTTTCTGAATAAAAAGGAAAAAAGAGAAATTAAAAAGAGAAAAGAAATTAGCTTATTGTTAAAATCAAAAAGACCAAAGATGGAATAAATGACATTTTTCTTCTCTGTCAGTGAAATGGTTAGAAAACATTTAATTTGTAAGCAAAGAGACATTCAGCTGTAAATGATTGTTCATTATTTCCATTTCTAATGTCAAATGTTCTCAGAAAGCTTTTATTCAACCATCAACCAGGAATTCAGTTTGTAGCAAAGATTAAATGCTATTAAAGACGTATTCCAGCCGTATAATCACATTTAATGTTATTACAGATGGATTCTTATTGAAACAAGCCTCACAATAGAACGACGTATTTATTCATTAGCGAGTGGAAATAAAACCATTAAGAGACAGAAATCAGAAGCAGATATAAAAGCCACAATAAAGACAGTCGACTATTTGTGGATGAAGTGGAGCAGAAAGAGGAGACAGGAGCAGCGGGATGATGATTCAGCTGAGCCAATGAATGCTGACCGCTGTTTGCTCGCAGTCACCTCACTGTGTTTGCAATCACAACTGTGAATCTGTGAGTGTAAATAATTCCTCCTGGGTGCCGGCAGCTCCGGCTTCTGGGAGAGAAATCAAGTGTTGTTTGGGAGGCCAACACCTCAGTGATCGCAGCGGCTCTTCAGGTGATTCCCTGTCAGGATTGGATGAAAAAGAACGCGAAATATTGGAGCCTTAGAGCCTAAAAGCAATCTCTCTGCAGATGTTCAGCAGTCGGTCATTATTAATAATATATACAGAAACAAAGGTGTTGATGGCAGCAGCACAGCTGATATTTCTCTCCAGGATGGAGTCACAGCCAAACAGGAACAGACCAGATGAAGCTACTATGAGAAAAAGCAGAGAGAGCAGAACGTTAGAGATTGAACTAATAGATTCTGCAGAGTGGGAGAATAGAGATAGAATGATAGAATCTCTGCAGATGTTCAGCAGTCGGTCATCATTTTATTTTACATCTACTGCACATTCCTTTAACTGAGCTCATTTTTACATCCAAGATGCTGATTGGTTCCATCCACAGACTGAATCAGTGTCTGTTTTCTCGCTCCAAGCTGCTTCTGGAAGAACTCATTCCTCCAGAAACAGGAGGAATCAGGCAGCAGTGAACCGAGGGAAGCATGAAGCCCACCTGCTCACTTTAATGGCTGCTTCAGCCTGTTTGCTGTTTTACAGTTCGAGGAATTATACTTTGATCGCATGATGAAGCACATGATGAAGTCTGCAGAATGATCATAAAGCTCATAAAACAGGACAGAGTTCATCAGTGAATAACATCTGCAGACAGAAGCTGCGTCTCAGGGCAAAGGAGATGTTAGGTTTATTCAATGATGATTATAAAATTAATGGGTGCTTATGAAACATTTGTCCAAGTGGATGCTCCACTCCTGTCTCATGATCCAGTCAGGAGACCATCCTGCCTGGTCATTCTGATGGAGCATTCTGTCTTCATCAACTGATCAATTGTTTTGTTAGAACAATACTCTGTTTGCAACCATTCGTCATGTTCTGTTAATAAAAGACGGCTGCAGGAGGGAAGCTTGAAGTTGGGCTTTTCCTTCCGCTCCTGCAGAAGCTGCTTGAATCTCTTTCCTGTGCAGACTCAATTTCTATTTATTTGCAAATCTACATTTTCTGAATCCAACAGAAGACAGAAACAGAACTTTAAACCAATTATTAAATGTTTTAGAACGTCTGACCTTAATAAAAGTGAAAAGGAGTCAGAAAACGGGACTTTTCAGCGTCACTGAAGCTCAGAGCCACTGAGGCGGCCATCTTTTTCTGTTACAGGGAGTGACGCTGTTCTGTCAGATGAGCATCGCTGTTTTTTGAAGATGATCTGACCTTATATTGTTTTTTTTGTGTGTGTGACTAAAGGGATACACGGCCGTTCAGGTAGTTTAAAGTCTATTTTTCAACGGGAAGAGTCCACCTAACTCTTTGGAAAAATGAAACAGAACCAGGGCTGAACCGTTTAGCCAAAAATTAAAATTGTGATTATTTTAAACCAATAAATTGTGATTTTATTTAGATTTTCCTTTGCATTAACAATAATCATGTAAATGTTTCACTACAGTTTTTTTCATGGCCTGGAAAGCTTGCTTATCCAGAGTTCTTTGTTGCAGGACTTTACTGTAACGTTTTGTCAAGAAATTATCGATTCTGCTTCAGTGCGTGAATCTGCATGCTAGCTGCAGCTCTCTCTTCCTGTCTGCGTGGTTTCAAACCCACTTTAAGCACATTACCTGTCAAGTATTAATGTGGTTTCTTGTGCAATTCCCCACTTGAAAAGGATAGTCCTCTACATTCCAACTGGATTTCACTCAATGAACAGCCATTTGATAGTCATTTCATTATTTATTTGTTGAAAATTGACAGTAGGCAGGTGAAAAACCTCAAAAAGAGAAGGGTTAGGGTCATTTAAGATATTACAAAATTGTACACATCAATCTAAGCATTTTAGCCCTTTTTAAATAAAATGTTTCCCACCAGGTTATAAAAAACAAACAAACATATTTTTTAAATACATCTAACAATTTAAAGTAACTTATTTTTTATTTCTTAGCCAAATTAAGTTGATAAATTTTAGCCAAATTAATTAAATCTTAAATTTTAGCCAATAAATTAAACCGTATATTTTTTTTAGCTAATTTAAATATTTTAGCAAACTATAGTTTTTAACTTCTACAGTTTCAAAAGTTTTTAATGTTATCCTATACAAATTAAGAAAAGAAAATGTACTTCTACAAACAAATACAACTTTTAAACCATCTTTTCTTTAAATCAATTTAACATACCAACATAAACATTTCCTCAAATAATAATAACCAACAACAGTCCAACCACAGTCCGTATTAACCTTAATAAAGTTCTTTGATTTGAAAGTCCAGCCAGAGAATCAAGGGCATTAAGACTCTTACCGGTTGTCTTTCAGAGTTTTTGTAGAAGGACTTGTTTGCACAGTCACAATGGAGCTGAATTTTGACTGTCTCCAAACATGCCATGCAGCAGTTCTTGGTCCTTTTTCTTTAGAGGTCCCTGGCACGCCCAAATTGCTGGGAGATTAGTTCCACCTGGTGCCTCCCTGCTGATGGGAGGGGAGGAGGAGCTACCCGGCAGCTTGACAGAACATTACCGCCAAAAAAGGGCTGCAGGAATAAATTTAGCTCCTCTTTTTAATGTAATCCTACCAACATTGATTGCCTGTGTGTTTATTTAAATTGTGACTATATTGCAAATGCATTTAATTGCCCAGTTCAGAAAGAACCAACTTTGTTTTTGCAAATAAAAAGCATCACATAAAAGGAAAAGTTTTTGCTTTTAAAGCTAAAGATATAAATAAAATGGGGGTTCAGTCAATATGACAGAGAATCTAAGATGTCTTTAAATATAATAAATAATTTTAATCACATCGTCTGTCCCTTTGCAACCAAATTCCTTTGGTAGTTTTATTGTTTTCTTCTTCTCTATCAACCAATGGGTAGTTTCCTCTTTCCCATCATGATGAACAGAAAACAGAACCAGATGTTTTCATAGAACATCTGTTTGTGTTTTTCTAGCTTCTTAAAACGAACCTTTAGACCAAAGATGATTGAAACATCAATCAGGAAACAGAAGCTGGATTTCTGACCTTCATCCAACATTTAGGTGCTTTGTGGTTTAATAGTTGCCCTCTCAGGGCGAGCCGCCTGATGAAAGCGCTTTGCCCTCCGTTGTACTTCTGCCCTCTGCTAAACTTGGCAACCAGCAGTACTTTCAAGTCTGCAGAATGTGGGTCACACGGCGCTCTGCTTGTGGTCTCGCTGGTCTTGCTCTGCATAAATAGCAGCATATCTAAAGCTTCCCTGAACAACAAAGGAGCCAAACATGTTTTAGTTGGTAAAGACGATCCTTTTTCTTGGTTTTCTTCTCTTCTTGGTCATTTATTGAACACTGAATTGTGTCTCTGTGGGACTGAAAGGGCAGAGTAGCGTCTGTTGTCCAATTATTTGCCATAATTGTCGGCTGGTAGAGCTGCATGTCTGCTGGGGTGTGATCTTCCAGCCCTGCCTTCCCAGAGACCAATTATTCTCTTCATGATTTATGCATAATAATTTAAACTCAGACTGAAGGGAGAGCGATCATTTTAGAGCCCTGGCCACAGATTTTAAACTCTGGACTGGTTCCACTGGAACTGATGAACATGGAGCCTGCAGCAGGTTTTACCTCCATTCATCTTCCCATTAACTCTGACCTGCTACATGTCTGCTGGGTTTCCTTAAGGGAAGCTTTCTTCAACATGTCTTCCTAAGGTCCAGTTTGTGGACTGGATCTCCACCTGAGCTGTTGGTATCTGCAGCTCTACCAGAGAAGCTTCTCTGAGTCTCATGCTGCGTTCAAACCGAAAGCGTCATGAGCGTCAAAACTCTGGATCAAACTGGTCCAGCTGCTTTGCCGCTTCGACGCTCTGGTTGTTCATCTGCTCTGTTCTGTAGCTTCAAGCAGGAGAGCAGCTCGCTGGATTACCTCACATTTATTAAGAAAAAAACATTTTCTTTGCACTGGGAGAAAATCAGACCGTATTGAGAGCGCAGCCATCCTCCAGCCGCTGGATAAAACATCATGCGTGCAGTGAGATCCCGCTGCATACTTGTTGAAATATTGACGGTTAAAGCAAATCCTGATGGCTCCACATGGCAGGTTTGACTGCAGCTATTCTGCTGTGTCTGACTGAGCGGCCTTCTTCATGCTGTGGAGCATTCCTGCAACTTCTTTAAAGAGGATAATGAGGCTGCCAGTGAAGGAGTAATGTTGAATAAGTGGGATGCTCTCCTGGCTCCTTGTTCATGTCAGGAAAATGAAGTCAATCCTTCAGCAAAGGTGTTCTTGCCAAGAAGAGGCGGGTCTATTTCTATTCTCGCTTTATCTCTGGAACATCTTTTCTGCCACAGAAGGAGGAGCCTGAGCGTCTGCAGCCGCCTGCAGAAGACATTTCTAGAAGGAGATTATTCATCACTGCTTCCCTTCGCTACTGAAGACATGAAGCAGAAACTCAGCTGACCTGGCATGAAGGTCAGACGCCACAGATCCAGCAGAGGAGTTCAAGGAAAGTTCAGCTCTCTCTTGGAGAACTGAAGGAGATTTAGAAACGTTCTGTTCCTGGATTCACTGTTTGACATTTCCTGTTCAGGACGTAACGTTTTCTGGGGTGGCAGCTTTTAATTTTCCTTCTATATGATTGGTTGAGTGGTCTTCACCTGCAGCAGCAGGCGGATCTAAACCTGGAGATGTTCCATCATGTGAGGAAGCATCTGGATGGAGATGATCTCCACTGGTTTCATGCACAGTTTTTATTTATTACAAAGGTTTAAAAGATCCAATAAATGTTTTTCCACTTTATGATTGTTTCCCATTTGTTGTTAAAGTGTTTATCTTTATGTTAGAATCCTGAAATGTGGCAAACGGTGGAAATGTTCAAGGGGGTTGAATACTTTTGCACGATGCTGTATGTGTGTGGAATTCCTAAAAAGCTGGATCTACTTCTGGGTGGACAGAGTCGGCTGTTCCAAACAAGTTAAAAATCATCCACTGGACTTTGTTTCCACGTTTGAAGACGTTTCGCTTCTCATCCAGGAAGCTTTTTCAATTCCTAATGTCAGAATCAGAGTTGAGTTTGAAGCTTTATAATGTTGCCTAAAAACTTGTCATGAAAACGTTCAGATTGATCCAGAAGAACGGCTCCGCCCCTTAGCAACGGGGAATCCTTTGGGTTCTTTGTTAGCCTGTAACACCTGTGCTGAGTCCTTTAGTTACTCTCTGTCGCCCCCTTGTGCTTGTTTCCTTTCCCCGTGGCTTCCTTCTAGTTGGTCTCACCCACACCTGCTCCCAATCGGCTGATTACCTGTCCTGGTTCAGTCTCCCCATATATACACCACTTCTGCAGTCACTCAGTGCTGGTTTGTCGTTTAGTTGCTTCCTTATCTCTGGTTCCCTGATGTTTGGTTATCTGTATTTTGGTTCTCAGTATTTTTGTATTTTTGCCTCTGTTGCCGTGGACGACCTGATTAAATCCACAAAACTCACCTCTGCCTCCTGATCTCTGCATTTGGGTCCTCAAAAACTTCCCCTCAATGTGACAGATACTGGTCTATGTCTCTGAAGGGGGAGTCGTTAGGGGGAATTGTTGGCCTGGCTGAACAGGTGAGACGTTTAAGGTTGGTTTTTCTCTCTTAACATAGATGCTTCCTTCCTCTCAAACCATCTGTCTTCTTTATCCAAAATGTGAACATTCTGGTCCTCCAAAGAATGTCCTTTGTCCATCAGGTGTAGATGTAGCGCAGAGTCTTGTCCAGAGGAGGGCGCTCTCCTGTGTTGGTCCATGCGTCTGTGGAGAGGTTGTTTGGTTTCTCCAATATAAAGATCAGAGCATTCCTCCCTGCTTTGACCTGCAGACACTCTGCTCAGATTTAGTCTGAGGTTTGGTCTTTAGGATGAACTAGTCTCTGTTT
>JAGKQL010000042.1:2454136-2478470 GCA_018398635.1 Cyprinodon brontotheroides | reverse complement strand
ATAAGGAACTGAAATGCAGTTTGCTTGGAATAAAGTAAATGTAATATAAGTTTTGTGCTATTTTGATCAAAAGCATTACCATGGACAATAGCTGATTACATCATCAAGCTGGGAAGTTTTTAGGACAGCCAATAGAAACTCTCCTATTGGCATAAACGTTCCTAAGATCGAGCCTCTGAAGATGACCCCTGGGTCATTTCGCTCCATGAAAATGCAATTCAATCTCATCTTAAAAATCTTTTGGTGGAGACAGAAGATATTCTTTTGATGTTTTGTTTTCCCTCAGCATTAAGCTGCTGTGTTAAACCAGCAGGGAAAGCCGGACGCGCCGCCTTATCGACGCTGGATGTGATGCCTGGGATCCATTTTATAAATCCAATGATTGGATAACTGCAGCGTTCGCCAGGTCTAAGACCTATCCTTTTGTGATGTTGTAGTAAAATATGAGTCTATTCTCTCACTGTTCCAGACGCTGACATCGGTTCGCTGGCTTGTAGTGTAATAACCACCTGCTGGCTTCAGCTGCATTCTGGGGATTAGGATGGAAGGTACTACTGCACATTTATTGACAAAAGCTCAACATAAAGCTGATAATCCAGCAGCTTTTTGGCTGCAACCATCTGTGTCCATATTGACTGTTTACTTTCAGAGAGCCCATCATCAGAACAGGAAAACTGTGGATTTTCCTTCTGTAAAGCAGCAGAAATGAGGAAATACGTCTATTTTATTCACTTTCATCAAATAATTAAGGATAAAAATTTTCTATTTTTACATATTTTATGGAACGTCTGTAAAATTCTGAGTCACCGACGTCATGGCAACCACGAAAAATGAAATCATTAGAAGCTCGTTGTTTTTCCAAACCGGACTTTTATTCAGTCGGCTAAAAAAACAGGAATAAAAACACTGCATCAAACACAGAGTAGAAAACAGACACAGAACTTTGTAATTCTACGTGTCTGAGGAGTTTCTGAGTATTTTCTCTAAACATGCGAATGAAATTCAAACCCATCAACACACTCAGACTAAAACTGCTTCCTCCTAAAGACAGAACAGCCGATCTAAGCTGAGCGGCGTGTTTCTGCGATCCAGTGCAGTGACTCTACAGCCTCCCATATCAGAGAAACCAAACACTTGTTCATTTATTGTGAATCTGCTGGAAATATCAGTAGGAGATCATTTCTCTCATCAGATCGGGACATTCTTCTGTCTGCCTGCAAGAATTCCTTCAAATGAAATAGTTTTAAAGATTCTCTCCACCAAAACATCTCTGACTGCTGCTTAGATAATTAGATTGTTACTTAACATTTATTGTATTTGCAAAGGAGAAACCACATTTTTTACTACATTGAAACAGCCTGATAAACCAGACTAAATGTGAGATTAAATGTGTAATCTAGTCTGGTCTCGATGAATGAGGAAGATTGTTGATGAGAACAACCCGTTGTTTTTCAAACCATGTCTGCTCCTATTGGCCAACGCTCTGACCAATGAGAGCCGCTGACTGTGACGTAGGAAGCGCGACAGGAAGCTGGTGGTGGGAGTGGAAACAAACAGCCTGTCAGCCGTAAAACGGCGAATCCGTCCTTCTATAAAATGAACGAGCGTAGAGTCTTCTTCCTGCTCACGTTTCAATGAAAACCCAAAGTCTGATCCTTCCAGAACTGATTCCAAAGCTGAGTCAAACCAGAACTGTTCAATAGTTGCTGCCAGCTTCCTTGTTGTGTTTTCTCCAGCGTCCAAGCGCAGCTTTGTCGTCACGCCCCCAAAACCCCGCCCACTTTGCATCCAGAACTTCACCTTCACATCTCTGCGCTGTGATTGGCCGGCCAGTTCTAGGGCATTGATGGAGGCTAGACCACTCGCAGGCAGGGTGGGGCTAGTTTACCAGGCTAACAGTGAAACATTATTTTGAGTCCATCATTGAGTTTATAATTTCACTTTTAAGGGTCTTTGATCTTTACAGCACATTTAATTCTGGAAAAACTCACAATTTTGATGTGACTCAGTTTGACTTGATTTTCAGGGTTTTCCATTAGATACTATAAGTTGTTTTAGCATCTAGGCACCAAGCTAACAATGCTAAATCTGCTAATTAGCCGTGTGGTGGCTTCACTGGTTGAGTTACGAAAAAAGACTTTAACAAAATTTTACAAAATTTTAGCAAAAGTATTTCTATCTTTAGGAAATATGGCAACACTATGTCTACTAATCCATCTCTATGGTCCAACCATGAGGTGCAGACATTTTGGTTTTTATTTGCTGTTAATAAAATCTAGAGGGAGTGAGATGGAGTGACCCAAAAATAAAAAGAATAAAACCTTCACGCCAGTGTTTGGTCTGCCGTGATGCCTGCAGCCACAGTGACACCTCGCCGATTTATGCCCGACGTCCCAGAATCTCCTAAAATGCTTTTATAGGCGTCTAGATAGAGGATTCATAACGAGTCCAGGACTTCTGTCCAACAACAGCCGAACGTCTGCATAACGCACGGCAGCGTGAATGCCCATGAAATGATGGACAAAAGCCAGTGTCCTGAAGGGGAAAGCAGCGATGCGCCCGATTTGATTGGTATTAACACTGCCAATTCTGGCTCACCCTATTATACAGTCTGGAGGCAGAACTGGAAGTTTCCTCCTGTGAACCCCTTTATACAAAAGCGCTGCCAATACTCCATTATACGCGTCTGGGTTAGAAAACACGTTCAGCCTCGCTGGAACTACGGCATATGCGTTGGATATGTTGGGAGAAGTTCTGGATAAGTTACGCAGAGGTTTAGGATCAGCTAGAGGCGTACGACTGATGAGGAACTGACACTGAGCGGATGTCGACCATCAGATAACTGACCTGGAAACTGACGGACCAATGATGGCAGACGCTGGAATACGGCGGGACATTTTCAGCAGGTTCAAATCACGTGTTCCAGCGTGTTTCAGAGTCCTTCAGAGTCCTTAAACGTACCCATAACTTATCTAAGGTATTCCAGCGTTTATGCCAGATTTGTCGTACATCAGGCATAAGCTGTTAAATGGTTAAGGTGTGACAGCGGCCTGAGGTGCAATAGAACCCAAAGCTCGTGGAGTCGGGTGGTGCTAGCCGAGTGCTAATGGAAGAACTAAAGGAAACTATAGCAGATAATATTTATCTTTAATTGAAAAAGTGAAAACCAGAGCATCTGTATGGAGAAATGTCACCGCAGAACATCAAGAGTGGCAGATATTAAATGGCCGATATCGACTTCTTAGTCCATCAGAAAGACTTTGGGCTTTAAAAAGAAAAGCTTCAGACTGAAGCATGAAGAGAAGCGGATCTGTGAGCAAACCTCGGATAGCTGATATTCCTTCCAGTTTCTCTCTCCGTTGCCCTTTCTGGGAACAGCTGTCAATAACTGTCAGAGCCCGCCTCCGTCAATCCAGCCTGTTGGGGCCTCTGGTGTAACAGGAGGATCTAACAGAAACCAGCTCTAACTGAGGGAGCTTCAGATCCATGCGCTGTAATCACTGAGGAAGCCGCCTCTCAGCCTGCAGCCTTACCAGCTGACTGACAGCGGACACATGCGCTGCGTAATTACTGTTCATACTGTTCAACCTTTAAAATTGATTACAGAGCATGTAAGAGGCTTTGCTGAGAAGCATGCAGGCAGGATGACGGGTGCTAGGGAGCAGAAATTGCTGGACAATGTCATACCGCAATGCCTCTATCTGTAAACAATGCTGTCGACTCCTCTTTCTTTCAGCAGCGAGGGTCTAATCCCCCTGGATTTTAAAGACCTCCAGTCACAAAGAAAATATCCTGCCTTATCCAAGTCTTTGTTTTTTAATGTCTAATGTGAAATTAAAGGGTTAAAATCCTGAACATGAGAAGCTGTCATTAAATATCTCATCAGGAGCCCTTAGAACCACAGATGGGAGATGAACTCCAGCAATAGCTCAATATTATCACCATTATTCAGACTACAGGCTGTTTGTCGCACAGAAACCTGGTTCAGGCAAACAGCTTCAGTTTTTAGCTGTGAAGGAAACAAAGTGGAACTATTGAATTCTATTCACTTTATTTCTATAGCTCCAATTCACATCATGTCTCTCAGGTCATTTAAGGTGCATCGACTCATTGACTCTTCAGCAATCCCTCACACTAAAGCATGCTTGTAGCTGACAGTGGAGAGGAAAAACTCCTTTGAACAGGAAGAAACCTCCAGCAGAACCAGGCTCAGTGTGGCGGCCATCTGCTGAGGCCCACTGGGGATTTCAAGGAGACAGAAGCAGACATAGAAAAAGAAGCATAGATACAAAGGCAACTGTCAACCAGCTCCACAGGCCCGTCCAGGAAGCACACACAGCCAGGCAGGCTCGAGGAAGCCAGCTCCCAACTAGAAGAATGTCAACAGACGAGCGCTTACCGGTGGCTTAGAGAAGTTCTCAGTTTCCTTGATTTAAACTAAATGAGTTTGATGAAATATTTAATAATATAAAATAGAGCGAAGGGCTGGACGACATGGCCACCAAAAAGTATCTCTCATTTGATTTAATATAATCATGATATCGATATAAACAAACTCCAACTGAAGGAATAACGGAATGAAGAGGATCCAGCAATGAGGAACTGAACAGAGGTGTATATATGACAGACAGAAAACAGAATGGGCCAATCAGCTAATAGGGAGCAGGTGTGGATAGAAGGAACGAGAAGGGAGCAAAGGGGAAAGAAGACTGGAATGCGACTTAGACTTAAACAACTTTATTGTCATTTTGTATAGAAAACAAAATTTTATTTAGTACAGCTTTCCAGACAGTAAAGCCGGGCGTACACTGTATGATTATTTTGCCCTTTTTGGGCCGATTCTCCAGTCGTGCAAGAATTTTTAAATCGGGCCGACTTTCAGCCTGATGGTGCGTGGTGTAGTGACCAGGGGGTAACGAGGGGCGATCATCCTCTAACGACCACCCTCCCCATCAGGAATCGTAAGGTCGGGAAAGAATCGAACAGACCAGCATAACCTGTCAGACCAGCATACCCCGTCAGACCAGCATACCCCAAAAAACACATTTACAAATCACAGACCAGCATACCCGTCAGACCAGCATACCCTCCCATTCGTCAGACCAGCATACCCCGTCAGACCACCATACCTATAATCAATACAAGCATAGTCCGCTTCGCAAGACGTCAGATTTGCGTTTTATGCACTTCTGGTTTTGTACCAAAATAGAAAGTTCTTTACTGTCATCGCGAGCTAAGTAAACTTCGATAGTCGCGTGGATCCTTTGGTCACATCGGCACTACCAAAACAAACAGTTTAAGGTCAGATCACCAATACTTCAAAAAGGCCAAAAATTTTCTAAGTAATTAAATTATGTTTTTTTTGTACATGACTAAAGGTTTGTTTTTTAGTTGTGTATATAATAGTTTTGGATCCCAAAAGGATACACGCCGTGAGGTAGTTTAAAAGTCTATTTTTAATACAAACTAAACACTGTTATTGGACTATGGATAAGGTCGGGTATGTTGGTCTGACGGGGTATGTTGGTCTGACGGGGTATGTTGGTCTGACGGGGTATGTTGGTCTGACAGGGTATGTTGGTCTGACGGGGTATGTTGGTCTGACAGAACACCGGTACAGAGAGGGGAGGGGGGGAGCTGAATCAGGAGGAGAAAGTTGTTTTGCCATGCAGAGTAATTTTAGATCCAGTATTGAGATTTAAACCCAGTTTATGTCAGAGTTTAAGCTGAGGTTAAATGTATTCCAGTGTGCGTCTGTCTGCCTGCTCTGCGTCCGTTCAGAGGTTCACTCAGCGTTCTCTCCAGGCCGCTCCTTCTCCTTCGCTGTCGAGGATCCCTGACATCTACACACCTCCTCTCAGACATCGAGGGCCCAAAACTCACGCTGCCCCCCCCCCCCACGGTTTGGCCCCCACCTTTCCTAACTCCTAAGAAAATCCACAGGAAGTCCCCAGTGACCTCAGGGCTGCAGGAGGGGAAGTGATTGTGAAAGGACTTGGACTGTGTGGCTGCTGTGTGAAATAGTGATGTTCTGCTGAGGATCAGAGAGGAGGAGGAGAAAGTCCCGTCAGCTTCAGCCGTTTCTTTTTCTTCATTTTCTGCAGCTTTTACAGCCGAGCCCTCGGTTATGGCCGACAATGAGAGCGAGTCGCCTTCATTTAGCTTCAGACGTTCCCATGACCTCAGCATCACTCATCCAAACCACTCATTAAAGGATCTCTGCTCAGAGATTCATTCAACTCTTTAAATCATCTATGTGTCGTAGATCTGGACATTTTATCATTTGGTGGAAAACAGAAAAGGCTTCTTCTAAATACACTGCAAACAATAGCTAGAAAGTTCTTAAATTAAGGTTATTTCTCTTAATTTGAGTAAATGTGCAAATGGAATAAATATTTTGACTCTTTAAATAAGATAATTAGATAATATGCTCTTGATTTAAGGCAATGAGGCAATAGTTTCTTCTTATTTTAAATGTAAACGATCTCGTTCCATCAGCAATGTGTCTCACTTTCCTCCTCAATTCCAGAACAAATGCACTAATTTTAAGAAGATTTATTTTATCAGGTAAACAGGCTCCATCCAGAGATAGAAGTTCAGGAATTACTGATCAGATTAAAAACCTGGATGTCAAAGGGAAATCTATGTGACCTGTTTCTACCTGACCTCTGGGTCCCTGTAGCCGTTCCTGGTTCCGCTCATCCTGATGCTTCATTCAGAGCGTACGCCTTAGAGGCAGCAGAAACTGTCTCCCTTTGCCTCCAGATTCCTGTAATGATTCCTAATCAATAATCTGGTTAAACAGGCTGAGATCAAAGGAATCGACCAATCGGCTGCTTCGGTTCCTCCACTTTTAATGCGTCTCTTTTCTTGGGGCTGTTGGGGGGGAACAGGTGTGCTGCGGCCTGATAAACGCTGTTCTTACTGCGCCCCATGCCGCTGCTCTCCATCATTAAAAGCTGCGTATCCTAACAGGACAGCGGTGCTTATTGACCCGCCGTGTCTCTGAGAGATTGTCGGTTTGAATCTGTTTTTGTTCAACATGCTCCCCTGGCTCAGAGGCCCTGTCAGCCAGCCTAAGGTGCATCTATCTGCTGCAGGTCCGCTGCACCGACTCTGTGCCCAGTCAGGTGGAAAGCTGTGACAGGCGGCGTTTCAAAGGCGGCATTAAAATGAAGCAGCCTAATGAGGACATAAGTGACTTCTAGTCATCTCCTTCATTAGGGCTGATATTTATGAGCATCCGTCACAGGTGGAGCTGCAGCTCCGCGGCTGCAGGCTTACGGAGCGTGAATTGTCACCTTGTTCCAATTATCTGCTGCTTCTGAATGTGCCGAAGCATCAGCAGAGAGAGGAAAGGACACGGCGCATCGTTAATGTAGCAATAAACAGGCATTTTTCTATCCACTACAGCAGCAATTAGCTGATTAGATCAGTGGAGGCAAAGGATGGAGGCGGATTTTAGGCCCCGACTACTTTATGATTTAATGCTGTGAATGATGCTGAGGAAGACGTGCGGCAGATTGAGTTTATTTCCTGTTTTTATTCATTTGATTTCTGGCAGAAACCTTAATGAGTCGCAGCTGATTGGTTTAGCGCTGAGCTCAGGAACATCAGGCGGCGCTGAAGCAGTTAACTACGGAAGCCCAAGATCGATGATTTACTTCCACTTTCGGGACTTCTGCGCCATAGCGCCGCTTTGCTGGGTCTGTACGCCAGACCGGCAGTACCCAGTCAGAACGCTGGTGTTCGACCAGGGTACCTATCCCGGCTGGAAAACGCATTGTCAGATCGCGGGGTATGCTTCTAAAAACACCAAAAAGGAAGGGTAATTCAGTAGCTGTAAATAACTAAAATGTAACCGAAAGGGTATTAATGATATTAACTATGGGCTATGCTGGTCTGACCTGGTCTGATGGGGTGCCCGATGGGGTCTGATGGCGTATTTTGGTCTGATGGGGTATGCTGGTCTGACAGGGGTATGCTGGCCTCGAGGGGTATGCTGGTCTGACGGGGTATGCTGGTCTGACCTGGTCTGATGGGGTATGCTGGTCTGACAGGGTATGCTGGTCTGGACGGGGTATGCTGGTCTGATGGGGTATGCTGGTCTGATGGGGAGCCATGCTGGTCTGATAGGGGTATGCTGGTCTTGAGCTATGCTGGTCTGACAGGGGTATGCTGGTCTGATGGGGTATGCTGGTCTGACGGGGTATGCTGGTCTGATGGGGTATGCTGGTCTGATGGGGTATGCTTGGTCTGTTGATGGGGTATGCTGGTCTGAGGGTTATGCTGGTCTGATGGGGTATGCTGGTCTGATGGGGTATGCTGGTCTGGCCGGGTATGCTGGTCTGAGCAGGGGGGTCTGATGGGAGTATGCTGGTCTGATGGGGTATGCTGGTCTGACGGGGTATGCTGGTCTGGGTGGGGTACGCTGACAGGGTATGCTGGGGTCTGATGGGGTATGCTGGTCTGATGGGGTATGCTGGTCTGATGGGGGTATGCTGGTCTGGTGGGGTGCATGCTGGTCAGGGTATGCTGGTCTGGCCGGGGTATGCTGGTCTGATGTAGGGCCCTATGCTGGTCTGACAGGGTATGCTGGTCATGACAGGGTATGCTGGTCTGATGGGGGTATGCTGGTCACGGCAGGGTATGCTGGTCTGATAGCGCTATGCTGGTCTGGGGGGTGCGCCGGGATGGGGTATGCTGGTCTGATGGGGGTATGCTGGTCTGATGGGGGTATGCTGGTCTGATGGGGTATGCTGGTCTGACAGGGTATGCTGGTCTGACGGGGTATGCTGGTCTGACGGGGTATGCCAGGGGTATGCTGGTCTGACAGGGGTATGCTGGTCTGATGGGTTATGCTGGTCTGATGGGGTATGCTGGTCTGATGGGGTATGCTGGTCTGATGGGTATGCTGGTCTGATGGGTTATGCTGGTCTGATGGGGTATGCTGGTCTGGGGGTATGATGGGGTATGCTGGTCTGATGGGGTATGCTGGTGGTCTGGACGGGTTATGCTGGTCTGATGGGGTATGCTGGTCTGATGGGGTATGCTGGTCTGATGGGGTATGCTGGTCTGATGGGGTATGCTGGTCTGATGGGGTATGCTGGTCTGATGGGGTATGCTGGTCTGATGGGGTATGCTGGTCTGATGGGGTATGCTGGTCTGATGGGGCATGCTGGTCTGATGGGTATGCTTGGTCTGACAGGGTATGCTGGTCTGACAGGGTATGCTGGTCTCGACAGGGGTATGCTGGTCTGATGGGGTATGCTGGTCTGATGGGGGTATGCTGGTCTGACGGGGTATGCTGGTCTGACGGGGTATGTGCTGGTCTGATGGGGTATGCTGGTCTGATGTAAATGCCAGGTATATAAATGCACTAACCTCCAAATGAACCCAGATTAAAGTTTTTCATTAACCTTTTACACCCTCAGGGGGTATAAATAAATTTCTGCCTGACAAAAACACACAAAGTAAATCACTTATAGCCTCACAGCTATTAGATTTAAGGAAACTTTTGGTACGCCTGCAAAGGTAAGATGTCATAGAATGGTTTCTGGTGTCAGCACCATTGTAGCTTTGGTGCCTGAAATATTAGGGACAAAATACAAAATATTTTGCATTTTTTGAACCTCGCCAAAATTTTCTTTGAAATAAACATTGCAAAACACTACCAAAATATTATTTATAGCACAAAAGTAGTACAGACTTTCAAATCTAAAATGTCCGCCAAATTTGGACTCAATCAGATGAATCATAATTATTTTAGAATGGTATTAGTGAGAAATTTCTTAGGCGGAGAGGCCATTTTGGCAATATTTATCCATAAATGTCACCAAACTGTGCCAAATATGTTTTTACATCAATACTGGGGGTTTGGTAAAATTACGAGGTCATGTAGCAGCTGGACCCACCGGTGGGTCTGAATAGGGTTCAAGGGGTTAAAACAGTCAGATTAGTTTCTACTGTATTCCATGCAATCCAATCATCCACCACCTGACAATGAGTGAAAAGAAAAAGGAAACTAAAAAACGATTTATTTTGCAACACATGGCGGGTGCGGCGACTGGTCAACTACGGCCCCCAGGCATGGATGGACTGGGAATCCCAGGGCTGCTGGTCAGCCTCATTCATTACTCAGACTGGTTCATCAGCTCCTTACCTCAAGAAATCAATCACTGATTTCTCCAGATAACGAGATAATCATCTCGTTATCTGGAGAAATCAATGAATGGTTTAACCGAGATAACGAGATAGTTATGTCATTATCTCCAGAAGGCAAAGAAAATAAAAAGTCAAGTATGACCGCTCTCTGCTTCCGTAGTTAACATTCAGAATGGGTTAAAATCTTTATTAAATAAAGATGGACGACTAAAACTCTGCTGGTTAGTTTCTACTGTTAAAAACAGGAAAGGATTCTAGCGCTCGTTCTCTCTTCTGCTAAAGAAGAATATTTACTCAGACTGATTATTCTAGTTTTATTCTTACACATTTTACGCTAATATATTTATATTATTTCAAATTGTGCGATTTTCACATTAAAGATTTCCTCTTTTATCATTAATTTGTGAAAATCTTTTTTGAAAGTAAGAAAAGCTTCAAATTTTAATGAGCTGCTGAGCAACAGCAAACCAGCTGATATTTAGCAGAGAGATGCAGGAATTTGTTTGCTGAGGTCACATTATTCTTATCCAGTTGTTATTATTTGTTCATTTTAAGGTTGAAAATGTTGTAAATCAACCAACAACTGATTTGTTTGATTGGTCTTTGTAGCATAGATGTCATTAAGGTTTTCCATTGGTTCAGACCCTGAGGAAGACTCTGTCACCCTGCAGCACGGCTTTATTAGAGGACTGTGGTGAAAGGGGAGCAGCTCTGTAATAGAGAGCTGCAGAGGGCCAGTTCAGCTCCGCTGGAGCGAGGGTTGCCGACAGGAGGGAGGGGGCTGCCCTGAGATAGAGAGGACAGACGGCAGGACTGAATGAGATCCAGGAGGCCAAGCGGAGCAGACAGGAGGGGGAGGGAGCTAGAAACGGGGGTCCACCTCATAAAGGAGACTAGAGACGGCGAGGAGGGAGGCAGCCCAAGCCCCACCCTCACAGAGAAACACAGTGACCAGAGAGCGTTGCCATGGCAACACACACAAACACCCATAAGCATGCAGTTAGCATGATGAGTGGAAGGATGGATGCTCTGCACACAAACATTATAGTCCAAGGTTCCGCTACCTCAGAGGAGATGATGCTAACGTGATGCGAAGGAGCCGGCCAATCAGAGCAGCCCGGGAGGATGGGTTCAGATTTCATCCTCTGTGATCAGTTCTGCAGTAAACTGAAGCTGTTCCTGTTGCTTTTCTTTACTTTTTTATTGTTGTTGTTATTTTTTTTCCTTATGTCTTAGCTGTTTGACTTTGAAAATCATTTATACATTTATTTAAAAAAGAAAACTAAAAAAGCTGCTTTGCCTAAAAATAAAGGTTAAACAATTACAGAGCAATAAAAACAGTAGAAATAATTTTATTTTGTCTCATCAATGATCGTCATTCCCAAAGGAAACTCGTATTAATAGAAAGTTGATTGTTGCTGCTGGAAATTTCGCATTTTCAGCATCGCGCCTTATTATGACCACAAAACAGGCTGAAGAAAAAAATGAGCAAAACTCTGATTTAAGCCTGTTTGTTTGTTGCCATGGCGACGCATAGAGATATGGAGAGAAGCTACTTTCCAACTACATCATAACATCTGATATAACGGCTCATTTTACCAGAAATATTACAACTACTCCAATGACCTCAAAAAGTTCCCAGAATACAGATTTAATCTGAAGATTGTGGTTAAAATGGGCGTGAACTCAGCGACCCCGGCGCTCTGGGATGATCAGGTAATCCTAAAGGTTTCAGAGCGACCAGCGTCTGACGCCCAGATGTCAAAGAGCCGTTATGCTCCTGAGAAATGACTCAGTTTCAGCATCAAATCAACTTTTTTAACTTAACGACCTGCTGCTCGCTCCATAGGTGAAGGTGTTCCCATCATTCTGCTCATCCAGCAGTCAGTAAATGTTCTGTTTATTAATGAAGCAAAACTTAGATGGAAGCTAAAGGATTGCTTTTAGTATTTAGCTGATGTCATCGTTGAATCTCTGGCTGTTGCTGGTTAATAAACAATCTCTCTGTGGTGGAGAACCATGGGCGTGGGAAGTGGGGCTGGAGCAGCACCCCCTAGTGGCGAGAAGGAGATTTTCTTTGCATAATTTATAAATTTGTGCAAAGTATTTTGCCTTTTTTATTTTACTATTACGTTGGATTTTAAATTAACTATATTGAGGTCTAATCAACACAATTAAACAGAAGTTACGTTGTCATGGCAACATCAAGGTAGCTAGCGGTCGCCAAGTAACGAAGTCTCCCGCTCGCTGCAGCGGCCTAATAAATTTAGTCTAGTGACAGAAACGAGGAGGAAATACGGCACAGAAACGCATTTCAGATTTTCTTGGAAAACCAGCACCTGTGAAGAACACTAGTACCGTAACCACGGCAACGGAGAGCAGCTGGGGCGAGGAGACTGTCCGCCCACCTCTGATGCCAGCCCCCCTAACCTAGCCTGTAACCATGGCAACCTGCCTGTAGTTCAGGTTCAGAGCATGCCCCCCCGAGCACTTTCATATCTATTCATGCAGTTTAAGGTAACCATCATATTTTAGAGAATTATATTGATCCTGTGTTCTTTGCATAATGGAGAACCGTTCAATAACGTTTAAAGTATAATATTATCATTATTTCCTTGTGGTTTGCATAAATGGATTTTGGAGCTAATAGAGTCACGTGTGACGTAAACACAGTGATCTACGAGTGTTATAGTGTTGATGTGAAGTTTCATTAATAGCGCAGATATTTACCTGAGAACTGATGATGTCACAGACCCTGGTTGGTGCTCTGAAGTGTTTATGACAATAAAGTCGTTCCTCAATCTATGTATTTATTGTATTTTAAATAGGCTTAAAGGCTCATTGGTCTTTTGTCCAAAAATAACTAAAAAACAACAAAAATAATTTCACAGCACCACCTGTTCAAAATGCTATGAACTCACTGTCCTCACAGTTCAACATGGTGGTGGCTGCAGCATGCTGTGGAGATGCTTGGCTTCTGCAAAGATGGATTTGGGCAGAGGTGGAATATTTGGGAATAGGGCAGCGACCCGGTGGGTTTTAAGAGGTTAGAATAAGTGCATTTTTTTCTTGAATTGAGGAGGGAAGTGAGACATTTTGCCATTGGAATGTGACAATTTACATTTAAGTAAAAAACAATTGCATTGTGCCTAAAGGCTCATAGGTCTTTTGTCCAAAAATCTTATTTACCTGCTCATAGTAACAGTAAATTTACTTAGGAAATATTTACTTTTCTAGATGTTTCTGCAGTGATATTAATCCTGTGTTTATCTGATTTCCTGTGTGCGTGCCCCTCCTGCATCCATTGATCGACTCAGTGAGAAGGCAGCCATTGATGGGAGCTGTGGAGAGGTCAGATCTGATAGTGGAGGACAGAGCTGGATGTGATGGGGAGGAAGTTAGGGGGAGTAATGGCTTTCCTTGGCTTTTTGCAGCACTGAATAGCTCAACTGGAGCCGCCTTGATGCGTTCAGGCGGCTGTTCTTAGAAGGATCCCGGGGATGGCAGCTGCACAGATGTTCTGGGCCTCATTGTTCCTGAACGCAGCGAGCACTCTGCCCCGGAGGAAGGAGGAACAGGACGCTGTGGAAGGAAAACACTAAAAAAAAATACTCAGTCTGCAGATCTACCTTTCAGATCTCTGCTTCCATGCATGAGCTGCCACCATGAACAATAGTGGAAGCTGGGATGAGCTTTAGTGGGTTTGAAAGAATAAAAGGAAGGTGGAAGGAACGGAGTTCTGCTGCTGCTGGCATGAAGCCGCTTTTCCTTTGGATCAGAATCCAGGCTGAGATCAGATGTATTCAGACTCCACAGCAACAGTTTGGCTCATCAGCCTCCTCCTCATTCATCTCCACTGGTTCCTTTCTGATTTCATCCATCTGCTAATTGCTGTGAGGGGAACAGGTCTGCCAGAAGCAGAGGAGAGGCTGCATTATGCTGAGTGTGCTCTATCTGGATGAACATAGAAAGCTGTCATTTCAGCTTCCTTTGCCATTTCTAGACCTTTCTATAAACTCCTGTTGGCAAAGGGAGGGAGACTGTTTTTCATTGCTAAACTCCTTCTCTGTGTTTGTCATTGTTCCTTATTTCAGCCTTAATGAAGGTTTTGTGTTTGCAGGGGGTCCAGCGGGGCAGCCGGACGCGCCGCCCTCAGTGCAGGGCACTTTGCCGCTCTTCATCCAGGAGCCAGAAGATGCTTATATCGTTAAAAGCAACCCCATCAAGCTGCGCTGCCGCGCCACGCCTGCCTTACAGATCTTCTTTAAATGCAACGGGGAATGGGTGCACCAGAACCAACACGCGTCCCTGGAGTATAAAGACCTGAACACCGGTAAGATTTCACTTTTCCACTGAGAACACCAGGCAGCTGCTGGAAACCAGTGGCGACGCAGGGAGGGAGAATGCAGATGATGGTCAGAGCTGGGTACAGGTGTGCTGAATGGCATCAGGTGGTTATTGGAGGATTTCTGGATCCACTGCTACTTTCATCAGACTCTAACAGAAACCCAGCAGCTGATGTGTCGCCCATCCATGATGCACTTCGTCCTGCAGGAGGGGGAGACGTGTTTCCTTCTGGGAAAAAGGCTCTTCTTGGGGGGGGTTCCTGTAGCTGGAAATATGAATAAACAAATCAGATCTGATTGAGCTTTTAATAAATCTCTACCTTTCATTTATTTATTTAAATCAAAGAAATGCACATTTATCAACATGTCAGCTTAAAGCATCAATGTAAATCTGCCAGGATTAGCATCAGCTAATCTGCATCTGCTGTCCTACGGCAGGTTAGAACAGCCAACATTAAACAGACACAATGGGAGGAACAGAGACGACACTAAGATGCCAAAAATCACCATAAAATGAGGTAAACAGATCAATTCATGTCTGATTAGTTTTCAGCCAATATTAAAGGAGGTTTTAAAGCTTCTGCCCCAAACATGAGCTGGCAGAGTGGTCCATGACTGGGCTCCTCTGATGGATGCAACCATTTGGTGAAATTTGGTCCAACGCCGCTGAACATCACAGCTTCCTCTGGTTATAGCCCTGCTGTTTATTCTACTGATGGGTTTTTGGTTGCTTATAAAATCTGTTAGAGGAGCAAGTCCCTTTAAAACTTAAAAAACAAAACAGGCATCCAGAACATATTAAAGTCTGAAATGTTGTACGTACTTAAAATGTTCCAATAATGATGAAATAAAAGCTTTTTGTCAGGAACTCTGAGTTTTCCTGGAGAGACTGCAGTGATTTCTGAACGGCCTCTGAAGTGTGAGACCATGTTGGATGGCAGTAGTTTATACGGCTGAATATCACGGCATGCAGAAAGATTTATGCTGATTCTAATGTTTTATACTGTTGGCTAAATCTGAGCTATTCCCCATGAAGACCTGTGAATGCCGTGTTTATACTCCAACTATTTGGTATTTCTGCATAAACCTGCTGAGCCTGTAGAACAGTTAGTTAGCAGTTTATAGCAGAAAGGTAAAAACACTCCAGTCAGTTTAAATGGGAGACATCTGGTCACTGGGAATCCCTTGGATCAGTCCACAGGTCACTCTTCTCCTAGAATATGTCATTATTTGGAAGAGAGAGGAGTATTTAAAGGTTCCTCTGGTTCCTCTGCTGCTCTTTCCTCCGTTCTGCTCTGACTGAAGGTTCAAATGTTTTTATATCATTACTGTGTCATGATGTTACAAAGCTCAGACCCAAAATGCAGAAAACCGAACAGAGAGACCAAGGGAAAGGTTTAACGGGTTTTATTGAAGAGGTTAAACAGAGGGAGAAGTGTTGCTCTGAACACTCCTCAACTGGAACTGTAAAGTGAGGGAAAGACACAGCGGTTAGTTCAGGCTCAGTGGGGAATTTGACTCGTGAAGTTGGAGAGAGGATTGGGTTGCCGACTCACGTTTCCAGAGAAGTTGTTGAATTCTTGACTCCAGTCTGTGTGCTGTAGTTCCAGTGTTTGTCTGATTCGGTGGAGGGCGGAACAGGGTTTACCCAGAATGCAGTTGTTAGTTGGTGAACGGAGAAACTGACTGCCACTCAGATTTCCTGCGGTACTTGAACGGGTCGTAGTGGAGAATAATCCCTTTCTCAGTGAGAAGCTCAAACCATCTCTTGGGGAAAGTGGATCCAAACCTCCTGTTTGAACCCCAGCTCAGTTTGAAGCTCAGTTGATCCTTCCAGGGAGAGAAGGTCCTAGAATCCAGTTAGCAGGATGACTTCCTGGCAAAGAGGCAAAGAAAAACAATGTTAAACTCAGGTTGACAAAACTCAGTTTGACTCAGCAAAACTCAGCTTGGCTAGAGTACCCTAAACTGGCAAACACTCTGGCGTCGGAGTAGTGGCAGTCAGCAGCTTAAGAACGCTCCGTTAACGAGGAAACCGAGGAGGCGGACCAGAACCTGGCGCCTCCTGGTGGATGAAGGGAGACAAACACAAAAACAGGAGTCCTGACATATTGAAGTCCTGGATGTTTAGCAACTAGAAATCAGTCTTTCCTCACAGGAGTTAGCATCGCCTCATTTTTGGGAACCTCAGGACCTTTTTAGGCTTTGGAACATGGGAAATGTAGTTCTAAATTAGACACAGTTTTAGTCCCGCCCACTTCACCAGCTCTCTGCCCTCAGCTTCTGCTCCATCTTTGATGCTCCCAATGACTGCAGAGTCATCCAGTATTTCTGCAGGACTCTGTCTGGTCCTGGAGGTCAGAGGTGAACAATGGAGAGAGTACCGTCCCCTGTGGTGCTCCTCTGCTGCTGGATCAGACAGCTGAGCCTTCAGTCTACCAACCTGTGGTCTGTCTGTCAGGTGGTCTTTGATCCAGGTGGTTGTTGATGCCTCCACCTGACTCTGCTGGAGTTTCTCTCACAGTCAGTCAGACTGAATCTGGAGAAATCAAAGACCACGATCCTCACAGTGCTGCCTGCTGGTCTAAATGACAGTGGGTTTGTTGAAGCAGGTGGATGATGACGTCATCAACTCCATCTCCATGGCGATAAGCAAACTGCAGGGGGTCCTGATAGCTGCTGGTTTGCTTGCTGAGGTGAACCAATAGAAGTCTCTCTAGGATCTTCGTGATGTGGTTGTCAGCCCGACCCTTTCTAGAAGCAAAGCGGCCACTGGAGAGACTAAATCATGAGAGACAGGTGAAAGGTGGAACCAGAACAGTTCTGTTCTTGGACTGTGGAGGGAAGCCAGAGTACCCAGAGAGAACCCACTCATGCACAGGGAGAACATGCTAAATCCAGGAGAAGCTGGGAATCAAACTCAGAAACGTCTTGCTGCAAGGCACCAGCACCACGCTTTTATTCATATCTCTTCTGATGCTGGCCTAACAACAAGTAAAGTTCCCCAAAATCAGGCGGGAACGCTTTTCCTTTCAGGGAAACATGTTAGCATCATTCCTGGCAATCAAAACTATGTTATATTAAATGATGCTAATTGAATCTGATCGGTGAATTTAAAACTGAAGTGACTGAACAATAGTTTGGTGAAAATCTACCTCCTGAAATTTCCCTCCCCACCAAGGCAGCACTTCTTTTTCCTCTGGTGAGAGTTTATTATTAGATTGATTGATCTGCCTTTAACACAGCCTCCTGCCTCTAACAAGGTGGATAATGAGAATTTCACTTAGCTGCAAACACAGTAACATGGAGCTAGCATGTGTCATTTATCACTATAGTGTTGCTGTGCTGAGTTTGAAGGCCTGCAGCGTTTCTTCTTCCTCTGGTGAGAGCTGCTCCTTACTCTGCTGCTCTCAGATGATTATTGATGCAGCATTTGACTCTGCCAAGAGACGACTGGAGCTCCCGACCGCAGCTCCTCACGCCAGTCATCAAGAAGAAAGTGGGCGTGGCCTCAGATGGTTGAAGCCTTCATGCCCACAGACAGCAGCAGCATCAGTAATCACAGCGTTCACATGTGCAGCTCCAGCTTCTTCTGAGCTCAGAGGAGGAAATTCTGCAGAACGTCAGAAGAATAGTGACAGCTTTTCTATCAGCTGTCACTCACAGACATGGAGGAGATGGATTGGTCCACCAGCAGTTTGTCCCGCCTGCAACAGACACAGAGCAGGAATAAAACACTACATGTTCACTCCCTCCATGTTCACTCCCCTCCATGTTCACTCCCCCTCCAAGTTCACTCCCTCCATGTTCACTCCCCTTCATGTTCACTCCCCTCCATGTTCACTCCCCTCCAAGTTCCACCACTCCCCTCCACGTTCATTCCCCCATGTTCACTCCTCCAAGTTCACTCCCCTCCATGTTCACTCCCCTCCAAGTTCACTCCTCCATGTTCACTCCCCTTCATGTTCACTCCCCCCATGTTCACTCCCCTCCAAGTTCACTCCCCTCCAAGGTACTCTCCTTCCACGTTCATTCCCCATGTTCACTCCCCTCCAAGTTCCTCCCCTCCATGTTCACTCCCCTCCAAGTTCACTCCCTCCATGTTCACTCCCCTTCATGTTCCTCCCCTCCATGTTCACTCCCCCTCCAAGTTCACTCCCTTCCACGTTCATTCCCCCCATGTTCACTCCCCTCCAAGTTCACTCCCTTCCATCGTTCATTCCCCCATGTTCACTCCCCTCCATGTTCACTCCCCTCCGTTCACTCCCCTTCATGTTCACTCCCCCCAAGTTCATTCCCCCCATGTTCACTCCCCTCCCAGTTCACTCCCTTCCACGTTCATTCCCCAATGTTCCTCCCCTCCAAGTTCCAATCCCCCATGTTCACTCCCCTCCATGTTCACTCCCCTTCATGTTCACTTCCCCACGTTCATTCCCCACATTCCTCCCCTCCAAGTTCACTCCCTTCCACGTTCACTCCCCTCCACGTTCACTCCCCTCCCGTTCACTCCCCTTCATGTTCACTCCCCTTTATGTTCACTCCCCCCACGTTCACTCCCCTCCGAAGTTCACTCCCCTCCAAGTTCCTCTCCCTCCCACGTTCACTCCCCTCCACGTTCACTCCCATCCACGTTCACTCCCCTCAAGTTCACTCCCCTCCACGTTCACTCCCCTTCATGTTCACTCCCCTTTATGTTCCACTCCCCACGTTCACTCCCCTCCATTCACTCCCCTTCATGTTCACTCCCCTTTATGTTCACTCCCCGCGTTCACTCCCTCAAGTTCACTCCCCTCCAAGTTCACTCCCCTCCACGTTCACTTCCCTCCCACGTTCACTCCCATCCACGTTCACTCCCCTCAAGTTCACTCCCTTCCACGTTCACTCCCTTCATGTTCACTCCCTTTTATGTTCACTCCCATCCGTTCACTCCCCTCCAAGTTCACTCCCTCCAAGTTCACTCCCCTCCACGTTCACTCCCCTCCACGTTCACTCCCCTCCAAGTTCACTCCCCTCCACGTTCGCTCCCCTCCCACGTTCACTCCCCTCCACGTTCACTCCCATCCAAGTTCACTCCCCTCCGCGTTCACTCCCCTTTATGTTCCTCCCATCCATGTTCACTCCCCTCAAGTTCACTCCCCTCCACGTTCTCTCCCCTCCACGTTCACTCCCATCCACGTTCACTCCCTCCACATTCACTCCCCTCCAGCTCCTCCCCTCCACGTTCACTCCCCACTCCCGTTCATTCCCCATGTTCACTCCCTCCAAGTTCACTCCCCTCACGTTCACTCCCCTCCATGTTCACTCCCCTCCAAGTTCACTCCCTTCACGTTCATTCCCCCCTCCATGTTCACTTCCCTCCATGTTCACTCCCTCCATTTCCTCCCCTCCACATTCACTCCCCTCCCTCACTCCCTCCACATTCACTCCCCTCCCGTTCACTCCCCTCCACATTCACTCCCCTCCACGTTCACTCCCACTCCACATTCACTCCCAACCATGTTCATTCCCCTCCGCGTTCACTCCCACTCCACATTCACTCCCAACCATGTTCACTCCCCTCCATGTTTCACTCCCCTCCACGTTCACTCCCTCCGTTCACTCCCCTCCCATGTTCACTCCCCTCCACGTTCGCTCCACTCCACATTCACTCCCAACCATGTTCACTCCCCTCCATGTTCACTCCCCTCCGTTCACTCCTCCGTTCACTCCCCTCCATGTTCATCCCTCCACGTTCACTCCCTTCCACGTTCATTCCCCCCATGTTCACTTCACTCCATGTTCACTCCCCCTCCCATGTTCACTCCCCTCCATTCACTCCCCTCCACGTTCACTCCCCTCACGTTCACTCCCCTCCACATTCACTCCCCTCCCACATTCACTCCCCCTCCACGTTCCTCCCCTCCACATTCACTCCCCTCCACGTTCCTCCCACTCCACATTCACTCCCAACCATGTTCATTCCCCTCCCGTTCCTCCACTCCACATTCACTCCCCTCCACGTTCACCTCCCCTCCACATTCACTCCCCTCCACGTTCACTCCCTCCACATTCACTCCCCTCCGTTCACTCCCCTCCACATTCACTCCCCTCCCACGTTCCTCCCCTCCACATTCACTCCCCTCCATGTTCACTCCCCTCCACATTCACTCCCCTCCAAGGTTCACTCCCTCCACGTTCACTCCCTTCATGTTCACTCCCCTCCACATGTTCACTCCCCCCACGTTCACTCCCCTCCAAGTTCACTCCCCTCCACGTTCACTCCCCCTCCACGTTCACTCCCCTCCCGTTCACTCCCATCCCGCGTTCACTCCCCTCCAGGTTCACTCCCCTCCCGTTTCACTCCCCTTCATGTTCCTCCCCTTTATGTTCACTCCCCCCACGTTGGCTCCCTCCATGTTCACTCCCCTCCCACATTCACTCCCCCCCACGTTCACTCCCCCCAGAGTTCACTCCCCTCCACGTTCACTCCCCCTTCATGTTCCTCCCTTTATGTCCACTCCCCATGTTCACTCCCCTCCAGTTCACTCCCCTCCAAGTTCACTCCCTCCACGTTCACTTCCCTCCCACGTTCACTCCCATCCACGTTCACTCCCCTCCAAGTTCACTCCCCTCCACGTTCACTCCCATTCATGTTCACTCCCTTTATGTTCCTCCCCCCGTTCACTCCCCTCAAGTTCACTCCCCTCCAAAGTTCACTCCCCCCGCGTTCACTCCCCTCCACGTTCCTCCCCTCAAGTTCACTCCCCTCCCACGTTCCTCCCCTCCACCATCCATGTTCACTCCCATTCTCCCATGTTCACTCCCATCCATCGTTCACTCCCCTCCATTCACTCCCCTTTATGTTCCCTCCCCATCCACGTTTCACTCCCTCCCAAGTTCCTCCCCTCCACGTTCACTCCCCTCCACGTTCACTCCATCCGTGTTCCTCCCCTCCACATTCACTCCCCTCCAGCTCCCTTTCCTCCCCTCCCGTTCACTCCTTCCCACCGTTCATTCCCCCATGTTTCACTCCCCTCCAAGTTCAGGCTCCCATCCCGCACGTTCACTCCCCTCCATTATTCATTTCTCCTCCAAGTTCACTCCCTGACTTCCCGTTCATTCCCCCCATGTTCACTCCCCTCCATGTTCACTCCACCTCCACAGTTCACTCCCCTCCACATTCCTCCTGCTCCCGTGATCCCTCCCCTCCACATTCACTCCCCTCCATTCACTCCAGAAAGGGAGCTCCCTCGTTCACTCCCCTCCACATTCACTCCCCTCCCGTTCCTCCCATCCTCACATTCAGCTCCCAATCCATGTTCATTCCCCTCCACGTTCACTCCACTCCACATTCACTCCCAACCATGTTCCACTCCCCTCCATGTTCACTCCCCTCCACGTTCACTCCCCTCCACGTTCACTCTCCTCCATGTTCACTCCCCTCCATGTTCACTTCCTCCACATTCACTCCCAACCATGTTCACTCCTGCTCCATGTTCACTCCCTCCATCGTTCACTTCCCCGTCACTGCCATTCCCGTCCCCTCCATGTTCACTCCCCTCCAGGTTCACTCCTTCCACGTTCATTCCCTCCACTCACTTCCCTCCATATTCATTCTCCCTCCAAGCTCACTCCCCTCCATTCACTCCCTCTTCCACATTCACTCCCCTCACGTTCACTCCCCCTCCACATTCACTCTCCTCCATTCACTCCTGTCCTCCACGTTCACTCCCTCCACATTCACTCCCCTCCTGCACCTTCCTCGCCATTTCCCTCCACGCTCTTCCACTTTCACTCTTTCCTATGTTCACTCCCCTCCACATTCACTCCCCTCCGCGTTCACTCCACTCCTTCACGCCTTTCTCACTTCACCCTCCACGTTCACTCTCCTCCCACATTCACTCCCTCCCCGCCACTCCACTCCCCTCCACCTTCACTCCCCCTCCTGTCGTTCACTCCCCTCCACATTCACTCCCTTCCACGCTTCACTCCCCTCCATGTTCACTCCACTCCCACATTCACTCCCAGCCATGTTCACTTCCATTGCTCACTCTCTCGATCATCCTGTAATCTCCATGTTCACTCCTTCCTCCATGTTCACTTCCACAAGCTGGGCCTCTCAGTGTTCACTCCCCTCCATGTTCACTCCCCTCCATGTGCTCACTCTCTTTGGTGATGTTTGGTTTGAATGTTCTCCAGATTCTCTGGGCTGTTTCAGTTTTTTAAAGGTTTCTGATGTTCAGCAGCTTCTGCCTTTGCCTGTCCTGCTCATTAGCGCCACTGCTGGTGATTTTTCCCTGTTTAGCTGCGAGTAATTCAGTGAAAACTCACCACTGCTTTAATTTTCACTTTTATCAATAGTTTCATGATCATTAATGTGACAGCAGCCTTTCTCTGGCTGTTAATAAGGATGCAGCTTTAGCTTCACAGGTTAGATGAGCAGCAGAATATAATAAAAGCTAAAGATCAGATTCCTGTTGATGGAGAATTAAAGGAAATAAAATCTATGAAAGAAATAAGAAAAAAATCTGTCAAGCTTCTGGTCGTATTTAGTGAAATCTCTGAGAAAAGAAACACTTTTAAAATGAAACGACTCAAGAAGGAAACATATGCAAAACATACGTGTTCTGTCCTTCCTAGGGATGATTTAAATCCTCAATTTTCTTTTCTCTACTTCCCAACAAAAATGAAGCCAGAAAGGTTTCTTTATTAAAACAATATATCTTCTCACAGTGAGAAACAGAAACAACTTAGAGGCTTTTTATATAGTTTAAAGCTTTCAGCTGCGTCATAAATCTGAGCCTTTCTCTGAGTAAATGTCTTTCCTGGTGGTTAGGAAAGCTCCACAGGGGCCGCTCCCTCAGCGCTGCAGAGGAAACCTGGGAGCATTAAGTAACCTTCCGTCCCTCCTTCCTGGTTTTCCTGCTTCCTTCTAGTGATGGACCAAAATGCACGTGGTGCAGGTTGGTCACCAGATCTGGATTTAGTGACAGGATGAGGTTCAGCACGCTGATCCAGGGCTTAACCCTTTAACTGCCAGGTCCACTGAATGAAGGGTGGAGGTGCACCAGGCAGTGGACCAGTCCTTAATGTTTCATTATTCCCAGCAAGCAAAGGGATCCCAGATCACCATACCACCACCACCATGCTAGACTGATATGCTTGTTTTTTCTGAAATGGAAGAACAAAGTTCTTCTTCTCTTCCATAAGTCTAGACAATCATTTCCAGAAGCTGAACATCCAGATGTTGTTAGGAAAGCTTCCTGGTATTCCCGGTCACCATCGGCTCATTCCGCCTCATCGGTTCGTCTGTTTCTGGTGTTTGAATCATGAAAACTGAGCTTAACTTCATGATTGGAGACCCTGAGAACTTTGTTCTTCTCTGACCTCCTGAATGAAGCAGAAATGTCCTCATAGATCCGTTCGCTCCTCAGAAGGTTCCTGTCTGCTTCATCATCTCTGCAGCTGTAGATACTGGTTCTGCTGGTCAGTTACTGG
This sequence comes from Cyprinodon brontotheroides, assembly GCA_018398635.1. Classification (NCBI taxonomy): domain Eukaryota; kingdom Metazoa; phylum Chordata; class Actinopteri; order Cyprinodontiformes; family Cyprinodontidae; genus Cyprinodon; species Cyprinodon brontotheroides. The sequence continues at coordinate 2,454,483 of JAGKQL010000042.1, read as the reverse complement.
TTTCTGTAACCTTTAATGGGTTAATAGACGACCTGCTGTGAGCTGGAATATTTCAGGCCATGTTGGGTTTCTATTGAGATGTTCTTTTTGAAGGAGACAGAAAATATATATTTAGGTCATTTCTTAATATCAGGAAGTAATCAGTCCTCATTATGGCTGCTTAAAATAATAAAAGAAGAATTTAAGACTATTTATTCATATTATTAGGTTAGTTTTTATAGATTGAAATATGATATCTGAAACAAATATTTGACAAAATCAAAATCAGAAGAAATCTCCAATATCTCATGATATGAGATATGATATGTGATTTAAACTTTTACATAGTTATTTTAAATATGGATTAA
>JAGKQL010000042.1:2398687-2438246 GCA_018398635.1 Cyprinodon brontotheroides | reverse complement strand
CTACTGGCTCTGGTTTGTGTTTGAATGGAAACCTTTTCAGATCCAAAGGTGAACTGATTCATCATCAGTGTCAGGATTTAGCAGCCAGTTCATGTTATGCATCCATTGCAGCTCTGGGTCTGTGTTCGAAAGACGTGTCCCTGCAGATCTGCTGGGTCTGAAGATCAGGATGACCGTGAAACTTAGCATCTGACGGCCGTTTGTCTCCCTGCACAGATCTGAGGAAAAACTTTGAAGAGGACCCCCAGGGGAAGGAGGTGCCCATCAGCGGCATGATCGTCCTGCACTGTCGTCCTCCAGAGGGCGTTCCTGCACCAGAGGTAAACTTTGCACCAGAGTTCCAGCTTAGTGCTTTTTTAATGACAATAAAACGTATTTTTTTGTGGCTGCTTCATGCTGCTCAGGAGAATGATCTAGATTTATAGATGTCTTCTAATGGTTGTAATTTGTAATCTAACTAAATCTTTTTAATCTTGACTTAGATTTTAATCCAGACTGCAGAAGCTTTCTTCTTCGCTATTTATTAGTTGAAATAAAGAAACGTGCTGATGAATGGCACCTGCGCCCTCTAGTGGAGAAATATTTCAGTCAAACTAGTATAATGACAGATTCTAACCAACCTTTTATAACCCGTCCTTAAAATCAACCATTTAACTATAATGGTATTTATTTGGCCCCTCTCGCTGGTCCTTGGCTGATCCCTACAATTCCTTTTAAACATCAACTTTTCTATTAAAATCTTTATTTCTGTGATGATTTGTAGATATTAACCTCCTGCTTACACCCCAAGTGGGGTATAAATAAAATTTCTGCCTGACAAAAACACACAAAAGTAAATAACTTATAGCCTCACAGCTATTAGATTTAAGAAGAAACTTTTGGTACGTCTGTAAAGGTAAGATGTCATAGAATGGTTTTCTGGTGTCAGCACCATTGTAGCTTTGACCCTGCCTGAAATATCAGGGACAAAATACAAAATATTTTGCATTTTTTGAACCTCACCAAAAATTTTCTTTGAAATAAACATTGCAAAACACTACCAAAATATTATTTATAGCACAAAAAAGTAGTACAGACTTTTAAATCTAAATGTTGTGTAAAAATATATACCAAATTTGGACTCAATCAGATGAATCATATTTATTTTAGAAATGGTATTAGTGAGAAATTTCTTAGGCGGAGAGGCCATTTTGGCACATTTATCCATAAATGTCACCAAACTGCCAAATGTGTTTTTTACATCAATACTGGGGGTTTGGTAAAATTTTCACGAGGTCACATTAGCAGCTGGACCACCGGTGGGTCCGTGAGGGTTCTAGGGGTTAAGATCTAAAAAGAAGCGCCATCTCCTGACAGACCCTGTAATTCAGTGAAAGGATGGAGTCAGGGTATATAATATGCAAGAGGGGGGTCACTGCAGTGGCTGGAAGTTGGAGGGGATTTTGCTGTGGGACCCCAGGTCGTAGCAGCCATTTTAAATGGCTGCTACTGTATCTCTCTTAAATCTGTGCTTTTAGTAGATTTTTCTGTAGAAATAATAAGTTACTACATTGGGACCAACAGGAACCCGTTAGATCCTTGATTGAACCAAATTGTATGAAAACTGATCAAGTTGAAAAGTGACATAAAGTCAGAATTAAATCAAGAAGCAGAACCATCCAGGCTCCTCCTGCTCTCTAATCCTTAAACTGAGCTGCATGCAGCCGTGCAAAGAGGGAAACCATAAATACATGAAAGGGTTAAAGAAGAGGTTCTGTTTGAAAGATGACTTACAGTAATTCTGAAGCATAGAAACAGGAAAATAGATGCTGCTGCTAAACTGTAATCAATCAGCTTGGCTCAGTAAAGTCATGGCCTGTTCTGGTCAAAGCAAAACAGAAAAACCAAACAGCCGTTAGGCTGAAAGAGGCTCTTTCTGCAGGTTCCTCCTGAAAATGATGAACTCGTTTCAAACAGAGCGCTCACTTTCACTCAGTCTCTCTCTCTGTGAATTTGCTGCCATCTGGGAACCCTGATGCTCCACATATTGAGATCCTGGTTTACAGAAGTGGTGAGCACAGATAGAAACGCTGGTCCTTCTGGTGAATATCAGGGTCCTTCTGGTGAATATCAGGTCCTTCTGGTGAATATCGGGTCCTTCTGGTGAATATCGGGTCCTTCTGGTGAATATCAGGTCCTTCTGGTGAATATCAGGTCCTTCTGGTGAATATCAGGTCCTTCTGGTGAATATCAGGTCCTTCTGGTGAATATCAGGTCCTTCTGGTGAATATCAGGTCCTTCTGGTGAATATCAGGTCCTTCTGGTGAATATCAGGTCCTTCTGGTGAATATCAGGTCCTTCTGGTGAATATCGGGTCCTTCTGGTGAATATCGGGTCCTTCTGGTGAATATCAGGTCCTTCTGGTGAATATCGGGTCCTTCTGGTGAATATCAGGTCCTTCTGGTGAATATCAGGTCCTTCTGGTGAATATCGGGTCCTTCTGGTGAATATCAGGTCCTTCTGGTGAATATCAGGTCCTTCTGGTGAATATCAGGTCCTTCTGGTGAATATCGGGTCCTTCTGGTGAATATCAGGTCCTTCTGGTGAATATCAGGTCCTTCTGGTGAATATCAGGTCCTTCTGGTGAATATCAGGTCCTTCTGGTGAATATCAGGTCCTTCTGGTGAATATCGGGTCCTTCTGGTGAATATCAGGTCCTTCTGGTGAATATCAGGTCCTTCTGGTGAATAATATCAGGTCCTTCTGGTGAATATCAGGTCCTTCTGGTGAATATCGGGTCCTTCTGGTGAATATCGGGTCCTTCTGGTGAATATCAGGTCCTTCTGGTGAATATCGGGTCCTTCTGGTGAATATCAGGTCCTTCTGGTGAATATCGGGACCTTCTACTGGAATGCTCCTTCTGGTGAATATCAGGTCCTTCTGGTGAATATCGGGTCCTTCTGGTGAATATCAGGTCCTTCTGGTGAATATCAGGTCCTTCTGGTGAATATCAGGTCCTTCTGGTGAATATCGGGTCCTTCTGGTGAATATCGGGTCCTTCTGGTGAATATCAGGTCCTTCTGGTGAATATCGGGTCCTTCTGGTGAATATCAGGTCCTTCTGGTGAATATCAGGGTCCTTCTGGTGAATATCAGGTCCTTCTGGTGAATATCGGGTCCTTCTGGTGAATATCAGGTCCTTCTGGTGAATATCAGGTCCTTCTGGTGAATATCAGGGTCCTTCTGGTGAATATCGGGTCCTTCTGGTGAATATCGGGTCCTTCTGGTGAATATCAGGTCCTTCTGGTGAATATCGGGTCCTTCTGGTGAATATCGGGTCCTTCTGGTGAATATCGCGGTCCTTTCTGGTGAATATCAGGTCGCTTCTGGTGAATATGGGTCTTCTGGTGAATATCAGGTCCTTCTGGTGAATATCGGGTCCTTCTGGTGAATATCAGGTCCTTCTGGTGAATATCAGGTCCTTCTGGTGAATATCAGGTCCTTCTGGTGAATATCGGGTCCTTCTGGTGAATATCGGGTCCTTCTGGTGAATATCAGGTCCTTCTGGTGAATATCAGGTCCTTCTGGTGAATATCAGGTCCTTCTGGTGAATATCGGGTCCTTCTGGTGAATATCAGGTCCTTCTGGTGAATATCAGGTCCTTCTGGTGAATATCGGGTCCTTCTGGTGAATATCGGGTCCTTCTGGTGAATATCAGGTCCTTCTGGTGAATATCAGGTCCTTCTGGTGAATATCAGGTCCTTCTGGTGAATATCGGGTCCTTCTGGTGAATATCAGGTCCTTCTGGTGAATATCAGTCCTTCTGAATATCAGGTCCTTCTGGTGAATATCAGGTCCTTCTGGTGAATATCAGGTCCTTCTGGTGAATATCAGGTCCTTCTGGTGAATATCGGGTCCTTCTGGTGAATATCATTCCTTCTGGTGAATATCAGGTCCTTCTGGTGAATATCAGGTCCTTCTGGTGAATATCGGGTCCTTCTGGTGAATATCAGGTCCTTCTGGTGAATATCAGGTCCTTCTGGTGAATATCGTGTCCTTCTGGTGAATATCATTCCTTCTGGTGAATATCAGGTCCTTCTGGTGAATATCAGGTCCTTCTGGTGAATATCGGGTCCTTCTGGTGAATATCATTCCTTCTGGTGAATATCAGGTCCTTCTGGTGAATATCGGGTCCTTCTGGTGAATATCGGGTCCTTCTGGTGAATATCAGGTCCTTCTGGTGAATATCAGGTCCTTCTGGTGAATATCAGGTCCTTCTGGTGAATATCAGGTCCTTCTGGTGAATATCAAGTCCTTCTGGTGAATATCAGGTCCTTCTGGTGAATATCAGGTCCTTCTGGTGAATATCCCGTCCTTCTGGTGAATACTTCGGGTCCTTCTGGTGAATATCTGGTCCTTCTGGATGAATATCAGGTCCTTCTGGTGAATATAGGGTCCTTCCACAGTGAATATCAAGGTCCTTCTGGTGAATATCGGGTCCTTCTGGTGAATATCAGGTCCTTCTGGTGAATATCGTGTCCTTCTGGTGAATATCAGGTCCTTCTGGTGAATATCTACGTGTCCTTCTGGTTAGCAGCATTCCTTCTGGTGAATATCAGGTCCTTCTGGTGAATATCGTGTCCTTCTGGTGAATATCATTCCTTCTGGTGAATATCGGGTCCTTCTGGTGAATATCAGGTCCTTCTGGTGAATATCGGGTCCTTCTGGTGAATATCAGGTCCTTCTGGTGAATATCGGGTCCTTCTGGTGAATATCAGGTCCTTCTGGTGAATATCAGGTCCTTCTGGTGAATATCAGGTCCTTCTGGTGAATATCTGGTCCTTCTGGTGAATGACCTTCTGGTGAATATCTGGTCCTTCTGGTGAATATCGGGTCCTTCTGGTGAATATCGGGTCCTTCTGGTGAATATCGGGTCCTTCTGGTGAATATCGGGTCCTTCTGGTGAATATCGGGTCCTTCTGGTGAATATCAGGTCCTTCTGGTGAATATCGGGTCCTTCTGGTGAATTCCATCTTCTGGTGAATATCGGGTCTTTCTGGTGAATATCAGGTCCTTCTGGTGAATATCAGGTCCTTCTGGTGAATATCGGGTCCTTCTGGTGAATATCAGGTCCTTCTGGTGAATATCAGGTCCTTCTGGTGAATATCAGAGTATCAGGCTGCATTCTAAGCAACAGCAGCAGAACAGCAGAGCCAAATGTTTACTTTTTGTTTTTCCCTGCTTGCGTAGACATATCGCGGGTTAGCCTAGAGAGTGAATATCAACCTTGCGTGGATAAAGATCAGGCAAAAGAGTGGCTGAATATCGGGTCATATAGGTGCATATGACACCCAGCCTTCAGTAATGGCAATTCTATGGCGGGTTCCCAGATGTATGGGTGAAGCTCAGGTCGAGAATAATCAAGCTCTGATCAGGTGGATGAATCTACTTTATTGTCCAGGAAAGCAGAAATCATCTGCAGGAACCCATCCCCTGGTGAATACTGTGCGGAGTCCGGGGAGCAGGTGAATAAGGGTCATGCTCAGGGATCCAAGCCAGTCATCATGATGCCAAGATCATGACATCAAACAGCAAATATTCAATCTCACCGTCAGGGAATCAAACCATATTAAACACTTCTAGGTTAGAAAAAGCTGCACTTTGGACGTTTCCGCTCTGATCAGAAAGCCTTTCAAATCGTGATGGAGATCTATTCACGTCTATCTGTTTCTATAATAGATCTTTTTCAGGATGAATTCTGTCCTTTTAACATGATTTCCTGTTTTCATGACTTCCTGAGAACATTTTCTGATCTTGAACTGATCTAAAGTGGCCTGTTGGGATACGGTCTCCCAGGTGCCTGTAGAGAGAAGCAGGAATGATGAGAACAGGAAAGAAAAACCCAGAAGAATCAGGATCTGCACAGATCCAGATCCAAATATATGAGAATGAGTCTGTAGATGGAAAATAAAATCCTTCCTATTAGGAAAACTGTTCAAAGTTCCAGTAGAATATAGTTGAACAGCTCCATTAACTGTAATTTATTTTTCCAGAGGATATTTAATCCCATCTGAGGTCCTCTGTGGTGACATCAGAGGCTGGGAATTTCTAACTAGATCTTCATCTCATTCTTTATGTAGAAATGATTTGAAGTTAGATGTTATCACTCCATCCCAAATTAAAATTCAGATTCAAACTATTTAAAATCCTAAAATGATTAAAGCCAACGGTGAGAACAACAAACTGCTGAGCAGTTCTCACTTTTAGAAAGTCTTTGTGGTTTTAGCTGCAGAGTAAATCTTCTGTTTTCCTTCCAAATGAAAAATAATGTTCAGGTTTGTCTTGAAAGATGAATATTTCCAGTAGGAGAAAAAGTTCAGAGCATCATTATAGGGGGCGGAGCCTGAGGCGGAGTTAAGTTTGGCTCTGACTTTGTGGTTCGTTAGAAGAAGTGACAGTTTTTCCAACCCTAAATCTAAATTAAGGAAATTGTTCTTATAAAATAATCCAAATAAGAGGGATGAACCATTTTTCTACCAGAGACAGATTTCCCTCGATTCTCTATTGAAACTTTTTAATCGTCTCCAAACTCTCCTTGTTTTCAAATGTGTTTTTTTCCACATTTGTTCCAGAATCAGCATAAAAAGTTCAGGGCAGATATTTAGGAAGAAGTCCGCCTGGCTTCCTGCACAGTAAAAATGATCCAGCAGGAAACTGGAGGATGGATGTCAGTCCAGCTCAGCGGGGCCCATAGAGCTGCTAAAAATAGATGAACGTGAGCTGAAGGGAAGGAATCACAATCTCCCATCTAGTCCTTTGTCAACACAAATGAGAGCGGTCACAGGAGACGGCGGTGAATGATGTAGAGAGCAGGAGGCGGCCATCTTCGGCCCAGTCAATTCCAGCACACCTCCTCCATGAAATATTGAGAAGGCGTCCATCAGTGTGCTGCTATGAGGTTCCAGAGCGCGGCTGCAGAGCGACGGCTGCTGCTGCTGCTGCAGAACGTGAGCCTGTGGTTTGGGCTGCAGCACATCCACTGTTTGGAAATAGTCCTCGTCAGCAGCGGCGTAAAGGAGAGCTAATGAGTCTCCAGTCGCTCCCTGTGGTTTAACTCTGCTCTATTTAGGGAATAGATCTGCTGCTTTAGATGTCTTCGTTTACATGACAGCTTTCATATACATGATAGACTGGAGTTCTTCCTTTTCAAATATTGACTTGTGTTACGCCGTGCGACTGAGCTCAGATTGGAAGTGGTTTGTTATGAGATACTGAGATCTGATTGGAGAAAAGCAGGAAGGTCCTGAAAGGAGGATATTTCTATAATAGAACCGCTCATTGAACAGAGGATCTTAGTTTTCAGCAGAGGTGGGAGATCTGGAGCCATCAAGTTATCTCTATGGAAGTTTCTCAATTCACTAGAAACGTGAGTACAGACTCGTTTCCTCGCCCAAGAACGTTCTAGACTAGAACCCAGGAAAGTCTGGACTCTGGGAGAATGTAGAATAAATCTAGATCATCTGGAACAGAAGCGTACTCGTGACTCGTCACCACATTCAAAGCTAGTCTGGAGCTGCATTTCACCTCCTGTTATTAATAGTCTCTAGATAATAATAAATTATTACTTTTTTCATTTAGTGGAGGAATAATAATGAACACAGTCAGATAAACACAAATCAAATAATTTTTTATTCCAAATAAAACAATCAAACCTCCATCAGAGCCAGCGTTACTTCACACTCCGCTAAGCAGAAGGCTGCTGCAGATGACAGGCTAATGTTAGCTCTGGCTGCTGCAGATGGGCTAATGTTAGCTCTGGCTGCTGTTAGCCTTGAGCTCCGCTTCAGTTGCCACGGTCCTCTCAATAGCATCGGAACATCATCGCAGAACGTCATCGGAACATCGGCACATACGTAAATCAAGAAACGAGCCATATAATGAAGCTTAAAGTAAAACTGTCAAGACTCCGAACAGAGGATCCAGTTTTCAAAGCAGACGGATAGTTTGGTATCTCAGTGTTTATTTAAATTAATAGTGAACAGCCAGAGAATCTAAGGCAGGAACCTCTGCAGGAAGAGAACACAGGTTAGTGACCCCGTCAATCTGGCAGAGGATGATTATGAACGTTTGAGTCACTAACCTGGTCTTATAGTTCTCTCCCTGAACGGGTCAGGATCAGGCAATCAGAAACAAAAATATCAGCTAGAAGAATCTCACCAAGGGCTCCAATAATCCTGCACTGATGACTGGAAGAAGGCAGGTTAAATAGAGACTGTGGCAGGTGAAACGGATGAGCAGTAATGAGAAACTAAGTGGAGCTAGTCAGGTGAATTAAATGATAATCAAGCTGCTGCTGCCGCAGTGCATGCTGGGACAGCTGTCAGTCTGCTCTGATGCATGCTGGGTAAAGAGGGAGGGGCCAGAACAACATCGGGGACTTTGTCCGTTCTCGATCTTGTAATCTTGTGAAGGCTGATGACGTTTCACGAGGACACCAGAATGCACAAGTGCACAGATTGAGAAACGGCCAATGTCCTGTATTGGTTCTGCTTCGCCACTGAACGGTTCAGTCTGATCCAGGTGAGTCCAACCTGCTCAGGTGAGTTCACTGTGCAGATTGGACTCACCTGGTTCAGCTGCTGGGCAGAACGAATTCAGGACATGAGACGACTTGATGGCTCCACTTCTCCCTCCTCTGCTTTTCACTGCTCTTTTTAATAAAAAGCAAAGGTGATTAATTTGCTCACTAAATGTCTTCAGTGTTAAACTCTGAAGCTGTTTCAGAATAAAAGCACTTTTTTAATGTTGAATGGAACATTGCTGTAAGACTTGCTTTTATTGCACTTTTTGTTAAACTACTAATCAGTGAAATATGCTTGATATTCATTCATTGGTTTTTTTGTGCAAAATGCTGTAAAAATAAAATGTTTGTGTGTAAAGTTTGTCTAAACAGGCAGTTATAGAAGAAAAATACCTAGAAGTTGTTTTATCAGGGGTCTTTAACTCATTTAGGGCTCCAACATTTAGATGCAGTAGAGATGTGAAACGCTGAGCTCTCATTTGGGATCAATCTTTGCCGTTTGCAGACTATTGTTCTGCCCTGCATCCCAACAATAACCCAGTTATTCCATGTTGCAGCCAGGTGCAGAGTTGCTGTTTGTTTGACTCAGCTTCTCTCAATAAAAGCAATAGAGCGGCTCTCAGAGCAGCACCTGCTGGATCACATGTTTTCCCTCCGTTGCACAGATGCTTTATCAAATAGAGCTTGTAGAAATGATCTGGATCATGTTTCAGTAAAATCAAACCAGCATAATCTGTCCATCATTAATAATCCTCATTAGGTCATATTAGCTGCAGGGCTTCAGGTCAGGGGCTTTATTTACTGGGTTTTATTTCTGTAGCTCTGGTTTTAATGGATTTATTCATGATACTGTAATGGAATCATTTAACGGAGTAAAAACACTTTAATGACGTCCAACATGTTCAGCTTTAAGTCTTTAGTGAAATATTAATGAAACGGTTGGAACAGTTTCAGGACAGCTGATGTCAAAATCACCAAGATGACAGTTTAATGTATTGTTGGCACATAAAGCTAATTGGATTCTCCTTTTGGATGATTATAGTCATTAGTTCTGCTGGGAGATTGCTTCTGCTGACAGCTGGAATTGCTTTGTTTTCATCAGCTTTTAATAAAAGAAAAGCTGCTTTAACAACGATGATAAATATTCTGTTTATGAAGGTATCATGCATCTCTGTGGACACATGATTAATATTCCAGTCTATATATGTTATTCTACGTTCACGATTTAAGCATCAAAGAAGCTTCTGCTGCTTCATTTCTGCCTGCTTTGTCCAAAGTTAAGGTCTGAGCCGTCCAGTAAAGTGAGTCCAGATGCTACTTTCGTTGCTCCTGTGTACGATGCCAGAGAGCAGCTTTGCTATATTAGCTGTGATCAGCTGGTAGAAAGTAGTTAGAATCTATGTTGAAGTGAGAAAGTCCTCCTGAAAACATGGTCTGTGCAGTCAGTTCATCCAGATTACCATCCTGCCTTCAAAGATTATTTCTCTGTGGGAGCCGCCAGACCCCACACATACCGGGCGCTGCGCTTCGTCACTGGGAATCCCCAGCAGCAGCTGCCTCAGGCCCGCTCGCCTCTCCAGGGTTTTCCCCTCCTGTTGGTGGCGCTGGAAGTAGATGTTAGCGTTTTTCAGGTCTGTGCTACAAACTGCAGGCAGCAGGATAATAAAAGCCAACATATTCTGCCGGCAGGTTTCTACATTTGAAGTTAATTTAGGCGTTAATAAACTGTTTCAGAGGAGTGATCATAGCGCTCTGCATCAGCAGCTGCTGCGTCTGACTCCCTGCCAGCTCCCAGATCAGCTTCTCTGATTGGTTGGATGCGGCGCGCTTTAGGCGCTGCTCAGCAGCTGCTGCTCTAGGCGGCTGCAGGACCTTCTGCTGCACCTTGATGCTGCAGCGTCAACCATTGACTTTGAATGTAAACCTGCTGCTTCTGCAGCTAAAAGCGCGTCCGGTGCGAACGTAGCCTTAGAGTTATGGATAATTTAAGTATTTTTTTAGTTAATAGTCGATAATTATTTGTTTTAATGTGCAGAGTTTGAAGCCTGGTGGTTTTTCCTATTTATTGATCTCCTTCTGCACATTTATTGTTAATTTATTTAGATCATTGCTTTTAGGAAGTCATTAGGCGAGTTTTTGAAATGTTTCTTGAATAACAAAAATGTACGTTTTATTGTGAAAATGATGGTAATTTTATTACATCATGAATGAACACCTGAAAACCTGCAGACAACAGTGAAATATTACTTTAAGAAATTGATTTTATTTTGAAAGAAATAAAAAAAGTGAACCCTCTAAATAAGAGACTTTAATAAAGAATTGTTTAAAATAAAATCCATATTAACAAAACAGTATCGAAGCCTTTTAAAAGTTTTTTTTCCAGCGTTGGCGTAGCGGTGGGAAAAGGTGTGACCCACGTCCAGCAGGCGTCTCAGGTTCCATTCCTGGCCTGGTGACCTTTGCTTCATGTCATCTACTTCCTCATTTCCTGTCTGCATACTTTTATAAATAACAAAATAAAGTCCACTAGTATAATATATATAAACTCTAACCTCAATGAGAGTTTGAGCAAATAAAATAGAGAATTAAGAGCAGCATAAAAGGCACAAAAGCTCAGATTTTCCGTCCTGACAGCAGAAAATGTTCTGTTCAGATCGATCAGCTCTTCTGATGAAGCTGTTCACCAAAGACCATTATTTTCATCATGTATCTCATGTCCTCAGTTTATTTCAACATGTGTTCGCCTTAAAAATACCAGAAATCCTGCAGGTATGAGATAAAAACAAGCCCTCATTTATTTCCCAGAGTTTCTGATCCACAGCAACAGAAAATCCATACAGCAGTAGATGTTGAGGTTTTGTTAAAGGAGTATTTTTTGTCTCCCAGGCTTCGGAGCGCCTCCCTAATAGCGGCCCGCTCTCTCAGACTCCAACAGAAAAACAGCCTCAGCTTATGTTTGGAACCAGGCTGTGTTAGTTCAAGGTGTAGCCTCTGAATTCTCCTCCGTATCTGAAGAGCAGACTGTAATTTGCCTACAGTTAATAAAAGGTAGGAGTCCATTACTCGCGGTTTGGTCTGAATCCTAAAGCAAACAGCTCTTTTTACTTCGCAGAGGTTTGGGAGTGTGAATGCAGAGCAGATCTTTTAAGTCGGGGAGAAAGGAAACCATGAGAACGGCGTATAATGACTTTCCTTTGAGTGGATTCTCAGGAAGAAAGTGTGAAATGAGAAGCCAAACCAGAAGCCAATTTCCACTTCCCTGAATGAAAGCCTTTAATCCCAGATGAATCCTGCTTGATCTACAGGAGCGAAGGTAGACAGACCGGGCTGCGGCACAAAGGGAGGAATCAGCTAAATGCTGCTGTGCTGCAAAGCATGCTGGAGTCCCCCCCCACCACCTCCTTGTTGTTTCCTCATAGGTCAGAGAAAGTCTCCCCCAGAGTAGATGATGAGCTGCATTATGAAGCAGAGCAATTCCAGCCTGCAGCTCCCTCTATTTATTTGGTTAAGATAGGAGGGGGGTGGGGGGGTGCAGCGGTACATGGCTTGAAGGGAAAGACAGGTGGCATTTAGGAAGCAACAGGCGACGCAGCCCCCCCTCTGTGCATCACTTGTGTGATGAACCTGTGAGGCCGAGGAGCAGAGCCACACGGCGCCTCAGTCCACCTGCCTCTGACCGGCCTGCTGCTCCAATGGACGCCCTGACTGGACTCTGTTCCAGACGTGTGCGTTCCTGCAGCCAGCAGGACTGTCTTCTCTCAGACGCCTGATTTGTAGCAATGAAGATCAACGGAGAGGATGAGCTCTGCGCTCTGATATGCAGCTCAGTTGGTCCCCGCCGGCGTCCCCGGGTCCCTGAACGCACCCCTGACAGAGGCGCTTAATCCGTGTAATTGAGTTGATGAGACACTCGGCAATTAAAAAGTTGTTCAGCCTGTGCGCGCCTCGCCACAGGCATCAGAGTTTGTCTGATCATGACTCAGCAGACTTCTGTCCTTATGGCACCAAGACACGCCTTTTTCTCTGCAACACCTCCACACTGAGCGAGCATTAACCCCCCCGGGTGCAGGCGATGAGGCCCAGGAGCAGAGGACAGGACGCATCATTTGCTCAGGTCTTCATCTGTGCTCCCTTCATAAGTCTCGAGGACGGCGGCGGTGTCACTTCCTCTCATTGCTCCCCTGTCCTCTAGTTGCCCGTCAAACATCTAATCATCAGCTAATGTGGGCTGGATGAGCTGCTGAGAGGCCCTGGCCCATGTGACCTTCAGGGGAGGTTCTGGGTAATGGAATGACAGGGAGGAAGCCTTACCCCTGGAAACCCCCCCATCAAGGATGACACTGATGACCACCTTCTAATTGAAACTAATCAGTCATTCATTTCTCACCTTCTCTGTTGTTTACTTGCAAAGGAAAATCATTAGTTTCCTGCTCTCAGTATCTTTGCTCCTTATTTCTTAGCCTGATGACATCCCATGGCAGGTCACAGCAGGCAGAGCGCAGGCAGAGAGCGGCCACCTGATGGCGCTCTTTAATGGCCTCTTTCCTGGCTTAGATCTCCTCTGATAAAAAGGGAATAAACACATAAGAGGAGGGCAGCTGGGAAGGGGGGCTGAGGGGGCGGAGGGGCTCGTGCCACCCATCCAGACGGACGACTTTAATCACGAGGGATTAGACTCCATCCCTCACTCCTCTGTCTTCTTATCGACGCTCGCTGCTTCACCTCTGATGAAACCGCCGTGCAAGGCCGTCTCTTAATTGTGGAAAAGAACCAAGAATCCTTGGAGGATTGGCTCTGAGGTAGGGGGGGGATCTTTTCTACCTTTCCCCTTCAAAATAAGAGCTTTCCAGTCCTCCATAGAGGACGTTCATAATCCAAGCTTAATGGACGTGTGGTTGTCTATTGTTGAAAGTCATTTCTGAGATGTTCAGCTGATTTTCTCATCCTTCAGTTTTCATGGTTTTTAGGCGTTTGGCTCACATGCAGACGCAGTCGGAGACGAGGAGCAGTTAAAGATGTTTATTTAGGCTCTATACAGATCAGAATAGCTCCCTCTGTGAGCTGCAGGCGAGGTTCAGAATGTCAGCGTTAGGAGCGCTGCAGGAAGAAAGAGTGAACTGATTAACATTAGTTCATTTAGGAAGGTCTGCGCTGATGCCGCTTCGCTTACCGCCAGGTACGGATAACCTAGGGTGACTGGAAGGGTTCTGCAGCTCGCTGCTTTCTGATGGGAGGAGATGGCTGAGCGACAGATGGGCTAACGGATGGAACACAGGCGGGAGCCCCAGTAGCACCACAGCGGAGACGGGTTCGAGGAACAGCTGAAGGGACCAGAGTGAATCCAGGAATGGGGTCTCTAGTCCGGCTCGGCACCACCAAGGGGGGGCTAGAGGGGAACGCCAGAGCAGAATCTGAGCAGCAGGGATTCAGGAACCAGCCTTCAGCGCACAGAGACAAGACGGTTGAGAAATCCAGAGCAGAACGAACTGAGGGAGACAGGAGACACAGTTAGAACTAGGAATCCAAAACGTCAAACTCACAGGAACGAAGATCTGTGGACAGGACAGAGGCCTAGGCGTAACGTCTAACACTCGCAACGGCGTCCTTCAGCCGACTGAAAGCTCCTCTTAAGCTCCAGCCAAAGCAGCCGCAGCGAGCCGCAGGTACGGGGCCACGCCCACCTGTCAACAACAGCCACCTGTGGTAGAGAATTAGCACAGAATCCTGACATCAAGGATTTTTTTCTTTCCTATTTCCATCTTTAGCTCTGAGGCGTTTGCTGTCAGGAGCTAACCACAGATTGCTAACTGAACTTTATGTGATGTAGATTAATTTTCCTGAAACAGCTTCTATCGTCCATTTTCTCCCACTGAGTAGATGTCAGGGTCATGGTGGGGCCGTTGCCTATCTCCTGCAGTCTATGGGCGAGGGGCGGGGCATCCTGGACAGGTCGCCGGTCTGTCGCAGAGCAACACAGAGACGCACAAGGAGACGCAACCATGCACACACACACTCACACCTAACAGTCATGACTGTGGGAAGAAGCTGGAGTACCCAGAGAGAACCCACCATGCACAGGGAGAACATGCGAACTCCATGCACTAAGACCCCGGGCCGGGAATCAAACCCAGAACCTTGAGGCAACAGTGCTCCTAACTGCTCCACCATGCAGCCTCAGCTCCTCTCTGATGAAATGATTATAAACGCCTCAGAAAACTAATAATCAAATGTTTGGGAGCTGAGCTCAGACTGGCGTTCTTTCCAGGGGTCTGCGTGTGACCAGTTGCTGCATCACTGTTCACCACAGCAGCATGGTGCTCCTATGGACAATAAACAGAGCGTATGGCTTTAATAAGCAGCATTAATACCTTTAGAAACAGCCGTGAGGGTGAACCTCAAGCAGAAATGATTTATTTTGGATTGTTTTCCACATCCTTATTTTTCTGTTTGCTCCCGATCACCAAAGGTATTAGGACACTTGCCTTTAGGAGTGTTCTATTGGACCGAGTCCTGCTCTAGTTCCTGTCAGCAGAGGCCAAACACACATTTATTAAAGACCGGCCCGCTCCACTTAAAAAAGAAAAGCTTTAGCCCATTTCTCCTCGTGCACGCTCTGTTTAAACGTTGCTTTTCTTACAGCTCATATAAGCTTCCTGTCTCCGCTCTAACCGCTAAATCTCTCCATCACTATAGAGAACAGGGACTATATAGTGAACTTTATAGTGAACTGACCGTTCAGACAGATGATCACTGCTGTTTGCTCCGTTGGTCACATAACTCCTCCTCCACTGCGCAGTGCCGCTGCGCCATCTTTGTTATCAGTTGCCGTAGTCTAATACACTTCATAAACACTTTTTCTCTTCAGACCTTCAAAGAACCGCGGTGAGAAATTTGGGCTGTTTGGGTTTCCATGACGATTTCCTCCTATCGCTGCTCCACGGTGAGCCGTTCTTTCACAGATGTTTGTTGGAGCCCTTTGCATGGTTATGCGGTCATGGTTGTGACTGGAACATTTCATTCAATGATACGGACGTTAACCCGATGCTTTCAGCAACAGCCTGCAGTCTGTGACGCCTCCTGTCCATCATTTCTATTTGCCCCGCCCATAAGTCGTACCATTTGCATCCAGATAGTCGATCATCGTAAATAGTGCCGGGGTTCTTCCTATAAATCATCAGCATTTCCCATTCTGCTGCGCTATAAATGCAATTTGCAGATGCAGCGACTCGGCTCTCTTAGCAGGCTAGAAGCACTAAAGCGTCACTAAATTTGTAATTCCTAATTAGTTTTCCTCTCAGGTGCTGGTAATTGGTTCCAGTGCTTCTCCTGACTGCCTAATGGAGGTAGAGATAGCGGCTGTGCTGCCCCACTGGGACTAATCAGCAGGGGGGGGACTCGTACGGCGCAGCTGACCAGCAGTTATGCATGTAAAGTGTGAAGATGAGAGAACTCCAATATGATGTGTGATTTGAAAATGTGTTAATGTGATGTTTGAGGGAGAACCAACATGGATGTCCATGAAAAACAGGAAAAAAGATGATAATCTGAGGCTCCGCTGGGCTGCATCAGCCGGCCTGATGTTTCTCCCACAACCTGAACTGGCTTTCATTAAATCTGAAGAAAACGAGACTAAAATGAAGGATAGAAAGGGAATGAAACATTTAACATCACTAAAGTCACAGACTCTAAGCAGGACTTTTTAAAGGCCGTGGGCTTCGACACAGACAGACAGATTCAGCTTCATGGAGAGAAAGAGAACAGGAAGGTTTCAGCAGGAGCAACAGGTTGTCTTCATGGCTCTGAGGCAGCATGTTTCTAACTCCTCCGTCTTTCCAGACATGATGAAAACGCTCTTCACACTGAGGCCAGCTTAACCCTTTCATTGCTCGTTAACCTCCATTTAGCTGAACAAATGGAAGTTGGAGGTAGAGAAGGCAGCTAAAGGGTTAATGCCATCCATGTTGTTTCTGTTCCTGAATGGAAGCATGGATGGAAATAAGGAGAATCAGTCCAGGCATTAAAAGCTCTTCTATTCATGCTTGAAAACATTACAGCGCCTCCTACTGTCTGCTTTGGATCATGTATGAGGCTCCATTAGTGGTGATGTGGCGTTAATTATTTAGGATAAAGAGAGGAGATGTCACACTGTGTGTTTATGGCCGTTATTTGTTACCCTGTGGGGACAATTGTCCAGTAATCTGCTACATTTTGGGGACTTATAGATACTTATGGGGACCGAGGACATGAGGAGACGTTCTCCTCCTGTAGCGGGGATTAAGTTTAGGACAAAGGTCTGACTGAGAAATGAATGGAAGTCAATGAAAAGTCCCCATAAGGATAGGATGACACAACATGATCGTGTGTGTGTACTTGTTTATATTATTGAATCTGTTATGGACTGTTTTACTAACCTTCTGAGGACCAGCGTAGACATTATAGGTTAGGGTTAGGTCACGATGATGATGATGTGATGATGATGATGGCGATGATGATGATGATGATGATTGATGTGGACGATGATGATGGTGATATTGATGATAGCGATGATGATGGTGATGAATGACGCATGATGATGATGTTGATGATGTAGGATGATGATGATGTTGATGAGACTAATGACTGATGATGGTGATGATAATGATGGCGATGATGATGATGGTAGGAGGATTATTTGATGATGATGAAGATGGTGATTATTAATGGCGGTATGATTGATGATGGTGATAGCGATATTGATTATTATGGTATTGATAGTAGCGATGATGATGATAATAGCGATGATTATTGATGGTGATGATGTGATTATTGATGGTGATGATAATGTATGATGATGATGGTGGTAGTGATGATGATGGGTATGATGTGTGTTATTATTATTATTGATGATATTGATGATAATGGTGATGATGATGATGGTGATGATGATGGTGATGATAGTTGTTGGTGATGATGGTGTTGCGTTGTGTGTGTGATGATGATGTGGTGATGATATTGGCGATGATGGGTGGTGGTGATGAATTATGGTGATTGATGGTGATAATTTATTGATGATGGCGATGATGATGATGGTGATGATGATGGTGGTGATGGTGATGATGGTGTTGGTATTGGCGATGATGATGATTATTGATGATGATGATGGTGATGATGATGGTTATGATACTGTTGGTGGTGGTGGTATTGATGATGGTGATTTGAAATGATGTGTTGGTGATGGTGATGATGGTGATGGAGAACCAACATGGATGTCCATGATGGTGTTGGTGAAAAGGTGATAATCTGATGGCTCCGCTGGGCTGCATCAGCCGGCCTGATGTTTCTGGTGACAACCTGATGATGGCTTTCATTATGAATCTGATGAAAACGAGACTAATAATGAAGGATAGAAAGGTGAATGAAACATTTAACATCACTAAAGTCACAGACTCTAAGCAGGACTTTTTAAAGGCCGTGGGCTTCGACACAGACAGACAGATTCAGCTTCATGGAGAGAAAGAGAACAGGAATGGTTTCAGCATGGAGCAATGAGGTTGTCTTCATGGCTCTGAGGCAGCATGTTTCTAACTCCTCCGTCTTTCCAGACATGATGAATGACGCTCTTCACACTGAGGCCAGCTTAACCCTTTCATTGCTCGTTAACCTCCATTTAGCTGAACAAATGGAAGTTGGAGGTGATGAGAAGGCAGCTAAAGGGTTAATGCCATCCATGTTGTTTCTGTTCCCGAATGGAAGCATGGATGGAAATGAGGAGAATCAGTCCAGGCATTAAAAGCTCTTCTATTCATGCCTGAAAACATTACAGCGCCTCCTACTGTCTGGTTTGGATCATGTATGAGGCTCCATTAGTGGTGATGTGGCATTAATGTATTTAGGATAAAGAGAGGAGATGTCACACTGTGTGTTTATGGCCGTTATTTGTTACCCTGTGGGGACAATTTGGTGTCCAGTAATCTGCTATATTTTGGGGACTTATAGATACTTATGGGGTACCGAGGACATGAGGAGACGTTCTCCTCCTGTAGCGGGGATTAAGTTTAGGACAAAGATGTCTGACTGAGAAATGAATGGAAGTCATGATGGTGTTGTGTCCCCATGATGGATGATGGATGACACAACATGATGGTGTGTGTGTACTTGATTATATTATTGAATCTGTTATGGACTGTTTTACTAACCTTCTGAGGATGGTGGTGGTGATGGGTAGGGTTATGGTACAATGATGATGGTGATGATGATGATGATAATGATGATGATGATGATGGTGATGATGATGATGATGATGGTGATGATGATGTGTGATGATGATGATGATGAATGATGATGCTGGTGGAGATGATGATGATGATGATTGATGATGGTGGTGATGATGATGATGATGATGGTAATGATGATGATGATGGTGGTGATGATGATGGTGGTGGTGATGATGATGATGATGATGGTGGTGGTGATGGTGGTGATGGTGATGATGATGATGATGATGATGATGATGATGATGATGGTGATGATGTGTTGATGATGGTGGTGTTGGTGATGATGATGGTGATGGTGATGATGATGGATGGTGATGATGGTGTGGTGATGATGATGATGATGTTGGTGATGATGATGATGGTGATGATGATGGTGATGGTGATGATGGTGGTTGGTGATGATGATGGTGGTGATGATGGTGGTGGTGATGATGATGGTGATGATGATGGTGATGATGGTGATGGTGGTGATGATGATGGTGTTGATGATGATGATGATGATGTGATGGTGATGATGGTGATGGTGATGATGATGGTGGGTGATGATGGTGATGATGATGATGATGATTGCTGTTGATGATGATGATGATGATGATGGTGATGATGATGATGGTGGTGATGATGATGCTGGTGATGATGATGATGATGATGGGTCAGTGAATGTAAAGTCTTCATCATCTGGATAGAAATGCTGTGACTCAGCAGTTCTGCAGCTAAACAGAATCAGACTCATATTTCAGAACCAAAACCGTGAATTCAGAGCAGTGAGCTTCATTCCTACTTAGCATCAGACCTTAGCAGTTAGCGCTGTTAGCATCGGGAACATTAGCCTCTATGCATGACCTGGAGACGCATTTCCGTATCCATGGCGCCCAGTGGCAGCCATGATGAACCTCCAGAGGAATAAATGCAGCAGCTTGGCTGTGATATATGAAGCTGGAATAAACTACCAATAAGCTTCCAGAGACGATTCAGTTCACCTTCTGAAAGCCTCCTAAAGCTTCCTGTTTCCCACATTAAACACCAGAACCCCCCCAAACGGCCCCCATCATTTAACCTCACATGGTTCAAACTTTACGTCTGATTAGCTTTGACTCCATTCATGTGTTTGAATCCTCAGGTGGAATGGCTGAAAAACGACGAGCTGGTGACTTCCCTCCCTGATGACAAGATGGACACCCGAGCCGACCACAGCCTCATCATCAGCGAGGCCCGCCTGTCCGACTCGGGCAACTACACGTGTGTGGCCAGCAACATCGTGGCTAAGAGACGCAGCGCCACGGCCGGCGTGGTCGTCTACGGTACGGCGTCTGTAATTCCCCGTTAAAGCAGGATGTTTGCTCCGCCGCTCAGATCCATGGCTCTGGCTTCCTGTTACCTTATAAGGAAGTGATTAACAGCTGTTTGCTCTTTATTCCAATGAATGTTTTATTCAAAGAGTCAATTTACTGCGTCTCATTTAAAATCAATGCCTGCTTTATGAAAGGAAATAAGCCACTTTGTCTTCATCTCATTTAAAGGGAGAGTTGCTTCTTAATTATTTACTTGCCTGAAGCCTTGCAGGAATTTCCAGTTCAGCCACTTTCAAAGTGCTGCTGGAGATTTAGCTTCCAACACGTAATAAAGTGCGATCATAGAGCAAAGGTTTCAGTCGCAGCTGGAAGTGGTCGATCCCAGCCTGTCAGGCTCTATGAGTCTCTGTTGCTTTTAGAAACGCCATTTCTGCTTAATGGCTTCCTTTGCTTTGCACGGCTCCTCAGCTTTGTCTTTAACAGGAGCAGAGAACGTAGAGCTGCTAATTAAAGAGCAGCGAGCCGTTCATCCAGCAATCTGCTCCTGCTGTTCTGCATTGTTCTCTGGCGCTGCTCTGGAGCCGCGTTAATAGATCCAACCTTTACTAGAGCTTTAAACCATTGTTGCTCACTCTGATTTTTCTGTTCTATGTTGGTCTTTCTCCAGTGAACGGCGGCTGGTCACTGTGGACGGAGTGGTCTGCCTGTAACGTGCCGTGTGGGCGGGGCATCCAGAAACGCTCCAGAACGTGCACCAACCCGGCGCCTCTGAACGGTGGAGCCTTCTGCGACGGCATGTCTGTGCAGAAGATCAGCTGCAACGCGCTCTGCCCAAGTCAGTCCCATTTCTATCACAGATCAACTAAAGCTGGGATTCACTGCATCATCAGCAAGTTGGCAGCAAAAGTTTAGTCTGATGACGCCAACGTGTTGCTTTCTGATCACATGGGAAATAATAGTGAAGAAAACTGACACCACAGCCTGATGAACCACGGTGGTGATGGCATCATGCTGTGGGAATGTTGTTTTTCTCTCAGTAGAGGCATGGAGGATAGTCAGAGTTAATCAGCAGGTCTGATATTCATGTTAGAATGGCCTAGTCCAAGTCCAAGCTTTACATAGAATGAGAATCTTTGCAAAGTTTTAAATACTGATATTAATGAATGCTGCTTCATTCAGAAGACTGAGATAGATCTAGTTTGCATAGAATAACACTAGAACATTCTCCAAGGATGTTTAGGAGGTGCCTGCCACTTGGTGCGTATTGGTGGTCGTAATATTTGGACTGGCAGCAAAGGGTTAATGGGGTTAGTTGGGTTCACCTTTCATTGGATATGTCACCATACCGAGCGTCGACTCGCGTCTCATTACCTGCTGGGGACTGGCTTCACATCACCTGTTGGTGACTAGCGTTGCCACACCTAGTGGGGACGGATGTTGCGACACCTGTTGGCGACTAGCGTTGCCACACCTAGTGGGGACGCATGTTGCGACACCTGTTGGTGACTAGCGTTGCCACACCTAGTGGGGACGGATGTTGCAACACCTGTTGGCGACTAGCGTTGCCACACCTAGTGGGGACGCATGTTGCGACACCTGTTGGTGACTAGCGTTGTCACACCTAGTGGGGACGGATGTTGCAACAGCTAGCGGCGGCTGGTGTCGCCACACCTAGTGGAGATTAGGGGTGGAAGCGATTCACAAAATCTACGGTTCGGTTCGATTCACGGTTTCTGGTCACCACACGGTTTTCGGTTCGGTTCGATACATGTTGATTGTTACACCCTGCTGGGGAATCCCATAAAAATTTATGGAATTAATGAAAAATCCCCAAAAATAATGGATTGTAATCATTTTAAATGATCGTTGGAAACCCTGGATCATTTCCGTATGTTTTTACGCTGCTTTGAATTTAATCATCTGGACGCATGCCGCTAACATCTCCAAGGAACTCAGAGGGGGGGCCGGGAGCCACAGTGGAGGCTGTAGGCTTTGCTTTGAGCAGCGGTCTGGAGCTTGATGTAGCGGAGCGGAGCGCTGCCGGAGCTATGAGGGATTTCGGGGTTAGCCTGACATGTTGGTCATGTTGCTGTTAGCATAAACAAAACGTGTTGCACAATGCTCTCACACTGTTGCACTTTTATCCACAGCTTTCTTCCGCCGTCATCGTAGGTCACTCTAAATGCAAAAGTGGTCCCATACAGCAGACCTATAAAGTGCTGCTGGCGGTGCGTCTTCCAACTCCTGTTCTTTTCCCACTTTGCCATTCCGACACGATTCTCCACAACAACTGATTTTTTCTGCTACACCCGGCTACGCTGCTTCGCTTCTTCTTCTTCTTGTTTACTACTGGTGGTTGGCTTTGGTCGCAGTACCGCCACCTTCTGCTCTGGAGTGTAAACGCTTAAGCCTATGAGAAAAAGGCGAGCGGCGCATGAACCCGGCACTTAACACCGCCAACGTTGCCGAACGAGACAGTCGAACCGAGCGGTTCTGGCGGTTTTCATAAACCGTTCCATCCCTAGTGGAGATGGATGTTGCAACACCTGTTGGCGACTAGTGTTGCAGCAGCTAATGGCGGCTGGTGTCGCCACACCTAGTGGGGACGGATGTTGCCACAGCTAATGGCGGCTGCTGTCGCCACACCTAGTGGTGACGGATGTTGCAGCAGCTAACGGCGGCTGGTGTCGCCACACCTAGTGGTGACGGATGTTGCAGCAGCTAACGGCAGCTGGTGTCGCCACACCTAGTGGTGACTGGCATCCCAGACCTAGTTGCGTCTGGGGTAACGATAAAGATCCCTTTATTGCAATAAATTACAGAATACATTATATAGGCTTTTATTTTGTAGAGGACCTGATGTCTTATTTTGAAGTTCTGGCAGGGCCGTGTCTTTAGCATACAGCCTGTGTAGAGATATGGAATCCATTTGCAATTGTTGAATCTCTCTTGTTGCTTCTTATTAGATTAGTTGATGCTTTATTACAGAGGAAATGGATTAGCTTTATTTAGAAAGGTGAACTCAGGTGTTGTTAACAGATCTTGGTAGTGAAATTTTAATAAACTGGTTGACTTCTGGTCAACTATGTTATTTCCACTGCTGAATCCACTCAGATCCACAGACTGTGGAGGTTAAAGGTCACAGCAGCAGGTGAGAAACAACAGTAGGAAATGTAGAAAAGAGCGGCTAGATCTGCCTGCTCCTCTGTCTGCTCCCTGCATGTTGTCTCTACATGTTAGAGGAACACACTGAATGGCAGTAAAGTGTAATTTAAGCACAGATGCTGCCTTTCTGCTGCTCTCGACCAAACTACCTCACAGTAAGGTTGCTGATCCCGTCCCTATATTATGCAATTTACCAGCATTCTGTTCATTTAAACCCTGATCTTTGGTCTGCGTTGTGTTTTAGTTTCATAATATAAACTCGTTTTTTTTTTTTTTAAAAAAGGGTATACAATGCAACCGGTGTTGATTTTCCCAGCGCAGGCCTCCCCCAGAGGGCGAAAGTAAAAAGTGCACTGTCGTGAATATGCTCAAGCTGTTCTCCTAGTTTCTCCCGTCAAGCCAGGGCGCTAAGTTGTTTTGAGCTTTTAGCAGACAGGCTTAACGCTAACGAACTCACAATGTATACTGCGGTAAGTGACTATTTTTGTTGTTTTTGTTTTCTTATACATTATTTGTTATGCAGGTGTCAAATAACAAAAGAGATTGTAAAGCTAGCCAAATTCTCAAAGCAAGACCGACTCCCCGCCATGCAACGGTGACTTCCCCTGAGCCTGTGAGTGCGGGTCGGTCTCCTGCAATTGCAAGTGCTGTATTTCCCCACAGACCACCAGGGCGGTTGAGAATACCTTTGTTCACCTGAAAATGACCTATTTAATCATCCAAAACGTTATGGAACATTAACTGAAAATGTTGTGACATAGTATGCCTTTAAGATACTTTAATGCTAGTTTCTATCTCATTTATCTTATTTGAAATTCCTAAATATAAGCTTTGATTCTTAAAGTTGTAGGGAAGCTCATATTTAAAAATCACTCATTCTGGCTTTAACATGTATAGAAATGTACTTTTATCAGCATTATTGGTTGTCCTAAATGGTATTTTTATATATGAAAAATCCTGTCTTCTAAAATCTGTTTTTTTCTCCCTATCTTCTGCAGGCCAGTTAGTTCTTCGTCAGCCTGAACACCCAAATCTGGTCTCATGTGTCGCAGCTAATATAATGCTAAATCGGTTGAAACCTTTAACCTTCCTTTCCCATTTCCCATTGAGCGCCCCAGTGTTCACGGGGATGGACGCTCGGTGTTCCTCGGCAGGCGAGCTAACAGAACTGGAGCGCAGCGCTATGTAGGCAAGTGCTCAAACATGCAATGCTGGAAGCCTTCACACCAAACCAAGCTTCTGCCGTACTCTGGCGCTCCCTTCTTCCACAACACATCTTCGCCCCTCGCTTCCTCCTCTCTAAATAAAAATGGATGACGGAGGGAGACTCATCCACCCACCTCCGACACTAAACCTCTCCCTCCTTCAGGTTTGCTCTTCTAAGGTCCATAGCGTCTTCTTAGACAGCCGCTTCTAAGTCACCAATTTAGTGCGCTACTTTGTCCCAATGGAATTTCCCATTGGGAAATTTCTGTAGAGGCTGTAGAAACCAACAAAATAAGCCAAAACAAAGATTGAGTAAAAAATTTATTTAAAAACATAACAAAGCAAAGATCCTGTCAGAATCGGGTGTATCTAGTGGTTCTAAAACACAGAAAAAAAGAGATGAGAGTCCCGACTAGAGAAGACTGAAAAAATAAGAAAGTCAAACTTGTCATCCAATTGAGAATGGGAACCTTGAGGGCTCAGGGGGGTGGGGGTTACAGAGAGCAGAGGTACTGACTTCCATGGTCCTACAAATGAAATCATTTTCCAGTCCAAAGTCATGCACAGAAGATAACTCAGGCAGAGAAGTTTCCAAAATTATGGGTCAGAACTAGGCAACGTTCAGCAACCTTCAGAAAAAACACAACTCACTCAAAGGTAAGGCACAGACTGTGGTCAAGGAAAAGGATAATACTTCCATCATGAAAAAGCTAAAAAGCTGTGAAAAGGCAGACGATCGCGCAAAGAGCAGGTGAAAAGCAGGAGTTTAAATAGGGAGCAGCACAGGTGGGAACAATCAGAGATCAACAGGAGAAGAAAAGTGAGCACAAACAGGGCAGGACTAAAATCATGACACAAACACTATGTGGCACCCGAGAGGTGCGATCATGTAAAAAAAACACATAAAACCAAACAGGACTGCGGCGATCATGAGCAGAGCTTTAAAAAGTTTAATCAATTAAAGTCCAATAAAAAAGATAAAAACATAAGTTAAAAGGAAAAAGATTAAAAAGAAAGATAAAAATACAGACGATGAAGAGCAGCAGAGTCAATGGGCCAGTTCCCCTGTTAAAAAGATGCACACTTGGCGGGTACTAATGGAGGGCACCCCAGTGCTGGATCCTCGTTCGTACGCGCCATAGTGGGCCTCTCTCTCCAGCATAGCTGGCCTCCTTAGCGAGGTCAGCTCCAACACGGCTACTCGCCAGCCTGCAGGCGGCGCGCTCGCTTCCATGACGGGCTCTTCGCCTTCGCTTCCAGTGCGCATATCTCTGGCGGTAAGCGGCGCATCTTCTGCACTCTCGCCCGTGCGCTGCCTTCTGCACTCGCCCGTAAGCGGCTGCTCTTCTGGACCTCGCCCGTAAGGCGTTTCTGCACCTCGCCGCGCAAGTATGCGCTGCGCTTCTCTGCATCTCTGCAGCTCCAGCTGGGCCTCTCTGGCCGCCAGTCCCCAAACCTCTCCCGCTGCTTTCTCTCACTCCGTCCGGCTCTCCTCCATGATCCGGCCTTCCCATGTCCGGTGTGTCTCTCCAACCAAACAGTTCGCCTTTAATCAGCGTCCCAGTCGGAACGCCGCTTGGTTGATGGGGGAAACACCTGTGCCGCTGTTG
The DNA here is from genome assembly GCA_018398635.1 of Cyprinodon brontotheroides. Taxonomy (NCBI): domain Eukaryota; kingdom Metazoa; phylum Chordata; class Actinopteri; order Cyprinodontiformes; family Cyprinodontidae; genus Cyprinodon; species Cyprinodon brontotheroides. The sequence continues at coordinate 2,412,161 of JAGKQL010000042.1, read as the reverse complement.
TGGGCGTGTCCAGGTGTGAGTGGCAATGTGGCCTCCAAACAAAATCCAAAAAAAAAAACATGCAACACACAAAATTAAAAACAAGCAAACAAGTTCAAAAATAAAGAAAATCCAAAATTAGAAAACATGCAATAAACTTAACAAAAGGCCACATTACCACAACTAGACTGACGTGAAATGCTTGCATTATTTTAGTGATAATGCTTTTTTGTCTGTAATAGGAGCAAAAGCAATTTGGCTACCCCCTTTTCTTAATTATGATTTAGAATATCACTGCTTCTCACAATGGAGAAGCAGCTCGTTCAGGAGAGCAGAGTAGATTCATTTTGCACGATCCAAAGGCAGAACAATATGCTACAGTGACCACAGAAGGCAAGAGGACAAGAGAAGGACCTTTTCTGTTCATTTCAGCCTGGTTCTGCTGGAGGTTTCTTCCTGTTGTCACGGGTTCGTTGCAAAAATACAAAAAATGATGGCCCAGCCGAAAAAATATTGTTTGTGCTTTTTTTCTTTTATTGCTCCCCAGGTGGAAATAGTGAAACAGTGACGATATTTACAGTGAAGCGAAAAAACAAAAACAAGTATTTACAGGACTATTTACAGGACAACTTACTTGGACAGCCAACACTACCATCGGTTCCAGTCCTCTCTCTCAAATGAGCTTAGCTCCCCTTTAAATACCCCTTTAGCCCCTCCCCCGGGTAAACCAAAATACAAATTAAGGGGTTTTTAAGGATAAAACAAAACAACCAAATAACAAAACTCAAAACTCAGTTTCCTGCATAGAAACTAAAAATTAACCAAAATAACTCCATACAATGTTCAAAATGTCAGGAACATAAACAATATAAAAATACAAAACAAAACACCCAAAATGGTTGAGTCCTTGTCACTTGACTGGCAAAGCGCCAGCCACTCTGCGCTTATTTCCAGCATGACGCTGAAGTGTTCCGCCAGTTTGGCGCCTTTAACCAGGAACAGCGGACTGAAGCAGAGATGAGAGGTGAGTGTTTAGGAACTCGGCGCCGAAAGTGTGCACCCTCAGACGCTGCCGCAGCAGATGACCGGTTCAGACGGGGAATGTTCAGTTGGGACTGTGCAGGAGTCATGCAGAGGGTGCGGCGCAAGCCAGCACGCTTTGTCGAGGCAGCACTCAATGCGGGGAGAGTTTTTCTCCCCTTGCGCTACGCTTCCTGGCACCGCTGCTCCCCTGGGCCAGAGGAAGCACGGATACTTAGAGTCTGGGATGGACGCTTTAGTGGCGCCTCCATCACAATGTTAAAAGGGGAGTTTTTCCTCTCCACTGTCGCTACAAGCATGCTTAGTGTGAGGGATTGCTGAAGAGTCAATGAGTCGCATGCAATCAGCTGGCTTTTTCCTTAGATAGAAAACTTTGTATCAATCTGACTGTATGATCTGGTTGAACTGTAAAGTTCCTTGAGATGACATGTGTTGTGAATTTGGCGCTATATAAATAAACTGGAATTGAATTGAATAAAAAAAAAGAATAAGAATAATCATGATATATCTCCTGCAAGTTTAACTCAAGGCACAAACATGGCAGTTTAGCCTCTGGCATCTGAATCTTTCAAACTGTCACAACCAGTCATGATAAATTTAATTTTATTCTTTTAATTTATGTCAGCAATGTCCTTCAGAAACATCTGCTGATTTAAGGAACAGGTAGGATTCCATACTGTCGGATCTGGGAGGGGTTCCTGCAGGGTGGGAGGTGGAAAGAAGAAGGGAATCCTTGAATGAAAGAATGCTGTTAATTTCAGCGGATGATTTACTGGTAATGAGGTTGGTAACTGATCCAAGAGGTTGGGGAACTTTTGCCCAAAACGTTGCTGAAATCTCGTATTTTCCCATGAACCAAAACTCGTCTTCACCTGAAAGATGTTTGCATCTTACATTGAACATTTTTATTGAAATGAAAAACTAAAACAAGGTTGAGCTACATTTCCGGAGCACCAACACACACGTTTGAGGTGGGGGTGGGGGTGGCAGAGGCCTTGGTCTCAAGGGAGTGGTATGACAGGAGTGAAGATGACGCATCCTGACAGGTGAAATATGAGTTCCAGTGATGCGGGGAGCACAGGGAAAAGGTCAGCATCTTCCTCACAAACATATGAGCTTTTATTCTAGATCTCATCGCATCTCGTTCGACTTCTATCCAGGTTCTCATCACTCTTCCACTGCGGCTGCTGCTGACCTTAGTGTTTGCCTCATAAGGGATCTCACATACAAATATCATGACAAACAATATTAAGCACTGATACATCATGGGAATTGTTGAAAAAAGAAATAATAATTGATTCTAACAGACTCGGTCCATATAACACCCAGCCCCAATGCCCCAGCATCACAATTAAATCCAGGTCTAACTGTTGCCTTTAGATATTTATCATTGTCTGCTGTTTTGGATCTTTTGTTCCAATTAAGTTTTTACTTTGCGCTTCATTTACTCTTAGATTTATGTAATTATGTTTTTCATTTAGATTTTAGTTTAAGTATCGCTCACCCACTACCAAACCACCCTGGAATTAAAGCCTAAAAGAGTTAGGGCTTCATAATCCTCCCTAGGAATTGGGACGCCAGTTGCTGTATGGTTGACATTCAAGTATGTAAGCAACTGTTTGTTTACTCATGCACATAGATAAGACACATCCTACTATCAAAGAGGAGACAAAGCTTCGATTCTGGAGACAAAAGCCCCATTTACACTACCTTTGAAAAACCCGATCCATGCCGAGACCGGTCCGAGCTCAGATCAGTTAACCAGGCGAAGCTTCGGTTCTGAAGACATCCGCGCTATCTCCGGTGCCACCAAGCCTCCTGGTAGTGGCGATCCTGCGGTATTACTGCCAGTATTGAAGGAAATCAAGCAGTTGGTTGGTATGTAAAGCCCAAAGTTGTTTGCCAACCGCCATAAAACACGAGAAGCGAGAGCGAGATACGTACTCTGCTGCGTTCTCGTGAAGTCCGTTCTTGGCGAGAAACGCGGGAAGATCCGGACTTCAGCAGCGAGAACGCGAAAGCTGCGCTAAGCCGCGTGTGTGTATTGGAACAGAAGCGTACTCGTGGTGGCGTCATCACATGCAACGTTCTTTAGCATTTCTTTCACAATCAAAACTATTTATTCCCTACACAAAACATTTTGGAAACAATATTTTAAATTTCTAACGCTTAAAAACATTAAAAAAAATGCCGAACCGCAAAAAACCACCATCAGAACGAGCGGTAGTTCACACTTAACTAGACCGAGAGAAGTGCACTACAGACGGGGTAAATTTAGCCCTGGCTGCGGTTACCCTCGGAGGTCTGCTGGTCACTCTGGTCCGCTCAGCGTCAGACTTTTTTTTTTATTATTTCGCACTAACTCTGTAAACAGGCCAGCTACACAGGGAGGCTTCAATGTATAATGTTATCAGCCTCAAACGAATTTCAAAACGTACTTTTGAAGAACAAACAGCAGCAGAAAAGGGAATGTTTAACTTACCACCGTGAGCGCTGTCTGAATCGCCTGCGTCACGGGGCATTCTGGGAAGCGGCCAGTCACGAAGAATGCACAAGTCTGCTCGATGCATGCTAGATAAAGAGGGGAGGGCCAAGAATAAACATCCTGGGATTTGTGGTGCGTTCTCGATCTGCCATTCTTCGAATTGAACGGGTACCTGGTGGCTGATATGCTGATGACGTGTCAAGAGTACCACGAGAAGCGGCTCAAAGAACGCATTATTGAGAAAACGCCCAAGCAGTTGCACCAAAAGTTGTTTGCCAACCATAAAAACACAAGAAGAAGAAGACAAAGAAGGAGGAAATCAAGCAAATCAAAATGGCGGCGCCCGTCACATTCAAGAAAGTTATGCTTGATTATCATTGCTGTACTTAGGTTTTTGTTATTTCAAATGCCATTATTTAAAATGTTGCGTGGAGAAGATTTCCATTGTTGTTTATAGTTAAAGAAGAAGTTGTTCTTCTTCTTCTGTTTCCGGAGGGGCATTACCGCCAACTACTGGAATGGAGTGTGAATCAGGATGTGCAGCCAGACGGAGATGACGTGTTCTGCTCATGCGCTCTTGTTTTCAGAGAACCGAGCCAGGGAAAACCGAGCCGAGCCCACCTCTGGAACTGGTCTGCAGTTAGCGCGGTCCGGTTGTGATTAGCTCGGTTCAGTTCAGTTTTATTTCCATTTACACACCATAAGTTATCTCAGTTACTGAGCTCGGACCGGTCTCGGCACGGTTTTTCAAGGGTAGTGTAAATGGGGTATAAGACCTCGGAATGGAACCTGGAACCTTATTTCTGCAAGGCAGCAGTGCTACCCACTGCTCCGCTGAGAAGCCTGAGTGTAAGGCCTAATTATCTGGATATCATAAACCATCAAAACCAGCGAGTGTTGGATATAGAGGTAGAACCGTCATTTTTGTGGCGTTTTCTGCTGCAGCTCGCCGTTACACAATCCTCCATGGATTCTTCTATGAAGATCATTTTGTGGAATAAATAAATGAAGTAAAACTCAACCCTTCAACACGACCTAAAATACGGATAAAGAGTTAAGAACTGGAAACCAGACAAAGACAATGTATGGAGGACCAATCCTGCCATAATTAAAAATAAATACAGAAATAAATAAATGCTCCAAAAATAAATAAGCATACAATTAATTGCCCCTCAAAAATACATAAACAAATAAATGTAGGTAGAAATTTAATTTCACAGTGAGACAATGGGCAGAAGTTGAGCCCTTAAGACACACCCCCTCCTCATTTGCATAATTAGGCAGAAAAGCAGACAGAAATGTAAAAACGACAGGCAGAAATAATTAGCATGGAAGAAATAAATAGGGTAAAAAATTACAAAGTAAGAATATAGCAGACTAAAATATTATAACATGCACATAAATAAATGAATAAAGAAATAAGTAATAAAGAAATAAAGTTGAAGAATATAATGGACAATAAATAAATATGGTAATTATTACAAAAGCAGATAAACAAAGAAACTAATTAAAAGATATATATATATTTATTATTATTATTTAGTCTCACTGTATAATTCAATTTCTACCTACATTTATTTGTTTATTGTACTTTTAGTGGGGGCAATTAATTGTATGCTTTTTTATTTTTGGAGCATTTATTTATTTCTGTATTTATTTGTAATCATGGCAGGATTGGTCATCCATAGAATTAAGTTAAAACACCAGAAAATAACGATGACAGCAGCTCAGATAATTAATCTGTCTGACAATTTCTCTTTCATTTATTTATTTATTTTTTGTATCTCTGGAAGCCTGCAAAACGTTTTTGTTTTGTGAATCAAAGGCATCAGAGGCGCTGAGAGCAAAGTTTATGACCAGACCAAATCACATTGTAGGCTGCTGAGTCAATGTCCGCTGCTGTCTGGCAGACAAACAAGTCTGAACATAGTTCCTAGTCAATGATCCAAACGTGTTTCTTTGTCTTTCAGTCTATTCGTTCCACGGTGACAGTCTTCTGGTCATTGACGCCTCTCCGTCTCGTTCTTCATTATTCTGCCGAAACTTTGACTTCTACATGTGAAAACAAACAGACCTGTCCTTGTTTAAGATTTCACTGATCTGTTATCCCCATTAATTCACTTCTAGATGCCAAAAAAGGACTTGTTTTCTTAATTCTTTTTAACTGAATGCCGTCTGTGTTCATTCTTAAAGAGGATGTTTCTTAGCTTTATATGAATTATCAGTATAAGTTACAGTAGTAACCACTCAAAATGTCCTTATAATCCTTGATGGGCCCTTTGTTGGTCCTTGTTGGTCCTTGGCTGGCTCTCTTTGGTCCTGGCTGGTCCTTGGTTGGCCCTTGGTTGGTCCTTGATTGTTCCTTGGCTGGTCCTTGGCTGGTCCTTGGCTGGTCTTCCTTGGTTGGCTGGTCCTTGGCTGGTCCTTGGTTGGCCCTTGGTTAGTCCTTGGCTGGTCCTTGGTTGGCCCCTGGTTGGTCCTTGGCTGTTCCTTGGTTGGTCCTTGATGGTCCTTGGCTGGTCCTTGGCTGGTCCTGGTTGGTCCTTGGCTGGCTCTTGGCTGGTCCTTGGCTGGTCCTTGGATGGTCCTTACGGTTCAAATTTCAATTCTGTACTAAAATATTCCTGGCTGATTCTGGTGTTAGGTCTAAACTGGCTGGTCCTTGGTTGGTCCCCTGTAATTCAGTGAAAGGTTGGAGTCACAGTAAAAACATACAGCTTGAGGGGGCACTGCAGCGGCTGGAAGTTGGAGGGCTTTTGTTGGTCCTTGGAGGGAAGTGGGCTGCCATTCAGCTGGGAAGGCCATTTCTGTAGTTCATCCGAACTGTTCCTTCGCTGGTCCTTTGTTCCTAGTAAGAAAAAAACTGGTAAAAAAGTGGTGTTTGAATGGTAAATGTAGGTGTTTTGTGTCCTTGGCTCAACTTATTTTAATGGCTGTTTTGTAATGATGGGAACCTAAAACTGTTTCATCTTTAATGCAGATCCTGCAGCTTCTCACAGTCGATTCATGAAATATCTTCCTCCATGTCATTAATGAAACTTCTAATCAGACACATGAGGCATTGTGGCTCATCAGGTCGGCTCTCCAGCTGGGAGTAATACATTAACATCAAATCATTTCCTTCAGGATGTGTGATTAATAAGGCGCCCCATAAAGCCAGAGGGCTTCAGATTACTGTTTTCTACTACGGCTGTCAGACTGATTGATGTTGCTTCCACCAGCATAACAAGCTGTTGACGTTTTACAAGAATGGAAGACATTTGCCTGTCTACCAGTCACAGGAAGTCAATACGAGTAAAAAAAAATATGCATGCAAAGGAGAAGGCCAGTGGCTGGAAGTTGGAGGGGATTTTGCTGCCATTTGGCTGGTGTTTGTCTGGATAGGATCATTTTGAATGGCTACTGTAATCAGCTAGTTTTCAGGTTTTCCATCACTATGCTTAAAATGATGCAACAAACAAAGGCAAAGATGTTCCAGCTAAGCGCTTTCCCAAAGTCAGAGCTTGTTCCCTGACTTCACACTGTCGCACACACTGACTAAACTCTCCTCAAACTCTCCAGTTTAGGTTTCTTCATGTTCTGCACTTCCTCCTCTGCTTTAATGATGCACATGTCTGCTGGAACATCTATATTTACTGCCATTCCAGGGCTGTGTGACAGAGTACAGAGAAAAGCACAGACATTGGCTGCCATTACTGGAGAGTGATCAGAAACAAGGCAGTCCAATCTGGCATCACTGTTTGTCACACTTTTAAAATCCAGTGGCAGGTTCCCGAGACATAAAATAAAACCTCGACAAACTTTTCATAATGAAGCAAGTTTACTTCTGGTAAAATGAAAGGTAAATTAAATTAGGTAAAATATAATCGATACATTTCAGGCACTCGTAATTCTTCAAACGTTAAATATAGTCATTTTTAACCCTTTATAGGGCCCTCCCTGAAATACTTGAAAATCAAATATAGTGTTACTGGAATCCAGGACAAGACCTTATTACCTTTCTAACATTAAAAAATCTGGATATTTTGATGGCAAAAATTAATGTCAATGTAATAACAAGAAATGCCAACTTGCCCGAATATATTAAGAAAAATAACAAAAGTGCTTCTAAAAGAAATTCAAGAATAACACTCTGAGAGTGAAACCTTAGAGGCATTAATGCCGATACTGGCACATACATTATTTATTTTATCGACCTAAATATAATTGTTAACTAGCCTTATAAACTTTTCAATAAACTTTTTTTTTCCAACTTAATTTACAGTAGGTAATATATCAATCAAAAAACCTGAAAATTATTCTGACCAAAAAACACCGAAAATTTATAAAAGATAAAAATCAACTTCAGGGAAAAACAACTTTGGGAAGTAAAGAAACAAATAAGCAGCAAAAAACCAGCAATGGGGAAATGCAGAGACGGTGTACACTCACCGCCACTTTTTATTAGGTACACCTGTCCAACTGCTCGTTAACACTTAATTTCTAAGCAGCCAATCAAATGGCGGCAACTCAGTGCATTTAGGCATGTAGACATGGTCAAGACAATCTCCTGCAGTTCAAACCGAGCATCAGTATGGGGAAGAAAGGTGATTTGAGTGACTTTGAACGCGGCATGATTGTTGGTGCCAGAAGGGCTGGTCTGAGTATTTCAGAAACTGCTGATCTACTGGGATTTTCACGCACAACCATCTCTAGGGTTTACAGAGAATGGTCCGAAAAAGAAAAACATCCAGTGAGCGGCAGTTCTGTGGGCAGAAATGCCTTGTTGATGCCAGAGGTCAGAGGAGAATGGCCAGACTGGTTGGAGCTGATAGAAGGGCAACAGTGACTCAAATAACCACCCGCTACAACCAAGGTGGGCAGAAGAGCATCTCTGAACGCACAGTACGTGGAACTTTGAGGCAGATGGGCTACAGCAGCAGAAGACCACACCGGTGCCACTCCTTTCAGCTAAGAACAGGAAACTGAGGCTACAATTTGCACAAGCTCATGGAAATTGGACAATAGAAGATTGGAAAAACGCTGCTCCTGGTCTGATGAGTCTCGATTTCTGCTGCCACATTCAGATGGTAGGGTCAGAATTTGGCGTCTACAACATGAAAAGCATGGATCCATCCTGCCTTGTATCAACGGTTCAGGCTGGTGGTGGTGGTGTCATGGTGTGGGGAATATTTTCTTGGCACTCTTTGGGCCCCTTGGTACCAATTGAGCATCGTTGCAAACGCCACAGCCTACCTGAGTATTGTTGCTGACCATGTCCATCCCTTTATGACCACAATGTACCCAACTTCTGATGGCTACTTTCAGCAGGATAATGCGCCATGTCATAAAGCTGGAATCATCTCAGACTGGTTTCTTGAACATGACAATGAGTTCACTGTACTCAAATGGCCTCCACAGTCACCAGATCTCAATCCAATAGAGCATCTTTGGGATGTGGTGGAACGGAGATACGCATCATGGATGTGCAGCCGACAAATCTGCGCAACTGTGTGATGCCATCATGTCAATATGGACCAAACTCCCTGAGGAATGCTTCCAGCACCTTCTTGAATCTATGCCACAAAGAATTGAGGCAGTTCTGAAGGCAAAAGGGGGTCCAACCCGTTACTAGCATGGGGTACCTAATAAAGTGGCCGGTGAGTGTATATATGGGGAACAGGACAACCAAGAATGGGCTAATGAGCTGATAGCAGGTGTGGATAGAAGCAACTAGAAGGGAGAAAAGGGGAAAGGAAACAGACACAAGGGGGAAACAGATAGTAACACAGAAACAACACTGCCAGAAAACAACTACAAAGACACATTACAAAAAAACTAAAAATAAAACTAAACAAAGGGCAGAAGGCTGATCGTTTCCTTTTTGTGCTTGTGTTGTTTTGAAGTTTGCAGTGCATGTGTTTTGGTTAGCTGGTGTTGTCATTTAGGGCATGTTTGTACCTATCAGCCACCGTAGTTTTCCCTCCTTTTCTTCTTCATCTTCTTCTCCCCCTCAAATAAGCTGAACTTGTGTGACATTCTCATTTATAAGGTGATTTTGTGTGTTTTTCTTTGTTTAATATGTGATGGAAAAATGAAAGAATGTGTGTATTACTCAGTAAGGAACTATAGGACTCATTGCTGGACATTAGCTGGTGTGAATCAGCCTTTAATCAGATCTAAAATCTAACTCACCCTGAAGCTGTTATTAAATCTTCCTGTATTTTCCAGCTCAGCATTTTCTCATATCGATAGACGGCTGAAGGTGAAGGGCAGGAAGAACGGTTGGCTGCCATGAGATGAGGATGTCTTTCTTTGCAGATGCAACCTTACAGTGGTTGCAACTGGAGACTGTGGCTATCACATCCCGGCGCTGTCACCTTGCACTTCTCGCTGCCTTTCCAGACAGGAAAAAAAGCAGATCAAAGATCAACACCTTTGCCAAGGTGACGTGATAGATAGGAAATCTGCTCGGTGGAAAATCACTCAGGGTATCAAGGGAAATAAAAGAGAAACATGACAGTTTTCTTGTCATGTTATAGAAGCTTTTTCTTTTTATTACTTCCCTCCTTTTTGTCTAAAATGTTGTAAATCTTCAGCTCTGTGTGAGGAGAATGAAATTAACAAAGAACAGTTTTTTATCTGGGGACTGTCAGCTGGGGACAGTAAAACAAACCAGGGACCAAACGCACAAAGACTGGATTTCAGAAGGACCACTTCACTTTCATAAAGAATAAAAATACATTTCATTGCTTCCCTTTGCTTTAAATCTCAGCACATAGAATATGATTCATCATTTGTACTGTTATAGTTCTTCCATTAAAATGACGGAATGTTTCATGAAGATCAGTTTAGGTATTCCCATATATTTAGCTGAAAACTGAAGGTTAATTTTTGGTTATTCTGCAGATTCCCATAAAAAAACAACTTATTCCTCTGCTGGCTCTTGTTTGATAAAATGTATGGACTGGTTGGCATATGGGTATTTAAAGGCATACTATGCAACATTTTTCAGTTAACTAATGTGTTCCATAACGTTTTGATGATTAAAATGAGTCATTTCAGGTTGAACAAAGGTTTTCGCCTCCCTGGTGGTCTGTGGGGAAATAACGACTTGTGAATTGCAGGAGCCCTCGCCCGCACTCCACAGGCTCAGAAGTTCCCACGAGCTCTGCCCACGCGAAATATCGTTGGCTAATCTCCAGTTAAAAGTACGTACCGTTAAGGCACAGTGGCGACCTTTGTGCAGTTATCATGGTGGAACCAGCGAGAAAACAGCCAAAGCCCATGTCGAGCGGTGCGCAAAGAGGAAAAGGGTTCGACAGAGAGAGGAGTCGTGACATCGGTGAACATCGGGCAAGCTTTTTCCCAGCGGCAGCCAAATGTTAGCGTTGCAAGGTTGATGCGGACCCCGCTGCTTCAAGCGCTGATGCTGACAAAAAACATTGCCTGGCTTTCTCTGTGTGCATGTTCATACTTTCACCGTGTTAGTCATTCGCTAAGTGCTTGCCTCGTTCGGCTAAGCTCAAACAACCGCTACTGGCTTGACGGAGAAACCAGAGAACAGCTGAGCATATTTACCGACAGTGCACTTTACTTTCGCCCTGGGGAGCCTAGCTGGAAAATTCAACATCCGGTTGCATAGTGTACCTTCAACAATTTAGCACAGAGGGACTCAGTAGTGCTTTGAAAGCACTAAAGTGTCTTTCTTGTGGTGATTACAGGTTTGGCATCCCAGTGCTGCTTGATAGAAACCAGTTAGTCTGTCCCATTTCAGCCAGCACTGCTGTCTGTGACTCTGGAACAAACAGTGACGTCCAGCCGACCGTTTTTTCAACAGGACTGAGGTAGGCCATCCCATCCTCGTCAAATGATTGAGGCTGCTTCTTATTAGATTAGATTAGATTAGATTAGATTAGATTAGATTAGATTAGATTAGATTAGAAGGCAACAAACCAGAAGTGCAATAGCAGCATGTGCAAAATATACAATGCTATTACTATAAAACAGTGGTGTCAAAAGTTCACATATTTGTTACTTCAGTAGAAGTATAGATCCTGCAGTTTAAAAACATCTCTGGTAAAAGTTGAAGTATCAACCTTGACCTCTTTACTCAAGTAAAAGTGAAAAAAGTATACGCTCAAAAACATTACTTTGAAGTATAAAAGTATAAAAGTAAGCCAGAAGCCACTATATGAATCCGAAAGCTCAATTTTTGGACTATTTCTATAAATTTTTGAGATAGGCCAAGGATGAGGGAGGTCTTGTTGGTCTCCGCCTCCGTCTCCCGATAGTAATCTTTTCAGACATTTCACCATATCTTTTCTTGAATCCACATTGTAGCATGGCATAGACACCATCAGCAGAAGTAGTTTAAAGAACGCCGTCAGCACAAATGTGACAAATAGCTACCAATGAGTGTTTGCCTTCTATGACTCATCCAATCAATTCAATTTTTCAATCAGATGTGGGCGAGCCAATGATCTGCATTCATGGTGCTACATGACGGGAAATAAACATTAAACCGAAGCCAAGAGTAACGGTTGTAAGTTTTGTTTTAAAAATGTAAGGAATAAAAAGCAAAAGATACTTATGTGAAAATATAGTAGAAGTCAGAAGTAGGAAGAAAAATAAATAATGGAGTAAAGTATAGATACCTAAAAAGTGTACTTAAGTACAGTAACTAAGTATTTGTAAATCGTTACTTGACACCTCTGCTATAAAATGAATAAATAAAACTTGGACGGAAGCTTTCCGAATTAAAGTGCAGTGGAAGGTAATTGCATATTACAGTTAAAGTACGGTATCACAAATGTACATGTAAACAATTGGTACAGTAAATAAACAGTCGCCAGTGCAAATAAATATTCCAGTCAAGGTAAGAAGCGGAAGATGCATTTAACCAGTTGTTACTATAGTAACAGTCAACATTGCCAGTGAATATGATAGTATTGCAAATAACAAAATGGAGTCATGGGAGGAGGGAGAGGAGAGTCTATCAATATATGAGCAGAGTGGTTCAATATCAGTTCAATAAAGAGACAGATCTGGGGGAAAATGTTCTTTAGTCTGCTGGTCCTGGTCCGGAGGCTCCTGAAACGACTGCCGGAGGGCAGGAGAGAGAAAAAAAAAAAAAAGAACTTATGAACTGTGCTCTGTGGGGAGAGCTCAGGATAGAGACCCTTTAGGTTTGGGATGGCTGCTGGTTGCAGATTCTCTCTGTGAGCTCCGCCCCCTAGACAGCATGGAAGGGACAATCCCTCTTTTGGGAAACACCAGATCAATTAACCACAGTTGAACTTTCCATCACCCACTCAGAAAGCTAGGAGGAAAAAAACTTTATTGTTCATGACAAATGAAGAGGTCTCCTTGGTCTATGATCCTCAGGCGATGCAGATTTGATTGCCTCTTTATTTCTAAGACCTTTAGAAATACCAAAGCTCATCAACTTGCTGTACAAGTTACTGAAAACAACAATAAAACTAAAATGAACAATAAAAATCAAGACAAACTTAAATAGTTAATGTCCTTCTAAAGACACAATGACGACTTTATGAGCTGGGGAAAGAAAATCTACTTCATTGGACAACACCGCCATCTAGCGGTGGTTTTCTGGTAAAACATTTGCTGCTTTTGTGGTTTTCGTGACTGCGTCCAGTTCTTGATGTCATTTTACCTGAAGTTCACAAATTCAAAGCATTTTTAAAGTTTATTCTGGATGCAATTATGATATAAGAGTGTCATCAAAGCCACCCAACCATCCCACCTTGGTGCTGTGAAAAAAATAACTACCACCATTCAGATTTTTTCTTTCTTTCTTTTGCTTTGATGGATGGATGTTTAATTTTTTCAGATCATCAAACACATTTTTGGATTGCTGGAGTGACCTAATATAGACATAGATGTGAAAGGCATTTCAGAATAATATAAAAACTATTACTGAATTACAGAAATTCTGCAGCGAAGAGATTTAAAACTAATGAAATATGG
>JAGKQL010000042.1:2378442-2391737 GCA_018398635.1 Cyprinodon brontotheroides | reverse complement strand
GTTACTTGGTCCCAGCCTTCTGCAGGTTATTCACTAGGTCCCCCGGTGGTGGTTCTGGGATTTTACTCACCGCTCTTGTGATCATTATTTTGACCCCACGGGTGAGATCTTATGGAGCCCCAGATCGGTGAAGATTATCAGTGGTCTTGTATGTTTTCCATTTTCTAATAATTGATCCCACAGTTGATTTCCTTCACACCAAGCTGTTTACCTATTGCAGATTCAGACTTCCCAGCTGGTGCAGGTCTATCATTTAGTTTCTGTCCTTGGACAGCTCTCTAGTTTTGGGCCATGGTGGAGTTTAGAGCGTGACTGTTTGAGGTTGTAATGCGGTGTCTTTTATACTGATAACGGGTTCAAACAGGTGCCATTAATGAAGTTAAACGAAAGGAGGACAGAGGAGCCTCTTACAGAAGAAGTTACAGGTCTGTGAGAGCCAGAAATCTTGCTTGTTTGTAACTGACCAAATACTTATTTTCCAGCATATTTTGCAAATAAATTCTTTAAAAATCAGACAATGTGATTTTCTGGATTTTTTTTCTCATTTTGTCTCTTATAGTTGAGGTATATCTATGATGAAAATTACAGGCCTCTCTCATCTTTTTAAAGTAGATAGGGTGTCTGCCCCTTCACAGACTAAAACTGGTAGTTGCCCCACAGTAGAGGAGCCTGAGAACAGTAAAAAGTCTGCCTCCATTCTACTTTTAGAAATCTCTAAGGAACCACTAGTACAGAAAATCCTGCAGATTGAGGAAAGTGAGAATGCTCTGTTAGGAACATAAGGAACAATCAGATCTCTCTGATGTCAGATGGAGCTTGGCCATTTAAGGCTTTCATATGATTTAAATTCTATTCTGGTTTTAACAGGAAGCCATGTTTAACCATATAAATAAACTATGCATCTTTATTGGCAGATGTGAATTCGGTTTTGGAAACCATGACTTTTTAAATAAGGTTATAACAGTCCTCACTCTCAGTTGTTTCATGATTCTCTATTAAATTATACAATTAACCAATAAATACTTTTGTATTTGTTGAACTAAGTGAAAGAAGAAACTAAGACATTGGTCTCCAGGATCTCCCTGGTAGCAGGTGCTCAAAGCTACAGAGCACATAACTTTACTTTAGAAGATGTTTTGATTTGTTAAAGCAAACGGTTTGCTGGAGATTTACCAGGTAAACGTATTTGGTGAAAAATGAATTTAACGTCACAGACGTGTTCTGTGTTGATTAGCTGCCACTGCGTCACTTCCCTCCAATCTGTGTTTACAGTCACAGCCCAATAACTTGATAGTGACGTAGTTCAAAGGCACCCCCAGCCATGCTTCCATCCAGGGACCCTTCATTATCCGGTCTGCATAGGAGTGTGAGATTCCTGTGGGATTTGGAGCTGCCGCTGCCTGCTTTTGGCAGCCGGCGCCTTGCTTTGTAATTAGCCACCGACTAACGAGAGGCGTCTCTCCTGCAGATTAAAGTGGAAAACCAACAGGACTTCCAGGACATCACCAGTGTGTTGGCCCTGGCGGGGACCTACGCCACCACCGAGCCCTACGTCCAGTCCAAATACGACATCCGCATCCAGAAGATTGGAAACAACTACAAGGCTTACATGTAGGAGGTTTTCACACAGCCAGCACCTTAGGAAAGAATCTGAGAGTCAGTTATGTAATTTGTTCCTCCTGCATGAACATTAAGGCCATTTCAGAGAACAAAATCTACTTTCCTAATTCCATTTAAAGAAAATCCTGAGCTAAACGTAAAATGTAACTAAACCAACCTTTTCACATTTTTTAACTGACTTCAGTTTATTTTATCATGGTTAGATTTTACTGTATGACTTGGGGTAAAGAATAAGTCATAACGAAAGATTGCCACGGATTTTGAATTTATTCAGTTTTCTCCACCTTTTATACCCTTAAATAAAACTTCTGTTTGTGACAAATAGTGAAAATCTGACCTTTACTGATAAATAGCAAGAAAAAGTCCTGATTAAAGTCATCCGTTAGTCATGCAGGGTGAAATATTTAGAGGAACTTTGTCTGGTGAGCCCTTACTGTATACCCAGCATGCAACACTGTGTGTTGATGAAGCCAACATTATGCACTATTAGTGATGCTTATTGATCGTAGTTTGTAACTTCTAAACATTCTGAGCCATTGACCACAAACATCCCAATGCAACCGACTGTGGCTGTGGAATTACTTCTCCCTATCTTTATTTATGCATTTAAAATGAAGTATTTATTTTCAGTTCAGTTTATTTTCTATAGCTCCAATTCACATCATGTCATCTCAGGTCACTTTCCAGTTCACCAGATCATCCAGTCAGGTTGATTCAAAGTTTCTATCTAAGTGAAAACCAGCTGATTGCATCGACTCATTGACTCCCCTTCAGCAACCCCTCACACTAAGCATGCTATTTTGTAGCCTACAGAGTGAGACTAAATTACATGGAGTATACTGAATGAAGCTGGACTTAAGCTTGTCCTTCTGATGACGTTATTCCATCTTTCTGCTGAGTGTCATGGTATTGCTTCTCTTTAAGTTTTATCTTTGAGCTTTCATTGGTTTTATTTCAATTTTGTGTTTTTCTACTCATTTTTGGTTGTATTTGAGTTCTTAGGTATTTCTTGTTTGCCCTCTGCTGCCCTCTAGTGTCAGTCTCCTTCTCCTAGCTCCCTTCTAGCCTCCTCTGTTCACACCTGCTCCCAATCTGCTGATTAGCCTGGTCTTTCTTTCTCTCTTCCATATACGTACCTCCTGCTCAGTCACTGTTGCTGGCTTGTCATAATTTCTTTGCCCCATTGTTGTGAGGATTCCCGGTTCTCAGTCTTGTGGATTTATGTTTTGGATTTTTGCTTCTGTTGTCACTTTTTTTTTTTTATTAAATCTGCAAGTAACCCCTTTCAGTTTTCTTAAGAGATGAACCATATGGACAACTGAAAGTCCTTTCTCCGTCGCTTTACAGTTGCTTTAAAATAATTGATGCAGATCATCCAATTAATTTCTACACATAATTGTTCTGCTAGTTTTACAACGTTTTTGGACCTGTCAGGATTTCTGTCTTTGTGTTTCTGTGTTTGTCTCCCTTCCTCCACCAGGAGGCGCCTATTCTGGTCTGCCTGCTCACACACCTGCAGAATGTTACCTTTAAGGAGCGCTCTTAAGCTGCTGACTGCCACTAATTTGACGCCAGAGTGTTTGCCAGTTTTGGGTATTGTAGCCAAGCTGAGGTTTGCTGAGTCAAACTGAGTTATTGTCAGATCCAATTTTTGTCTTTGCCTCTCGGCATGCAGTCATCCTGCAAGCTGGATGTTTCGGACCTTCTCTCCCTGGAAGGATCATCTGCGCTTCAAACTGAGCTAAGGATTTAAACAGAAGGTTTGAATCTACTTTTCCTCAAGAGACGGTTTGAGCTTCACACTGAGCAAGGGATTCATCTCCACTACGACCCGTTCAAGTATCGCAGGAAATCTGAGTGGCAGTCAACTTCTCCCGTTTCCTCCGGTCAAACAAGTGCATTCTGTCTGTAATGGGCTATTCCATGAACTCCACAGAAGGTCAGGACGGCAGTCACTGATGATTACTGCATAACGAGCTTAATGACGTTAAAGGCAGTCAACATGAGTCAGCAACCAAATCCTCCTCTTCATGTTCAATGTCTATATTTTTCAGGAGAACTTCAATCTCCGGTAACTGGAAGGCTTCCACGGGCTCCTTTTGTTGGAGCAGATTGCGATGACGGACAGGTGAGCCACCCCCAAAGTTTTGAATTGAAAACATCCAACACTTTGTAAAATAAATAGGAAGAAAAGTATTTTTATGACTTCCTGCAGCCTCATGACGGTACAATTCTGATTTTATCATGACGTGTTTTTATGTTAGCTGTGATTCCTGCAGTGAACAGACAGACTTAGACTCAATTTATTGTGATTTTGCAGACACAGTGTGAACACAATATGAAATTTTGTGACATACAGCTTTCCCACAATGAATGAGCAGCAGCTTAGCATTGAAATGATAAACATTTCTATTTATAACACTGTGCAGCAGTGATCAAAAACAAACAGTGTGGAAGTTCAGACATTATGGTGCAAATATGCAGTATTTTTTTGATGTTATCAGTGTCCCTCCGCAGGAAGTCCAAGCGCTTCTGGGCCCTTTGGACCAGTGAGGTGGTGTTTCCAGTCCAGGTGAGGGTGTCTGTGATGAATGTGGTGCTGCTGACCACCTCTACAGCTGAGCTGTTGATGAGCAGTGGAGCGTGGTTAGGCCGGTTCTTCCTGAAGTCCACCATGATCTCCTTGGTCTTCTCCACCTTCAGGATCAGGCTGTTATCTCTGCTCCACCAGCTGCTCCACCTCCTCTCTGTAGTCCAGGTCGTTGTCGTCTCTGATGAGGCCCACCACCGTGGTGTCATCTGCAAACTTCACCATGTGATTGGTGGTGAACCTGGGGATGCAGGCGTGCGTGATCAGGGTGAACAGCAGGGGGCTCCAGGACGCAGCCCTGAGGGGAGGGGCTTAGACTGATGACATCAGAGGTGTTCTGTCCGACCTGGACTGCCTGAGGTCTGTTGGTGAGGAAGTCTAACAGCCAATAGCAGAGGGGTGTATTGAAGCCCAGCTGTTCCAGTTTGCCCATCAGATGCTGTGGGGATGATGGTGTTGAAAGCTGAACTGAAGTCCAGGAACAGCATCCATGCGTGGGATGTTCTTCTCCTCCAGGTGTGCCAGGCTCAGGTGGAGAGCAGCAGAGATGGCGTCCTCAGTGGAGCTCTGTTCCATTGGTAGGCGAACTGGAACGGGTCAAATCTTGGCGGCAGACTGGAGACGATGTTCTTTAACCAGTGTTTCGAATCACTTCATCATGATGGGAGCCAGTGTGATAAAGCCGGTAGTCATTAAATGAGTTGACCCGAGGTTTCTTTGGGCCCGGAATGATGGAGGCAGACGTAAAGCATGCTGGCACTATGGATTGGTCCAGTGAGGTGTCTTTGAGGACACCAGTCTGCTGACCTTTACACTCCTTGAACACCTGCCCAGGTATGTTATCGGGGATTAGTGCCTTCCACGGGTTTACTCTCCTCAGAGTCTTCAAGGCAAAGTATCTCCTCTCCCTGATGTGGAATGCTTTCACTGCTGGGTGCTGTTTAGTGCCTCAAACCTTCCAAACATATTAAGTCCACTTAGGAAGTCAGCATCAGCTGCATCTACCAGGGGGGAGGGTGTGTTGTAGTTTGTGATCGCCCGTCTGCCTTGCCACTTCCTCCTCGTGTTGCTGGCATTGTGGAAGAGATCTTGGATCGTCTGGCTGTGGTTCTGTTTCCCTGCTTCACAGTTCAAGTTGGCTCTCAATGTCCTCAGTGCCTCTTTGTCACCAGACTTGAAGGATGAGTTCTGTGCTTTTAGCGATTTCCAAACTTCTCCAGGTTTCCAGGGGGGTTGGTTGACCTGGGTGGTGATGTTCTTTGTGGTGCTGACGTCTTCAATGCATTTATTGATATAGGCTGACACAGTCATGGCATACCCATCAATATTGGTCCTGAATCCCATAAAAAACTGATCTTTTCAAATGGTTGCTTTCATCCATTACATTTATGTTTAATACTCGAAAAAGGTCAGTGTTCTGTGTCCTGCTCACTGATCTCTGTTCATTCATTGGATTGCTGATGGACCGGAAATACTGTCACCTGCCGTCATTTTGGTATTCCCCACTTTCACGGAGTCGTACCATAAAAAGACCTGAAGTATGAGGTAATTACCATAACAATGTAATCAATACATATATATTACATGTACAGAATCAATGTAGCTTTTTTGGCACATCATCAGATAGTGTGTTTGTGTAATATTCTTCATATCTAACTACAGTATTATTATGCTCCATTAACACATTAATTTTGTCCTGATTGATTTGTATAATATGTTATATGACATGATTTACAGACTTCATGGACTCCATACTGACTATGCAATGTAATGGGCCTATTATTTTACCATAAATGTAAAATACGTATACTACGAAACATGAAGTGATGACCTTTAGCCGCGTGAGACCATCCTGATCTCGCGAGCTTTCAAGGTTTCACACTTCGCTAATCAGTCTGGAGACTCTCCGTTGAAGAAAATTTGCAGCCGTTCACCAAACGAGCGATCAATCAGCGTTGGCTTTGAGGGTTGAGGTGTGACGCAACGCGAAGCGCGACCGTTCAGTCTAAAAGAACATTCTTGATTCAGCCCGATGAAACTAGTGTTAAGCGTGGCTATCGAGCAAGTTTTATGGGAATTACAGAGTATTTCTTCACTGAAAGAAGAGCAAAACACTGCTGTGGAGGCTTTTCTCAGAGGAAAAGATGTTTTGCTCTTCTCCCGACTGGTTTCAGCAAGAGTTTGATCTATCAATTGGCTCCTCTTAATCGTCGCTCTGTTGGTATGTCATATGCTTCGTTGATCTGATTGGTTTATTTGGCCCGTCTATCACCAACATAGGCCAATCAGCTAACCAGTATTTTCACCCCTTCCCAAAAATTATTACTTCAGCGGAAGGTTTCCAGATGGATATGCGGGAGCAAATCCATCTGGCGGAGGTAGGTTAGAGGACCTTACCTTTATCTTAAAAGTTTTGTTTACATTACGACCGGTCTAACTAGGGAGTACTAATATGACAGCTGGTTTCTTGCTGCTGTTTTGTTGCTTCCTTGTCTCTTCCTCCCATGATGTTTATTTTAATTTTTTATTTTCAGTATTTTATTTTTCCTGGATTGTTGCTGCAGTTGCCTGGAAGTTCTTATTAAATCATCTAGACTCACGTCTGCCTCCTCATATCTGTGTTTGGGTCCTCAAAGCCTCCACCCAACCCGACAGTTTCAGCTGGATTTTTGATCTACCAATTATCAGACAGTTTAACATGCTGACTGCCCAGACTTCTCTATGTTAGGAGGTTAAAGTGGCTAAAGTTTAACCAGTGAGATGATTCCTGTGTCCTTATATGGTTTTTGAAGCATGTTTTTCTACAGGCAGTTCCATTAATGTTTGCCTCCTAGCTATTTATTTAACTACAGTAATTCCTATATTTTTATAAATCCCTTCCTCTTTGACTTTGTGTCGGATAATAAAACAGCCCTTGATTTTAAGATGTGGTGGGCCAGAATGCGTGGCTTTGATGTAGCATGACGCATTTCCTAGTTCTTCACTGATGCCTTGTAATCCCAGTTATACCACTTCTAAATCTCCCTTTTAGATAGAACCTTCTTATACCAGTTAGTTTGACTCTGAATGCTCTTGATCTCTAAAGTCTGTGGGGTTTATTCTGCTTTGCACTGCAGGGGTCCAGTCTATTGATGTAACGTCTGCGGTTTTAACCAAGGAAAGCCAGTCCTTGTTAGGTTTTTCATAAAAGGTGCATAGATTTACTCTTTGCTATAATGTCTAATGTTTGGCTTTTCCCCCTTCCCCTCCATCTGCATTGGCAGATTGTCTCCAGAATGAGGGTACACATAGATTACACGGCCTGATTTCGGTTTCTTTCTATATCTCAACATTTGCACGGAAAGTGACGCAACCGAGTTTTGGTTGTTTGATGCAATTTTTATAAACGAGACCCCTGGAGTCAACCTCAATGATGTAATGAATGAAGTCCATTACCTGCATTGTTATTTCCAGTTTGTCATCAGTGTGGTATAGGTCTAAATTTGCCATGCTGTCATAGATTAAACACCCATCTAAAGGCTCTAATGGAAAGGCCCAGACAGAGTTATGAGTATGAAGCTCATGGTTGAATTTTCTCTTGTGTTTTTTCCCAAAATGTTTTATTAGCTGCGTCTAGTTTTGGCTGTAATTGCTTTCCTTGCACATGTAGCTGATCCGGTCTCAGCATAAACACATCCTGCTGTGTTGGATGAAAACAAGATATTGACCTTACTGCTGCGGCCTCCAATTTTTCATTTGAGAGCGCTTGTAAACTTTTGGAAGAAATGTTGAATTTTAACACCGTCTATCATTTTTTTTCCATCCGTTTTTTTGTAAAGAGACTCAGAAAAGCACCAAGCTCCTTTTAAGATGAAAAGAAAAAATGTTTGAGGTGAAAATTTGTTTCTGACAAATCATGTCTTGACAAGATAATACTCACTGCACCACAGTTATTTAATTAGAAGTGGTGGTCAAAGCCAGTTCAGACTGGGTTTACCACTCCCAGCTTTTAAAAGGAGCATTCTGTGTTTTTAGGGGAATGAGTAAAAAAAATCAGTTGGATATATTTACTTTCTTTTTCTGATTTAAAAGCAAAAATCCTGTTACTTATCAGCTGATTTGCTGATATGTTAAATAGTTATGCATAGCGATGCTTTATTGCCAAATCATATTAAAAACCTGTCAGTATACAGTTATTAACATTATTTATACATACATAGCTACTATGGTAGTTGGTTCCTGAGAACTAAAAGATCTGCCTTTTCATTCTACTTTTAGAAATTCTAGGAACCACTAGTAAACCTGCAGATTGAGAGTTTAAGTGCTCTGTTAGGAACATAAGGAACAATCAGATCTCTGGATATCAGATGGAGCTTGGCCATTTAAGGCTTTATATGCGAGAAGGGAGGATTTTAAATTCTATTCTGGGACCAAGTTTGTAACAGGAAGCCAATGAAGAAGTTGCAGGATAGGAGCAGGGGCGAGCTAGATGGGGAATCAGGGGGTGGCCATGGCTAAATTTTAGCCAATCATCGGCCAAATTTCCTGTGGCCAGCCACCCTACCATTTTTTCCTTGTAAATGCACTTTTACACAGTGGCAGCAGCAGTACTCTCAAGTGGAATATTCAAAACATTTTTAATCTTTCATTTACTTGACAACAAAAACATCGAGGTAAATCATGCACATCCATATACTAACATTAATGATGATAAGCAGCTACGGGTATGCTCTTTTCAGAACTAGATTTTGTGTTATAAAAGGGGTAAAGAGAAAATGATTTGTCTATTCAGTGAAATCCTAGATAACTATTTTAATAAAAAACATATTAAATAATCAATTTATGTAGATATTATTAGTAAAAGTAACTAATAACAAAGGGAAAGATGTTCGCCCCAGAACTCAAACCCAAAATAATTGTATCCACTATACCTT
Organism: Cyprinodon brontotheroides; assembly: GCA_018398635.1. Lineage (NCBI taxonomy): Eukaryota > Metazoa > Chordata > Actinopteri > Cyprinodontiformes > Cyprinodontidae > Cyprinodon > Cyprinodon brontotheroides. The sequence continues at coordinate 2,382,614 of JAGKQL010000042.1, read as the reverse complement.
TTATCTAGGAAGATGTTTAAATATATGCGTCTATTTTTTAGAAAAAGTGCTGTAGGAAAGGACATTTTTGTCTTTTTCTGTATTTAGAAAATATGGGTGTTGTGCTCGTTAAATTTTCCTGTTGGAACAATGTAGCATGACCCTGAGGTTCTGGCTCCTATCCACTTTCTCGGCCACCACATTGTTTATTGCCTGGCCACCCCCTTGTGAAGATTTTCTGGCTAGAAGCCAGGATAGGGGAGATATGATCTCTCGTTTTCATTTTCATCAGAGGCACTCTGGCTGCGGCGTTTTGGATCAGCTGAAGGAAAAACTTTTAACTACAGGTTGTAGGACTTCCTGATAGTTTTCAAAAAGAATTACAATTAGTCCAGCCTTGAAGTAACAAATGCATGGACTAGTTTCTCCAGCATCACCCCTGGACAGGAGATTTCTTTTTGACGAATTTTCCGCAGATGAGAAAGAAAAGGAAAGGAAAATGCACGAAATACCTCTTTGATATGGGATTTTAAATGACAGGATGTGCTGATCTAAAGTACACTAGAGTATTTACCTGTTTTGTCCCTTTCCAATTTGCATGTTCAGCACAAAATGACTAGTTTTTCTAATTGAATGATCACTTTTCCCTCTGGACTCGTTAGGAACACCTCCCCGCTGTCTGGCCGCTGTCACTCAAATCTCTTAGCGTATGCAGCCAATCACTATCCAGCAGCCCGTCCCTGGCCACCCCCGCTCCATAGACCCCCTAAGAGGTTTAGCCTCACTAGTAGTGACAGATTCTTGCATGTTTACCAGTCAGGGTTCTGCTTTCTGGCTGGTTGCTCAATGGGGATTTCTCCCAGAGAATGACAGGCAGCATCCTGCTGCCCAAGGAGGAGAGATTAAGTCCAAAAGTGGGTTCAACAGTTGATTAATGTGCAACATTTTATGCGGTTTAATAATCACATTTGTGAAGTCTAACACTGCATATTAAACCAAGTATCTAGCAACATTTACAATTCCAGTATTTAATGAGAAATCACCCCTGAGCTTGGAAGTATAATACATAAAATCAGGAAACTTTCGAGGGGTGTGAAAAGTTTTGCAAGCAACAGCAATAACAGATGACTGTCTTCAAAAATCAGTCGTTCCAAATATTTTATGGCTCCAAAGCTGTTCCAGCTGTTTCTGTTGCAACACAGCTTTAGATTACCCTTTGTGACAATAATAAATTCTCATTTTTCACACCACAGTTTACATCATTGCTTGGCTGGTCACACATGCTTGATGGTGCCCCAAAACTTTACAGCTATGTCGACACTAGCAGCACAGACTGTATGTAACAAGGCTCCTAAATCCTCACCACGTCCAGAGACAAACAGGACAAGAAGAGTTTTTGAGGAGGATGAGGCTTATTGGCCGCTTGAAAGCTGGAAAAAAGAGCTGGAAGGAGTCAAATAGCTGTCACATCTGTACCGAGTTATCCACCTAAATGCTACAAATTCCTGATTTGAATTTAGGTTTTCTTTGATGGAGGGAAGGTTGCATACTCTCCAATCACTGCTTAGTAACTGCTAACCTCCCTTTGTGAGGAATAGAAAACAAGCATTTGCAGGAATTATTTTGCAGAATCAGATCCAGAAACCAGGAAATATGGTTACTGGAACAACAAACGTACTTACAATGACATCACCCTGTTAAAACTAATGGCTATTATTCAGGAACATGTGGCTGCTGCCCACATGTGGCCCACACTAAACACACACACCTCCTCCTGCCTGCGTTTGGACTTCAGTGAACAAGAAAACAATTGCTCTTCTGTTTTGTTTTCACTGCTGTCTGGATTTTGACGACTGTTCATGTCATAATTGCATGCCTCCAGTCCCACCGCCAACATCAAACGGTTCAGTAAAGAAAAGATCGATGGGAATAATGTGGCATTTTTTACTACGGTCTCAGGATTCCAGAAGAGCCCGGTCTGGAATGCCTGTGCCGACTCATCCCACCTCCTCGGTTTTGTAGATGACTCAGAGACTATAACTAAGAACTCTGTGGCAAAGTGTCAACCGCAATGAGAAAAACATACTTCTGGATCTCAAAGACATTCAAATTATGCACCGACACACAGAGGAAGCTTTTAAAAGTGAAAAGTCAGTCCAGTCTCATTTGAAGAAGGTGAAAATTTACAGGTCGTAGCTTCAGGAGATCCTTTCATTTTCGACGTGTAATTATGATTTGTGTATTTGTTCCCAATCTGTGATTGAACACCTTCGGGCTGAATGAGCCTCCAATTATAAAATCACCATTACTGGCTGCTGGATTTTGACAGAGCACCGTAAAACAGTGCATAGCTCTACATTTAACACAAAGGATGGCTTTACAACAGAAGGGGGAATAAAAGACAAAAAGAAACAATCTGATTAGTCAGCAATAAGAAAACCTTGACTTGGTTTCTGTAACGCCCGTTAAGAAGCCGTCATTGACTTTGTGAGAGACCGAGCCTAAAAAAGATTTATTTACGCCAAAGAATCTGAACTCTAAACATACATCTGGGCCAAAAAAAGAAAAGGAGGTCAGCAAAACAAAACTTAACAGAACCAACTGAAGTATCAATTGACTTAACAAACTAAAACACAAGGGGGAAACATGTAAACTGGCTGATCAAGAGGGAAAATTACAAAGATTTACCTGAAAAACTACAACAAAAACACCAAACTAATCTACACGACACAAAATCAGCATCTTATGAGAGAAAATAATTTAAGTAATTAAACTCTCCAACTTTAATAAAAAAAAGAAACTTCTCACACCCCTTCTAAATAAGTGGAAGAGTCCAATTAAGTCTCAGTGCTGAGGAGATTCTTTGCAGCTGGGACTCCTGCTTCGCTGGCCCAACTCAGCCCACATGGCAACTTCCCAGGAACTAACAACTCAAAAGAAAAGTATTAGTTAAAATAAATCATAAAAGCAAAATGTGGCTAAATTAATTCAACAAATTTCTGTAGCGCCAATTCACATCATGTCATCTCAGGTCACTTTACAGTTCACCAGATCATCGACTCATTGACTCTTCAGCAATCCCACTCACACTATAAAGCATGCTTGTAGCGACAGTGGAGAGGAAAAACTCCTTTGAACAGGAAAGAAACCTCCCAGCATGAGAACCAGGCTCAGTGTGAGCGGCCATCTGCTGCTGAGGCCCACTGGGGTTCAAGGGGAGACAGAAGCAGAGTCTGTTTCAGAAATAGTTTGTCACATTTATTGTTGAAATAGAAAAATTTTCCAGTGGGATATTTGTGCAATAATGGCAGCTGCAAATTTATGGTTATTGCATCCAGTCATAATTGTAGTATGCTGCTACAATAGCTGATACATTCAGTTTTTTTGATAAATGTTGAATTAAACAATAGTATTGCAAAGTTAATAAAACATTAAGAAGTAGAATGTTTTGGTGTCTTGATTTAAGACAGTCACTTATTTTTATAAAGCTATTTCAAAAAATTCTGTCTTATTTTAGGTGCTTTTATAGCTATTATTAATCGCAGATTTAAGGTGTCATTTCTGAAAGTTAACTTGGTGAAGGGATCAAAATTCTAATTTCAAGTAATTTAAATCTTAAATAAGTGGGGATTCAAATTCTAATTTTAACTAATTAAATCTTAAATAAGTGGGGATTCAAATTCTAATTTCAAGTAATTTAATCTTAAATAAGTGGGGATTCAAATTCTAATTTTAACTAATTAAATCTTAAATAAGTGGGGATTCAAATTTTCTAATTTCAAGTAATTTAATCTTAAATAAGTGGGGATTCAAATTCTAATTTTAACTAATTAAATCTTAAATAAGTGGGGATTCAAATTCTAATTTCAAGTAATTTAATCTTAAATAAGTGGGGATTCAAATTCTAATTTTAACTAATTCTAATCTTAAATAAGTGGCTTTTGCTGTTGTAATTTCTACTTAAATTAAGATTTTCTGTCTAGTTTTAAGGCCTATTTGGTCAGAAGCAAGAACATTATGCTTATTTTAAGATTTCTTGTCAAGTAAAAATTGCTTACCCCATTGGCAGATTTTTTTCCTTGAAACTAGATAAAATTATTGAATTTCAGAATATTTTGCTTATTTTTAGTAGGTCTGTCTTTGCAGTGTAGAAAAAGAAGCATAGATACAAAAGGCAACTGTCAACCAGCTCC
>JAGKQL010000042.1:2340914-2377942 GCA_018398635.1 Cyprinodon brontotheroides | reverse complement strand
TCACAGCCAAACAGGAACAGACCAGATGAAGCTACTATGAGAAAAACGTTAGAGATTGAACTGTGAATATAATAGTCACCACTACCTCACTGTTGTTCCTAACCTACTATACTTTCATGTAAAAGTCAATCCAACTGTATATAAGCCATCCTGATTGTACATATGTCACCTCAAACCTCTGTGTTACTCCCTTCTATTCTTTATTTTTAATTTCTTGTTTTTATTTTTATTTTTTTTTCATTGTGTGTGATACCTGTACACTTGCACCTTAATTCTCATTCTTATCTTGATATACTGTATATACAGTGCTTGCTTGTTTATTCTTAATGCACCTTTTCCTCATTGTTTGCACCTTCTTTATTTACTATGCCAACATGTGACCAGTGAAATTCTGTGAGATCAATAAAGCTCATCTAATCTAATAAAGCTAATCTAAGAACTTACATATTCTGCAGAGTGGGAGAATAGAGATAGAATGAAGATGAAAAAGGGGTCCCTATGTCCTCCAGCAGTCTAAGCCTATAGCAGCATAACTATAGAGACCCCTACCTGCAGTAATTAAATGTGCACCAGTTAATATTAGTTTTAGATTATGTGCAAAAATTCTATACGTTAACTTAACATCCACCTCACTATGGTAAAGTCTTGCCTATTCTGCATACCCAAATGGAAAAGCAAATAACTTAGGAACTGTAAACCTAAAGTACATGTGCAATACATTATTTGAAAGCTAAGACCTTCTAGTTTCTGAATATATAAATTGATATTGAGTGAGTAGAACACAGACCCCTCCAGAGTTGTGGGGCTTTTAATATTTTCTTAATTTGTGGTGTCGCCACAAATGTCTCCAAAAATCTCCAAATGTGCCAAATTATTTTACCATGCTTTGCTTTACTATTTGACCCATAGAATAACACTGAAGTACTTAGATGGCCGCAAAACATTTTAAAGCAAGTATTTTCCTTTATTTTTTTAAAGAATCTTTGTATTCAACAAAATGTAGAATTTTTACACCAATAATAACATAAAAATCAACAAAGATAGTAAAACTGCTGCTTTTTAAGCTAAATTAAGCCCCAGTGCCTTTACTGAGCTGTATTGGATTTTTTTTTTCAGCCTTAGGCTTTGTAATGAAACAAAATCAGCGTCCAATCTTAAAAAATAATCGGACCGCTGTTATCACTCAGCTTTGAGCTGCGCGCATTAATCCAGTCACAGTGCACTAGGAAAAAATCTAAATCTAGATAAGTCATGTTTTCTTAAAATAAGTGCATTTGTTCTTGGATTGAGGAGGTAAAAGAAACATTTTGCTAGTGGAACAAGACAATTTCCACTTAAAATAAGAAAAAACAAATGCATTGTCTTATTTCAAGTGCATGATATCTCTAATTATCTTATTTTAAGAGTTAAAATACTCATTCCATTGGCAAACTGTCTCATTTACCTGCTCAAATTAAGATTAAATACATTTGATTTAAGAAATTTTTACTTATTTTTAGATTGTTTTTCCAGTGTTTGTTTCAATATTACACAAGCAATTAAAGGGATAGTTCGGTATTTTTGACATGAATCTGTATGGCATCCCCATCACCAGTGTCATGCAATCACACCCGACTTACCCCCTGGCAGCGCCCTGTGAGCAGAGAAGAGTCGTCCCAGCCTTTGGTCCGGCTTCAAAAGTAGTCCGAGCAGGAATTTTAGAATAGCTTAAATAAAAACGTTTCTTCCCAAAACATTATGTGTTCAAAGAATTTATATTTTTGCATCCCAAAAACATTGTAGTGGAAAAAGTCTGCGTCGTTATCAATTGGTCCTATTTTCTCTGTGTCAGATATCAAAACTTGGCGTCATTTCAGACAGCGAGGCCACAGCAACAGCCATGTCTCCGCGCACTGATACATGTCAAAAATAACGAACTATCCTTTAATGCTGCTTCCCTTTAAATAACCTCATCATATGTAGACTTGTTTGAAACCTTATTTTAATTGGCTACAAAGCCGCTCTTAACCAATAACAGCAGGACTCTATGAGGCGTAATATTGCACCACTCGGTGCGTCATGGCTGTCAGGAAGTGACCAGAAGTGAGATTTGAGTGGCTGTATCTGGCTCAAATCGCGTCATAAAAAGATCCGGACACTTTTGTCTTGTAAGACGATGTAAAGAACCATACCAAACATCGCGGGCTAACAACTGAGGAAATAAATAATAGGAAGTAAATATTAGCAAGATATTGAGCATTAGCTATGACAAGCTAAAGTTTCTGGGGGGAAAAACGGATGTTGTGTGGCGATTTTCTCATTATGAAATATTTTTTTTTATGAAAATGCTGGATTACTTTTAATCTGTGGACCCTTATGGATGAATAGAGAATAAACAATGGAAGGTTGCATTTATAAAATGGCTTCTGGACGCCTTCAAAGGGATGTAGTTATGGCTGCTTTGTCATGTTTACATTTTGACATGCTGCTAAATCTGTTTTAATTGTGCTTTGGTGCTCACTGTGTCCATTAAATAAACTTGGTGGTTGAATTATGGAGAATCTAAGCTTTCCAACGATGTCTAACATGTTTATATTGGTAAATATTTTATTGGTTGAATTTTCATGCATTCTGAGTTTTTGTCAAAACTCAAACCTTTATTAGGCCTTTGCAGCAACAGCGCTGCAAAGGCCTATTGTATTTCGAAAGTTTCTTCTTATTATTATTCTTCTAGCACTTTGAACGCATTTTACGGTGACTTAACTCACAAAAACGTGGCAGTAAAATTGTCCCCGCGAAATACGGGTCTAAAATGGAATCCGTAAATGGCCGCCCCCACCATTACGCTACACAGCGCCCCTAACGTGAATTGGGGGAAACTGTAAGTCACAGAGATTTGAAATTTGGCACACAGGTAGATCTCCTGAAATCATGAAAAACTCTCGGAGGTATGCCCTAAAACCCACAGGAGGTCGTGGCCATTTTGGGTCAAAGTGCGCTTTTTGGCCATTTTCATTTATTATTAAACCTTAATTTATTATAATACCACCATCAATATTACCACCATTTTTAGTTTTACTATCATTATTCCTACACTGCAAAAAAACAAAAATCTCAATAAGTCATTTTATCTCTTAAAATAAGTGTATTTTTTTCTGAATTGAGGAGGTAAGTGAGACACTTTGCTAACGAACAAGATAATTTACTTTTAAAAAATAAGAAAAAACAATAACATTGTCTGGTTTCCTCAGCGCATATTATCTAATTATCTTATTTTAAGAGTAAAAATACTGATTCCATTGGCAAATCATCTTATTTACCTGCTCAAATTAAGGGTAAATACGCTTGATTTAAGAATCTTTTAGTTATTTCTAGATCGCTTTTGCAGTGTATTAACATGATCCATATTGTTGATATCATTGTTACTACAGCTCATAATTTTCAATCATTTCTACTAATTTAAAATTTTCTCTGTAAACTTTGTCAATTCACACGTTTTATTCCTTGTTTTTTCTGCCCTGTTGGTGCTTTGCTTATATTTCATTCTTCTGTTTATGTTTATGTACTTTATGTATATTTCCTCCTTTTTTGATATAAATAATATTAGCTATTGATTTTGCATTGGAGGAATTTACCTCTGCATTAAATATCTCCTCCAGGAGCAGTGGGCTGCCATCATGCGGCGCCTGGGGAGCAACTGGGTGTTGAGGGTCTTTGCTCAGGGAGCCAGAGTGGCAGTCTGTGGGAGTGGGGCTCAAACTTCCTCAGGATTCCAAGCTCTCTGTCCTAACCACTGGGCAGCCATTCCTAATAAAGCGGAAAGGGACATCAATAGTGCACATTTATGACCCACTAGTTTTCGTCTCCAAGTCAATAGCAGGACTTGGAGACGAAAACAGGTCCTCTCCCTAATAACAGATTAGCTCTGATGCTAGGCTGAGAAACAGCAGCTTAAGGTTTGCACTCAATCAATTAGTCAGAATCAAAGTTGTCTCATCTAGATCAGTAATTTTTTCTTAAAATAAGTGCATTTGTTCTTGAATTGAGGAGGTAAAAGACACATTTTGCCAATGGAAGAAGACAATTAACACCTAAAATAAGAAAACACAATTGCATTGTCTGATTTCAAGTGCATATTCTCTAATTATCTTATTTTAAGAGTAAAGATACACTCATTCCATTGGCAAACTATCTTATTTACATACTTAGAATAAGGATAATAAATTTTTACTTATTTCTAGATGGTTTTTGTGCAGGAAGAGGATTAGGGCCACTGGAAAAAAAAAAATGTTAACTGATTTTTTTTTATTTTATTTCAGTAGAGTATGGGAAAAAAGTCAGAATTCTGACTTTTTTCTCAGAATTCTGACTTTTCTATAGTCAGAATTCTGAGATCAAAATCCCATGTTAAACTAAAATAAAATTTAAAAATCAGTTAACTTTTTTTTTCTCAGTGGCCCTAATCCTCTTCCGTATTTTTGCAGTGAAGGTGCTTTAAAAAAAAAAAAAAAAAGAATTGAATGACTCAAACCAAACGTTATCCTTTCTTAATAAGTGACATGGAAACAATAAAGTAACAGCATGAGTGCATCAGGACGCTTCCCTTTAGATCACCTCTTAATTGCACAGATCTGGAGCTCTGCCATGGTTTTCTTGGGCTCTTTTAAAAGACATTTAGTAATGATTAAAATGTAAAATCCACATCTGAGATATATTTTCCAATGGCCAAACCATTACTGGAACCAGATGGGCAAGATGTGGGTCTGTTTGACTGACTTCCTGGATTTTAACAAGCCTTTTAATAGACGGGCCCGGTTCGTGTTTTCTCTCTTTATAGATGCACCGACATGATAGGTTCCATTTCGTAAAAGCATTCACATTGAAATATACTTCTTTGACTTTATAAAATGTATGTTTTAGTAAAGACAGCCTGCATTGAGACGTTTGGTTGGTTAGACGCATTAAACCAGTTCAGTGGAATGGCTTTAAAAACACACACCTGGTGAGTCTGTCCATCAGCATGAAATCCATGGAAACGGCTCTGCTCGATCAGACAGTACAGAATCTTATTGTCATAAACCGTTAATGACATTCATCTTTGGATTAGCATTAGCAGCCAAAATACCAAAGCAAAATCCAAACACTCAAACTCTAAGATATTTTCCAAGAAATGGAGGCAAGATCCTGTCAGATCTGGCAACCTTATGGCTTTTTTTCTTTCAAAACAGCGTGAAATTGTTAGTTTGAAACAGTTCTGTTTGACACGTCTGTCATAGCAGGAGCTTTCTGCACAGCTCCTTCGCCGCCGTGTTCCAACAGGGTCACACATCACGTGCAAGATCCAAATGTGGGCTAAGACAGAGATAAAAGATTGCACGGTTGAGAAGATGGGGAGTTTAAAGATGCCAAATGCATTCAGGCATAACCTGAAGATAACTGCTACTCACACATGACCCGCGCTTTGAAAAATGTAAATAAGGACAGCATCTGTCTCTTCTTCTGTCTGCTTTATTCTTTCAGGCTCTTCTGGTTTTTTCTTCACATCTAATTAAAGTGGATTGACTGAAACAACAAAATCAAATGTAGAATTCAACAGGTTTTGTGTTTCTCAAAGCTGCCAAAGAGGATCAGCTCTTGTTTATCAGAAAATGAACTCCACCAACATGTCTGTTATTATAGCACCTTTTTCAAGCAATAATTCAGAAATAAAAGTAAAAAATGTTAAAGTTCAAAAGCAAACAAACAAATTCTTTGACAAAAACACACCCCACATTAAAAGATCACATTTCGGCTGGACATCAGTTATATTTTCAGAAATAAATATAACCAAGGTTATACTTGGTGAATCTTTGCACATATATAGGGTTACTTTAAAGGTTTATTTTTGTTTTTTTACTAATTCAATTAGGGCTAAAATTATTCATCTGATTAATTGATTTTTGTAATAATCAACAGTAAACTAATTTAGTAATAGATTAATTATTAACTGGAGTATAGAGACTCTATACCCATTTAGAGCAGCAAAAAAAAAAAACATATAAGCATTTTGCATGTAAGAAAAAAAATAAAAATAATTTCATCTCTCAAAATGTTCTATCCAGAACTCCTCAAGTGGAAAAGTTTATTTTCACTTGGTTCAATTCGGATAAAAAAAAACATCTACTTTAAGGAATCTTTTGCTGTCTGCAAATTAATTGCTAATTAATTGCTAATAATTGCTAATAATTGCTAATAATTGCTAATTGCAGCCCTAATTCAATGACTACACGCTGGCCTGCTAATAAAATAAGTTCTCCTGGGATTAGAGATCAGCGGTTTGACCATCATAAGTAAAAACCTAAAAGTAATAATGAAATAAAATCCTATATTTATCACATGAAAAGGGAGGAAATATCACAAGTATGAGTAGAAAATATAAAAATAGTGAGTTTAGAGCAGAATTATTTTGTGGTGGGGAATTGCAGAAAAAAGAATCAGTTCTTAGGATTTTTTCATGTTCATTAATTTTAAACATGAATCTAAAAAGGGTGTTGCTTTAGTGCTGTTGAATTATCAAAATATCAGTTTAAAAAATAAATAAATTTGTTTTTTAATTATAAATATAGTATAAAAATGATGTATAATGTCAGCTCTCTAGAGCAGTGGTCCCCAAACTACGGCCCGTGGGCCGGATGCGGCCCGCCTCCACATTTGGTCCGGCCCCCTGAACAATACCAGAGAGTATTTTCATATAAGTGTATTTTTTTATTTTATTTTTTTTTGTATTTGATAATAAAGTTGGACATTGTGCAATAAAATGTTCCTTAATTATGAAGTATTTTCATTATTAACTATTAGTAACTTTGGGAGGAAGGATTGTAATCTGGATGAACTGGCTGGCACTGATTAAGTTTTCAGGTGTATTTTTTCTCACTTAAAAACATAATAAAATTACTTTATTCCCACTGATCACATGAAAATATGGCTGCAAAGGCAGAGAAAGGATAGTGAAGCTCCGCCCAACTGGTACAAGAGACCACTTTTGCGCCCGGCGCCAGCCAGAGCTAGCAAAGCTGCTTCTTGCAGCGATCAGAATAACTGGTACAAGCGCTTAAAATGAAGCAGCAGACGCCATTTTGCTGCTTTTGCTGCATCCGGTGTGAACGTAGCATTAACCTGCCATTTCTGAGGCTGGTGACTCTGATGAACTTATCCTCCGCAGCAGAGGTGACACTTAAATCTTCCTTTTCTCATGTGAGTTTCTTTGTGGTGCTTGATGGTTTTTGCAACTGCAAATGGGGACACTGGGGGAATAATTTTTTGGAATGAATCTTCCAATTTTATATAGTCATGAAAATAAAGAAAACTCTTTGAATTAGAAGGTGTGTCCAAACTTTTGGTCTGTACTGTATATATATATAAATATTCATCTATATAAATATCCATGTAAATACCCTCTGCAAATACCCAGTATAATAATCCTACTTTATAAAAAGTCTGACTTGTTTCCGGAGTTGGACTCCACCACTGTTGCCCTTTGTCACCAATATATTCATAACTTTCATAGACATAATTTCTAGGTGCAGCCAAGCTCTTGAGGGGATCCGTTTTGGTGGCCTTAGGATCGTTTCTCTGCTATTCGCAGATCAAAGGATCTACAGCTCTCACTGGAGCGGTTTGCAGCCGATTCTGAAGCGGCCGGGATGAAGATCACTGCCTCCAAATCCCAGAGCCGGAAAAGGGTAGAGTGCCTTCTCCGCATTGGAGAGGATGTACTGCCCCTAGTGGAGGAGTTTAAGTAATTTGGGATCTTGTTCACGACTGGGGAAGATGGAGGGGAGATTAACAGGCGGATCGGTGCGACGTCTGCTGTGAAGTGTGCGCTGTACCGGTCTGTGGTGGTTCAGAGAGAGCTGAGCCAAAAGGCGAAGCTCTCGATTTAGCGGTCGATCTACGTTCCTACCCTAATCTATGGTCATGAGCTTTGAGTCATCACCAAAAGAATGAGATCCCGGATACAAGCGGTTGAAATGAGTTTTCTCCTGAGTGTGTCTGGGCTCTCCCTTAGAGATAGGGGGAGGAGCTCAGTCATCCAGGGAGGACGCAGAGTAGAGCCGCTGCTCCTCCACATCGAGAGGAGCCAGTTGATGAAGTTTTCGGGGTATGTCCCATTTGGAGGAGACCCAGGGGGAGGCCCAGGACACGCTGGAGGGACGATGTTTCTCTGATGGCCTGGGAGCGCCTTGGGTTTCCCCCGGAGGAGCTGGACCAAGTGGCTGGGGAGAGGGACGTCTGGGCCTCCCTACTGGAGCTGCTACCCCCGCGACCCGACTCCACTGAACCGGCGTCCAGAAAACTCCACAGACGCTGTTAGATTCACATCTGGATATAATATGGAGACGGAATCAACACACAAACAGCTATAGGAGTTATTTAAAGCATCTTTAAAGCCAAAGCGGACAAAATTAGAGAAAACTCCTTTCTTGTGTATTAGGGATAGAACGGTTTATGAAAACCGTCCCCAACCGCTCGGGTTCACTGTCTCGGCCCGGTTCGCTGTGTGTTTCGTGCTCGGTTCAATGCGCCGCTCCTTTTCTCATAGGCGCAAGCCGCGACACTCCAGAGCAGAAGGTGGCTGCACTACTGCGACCAAAGCCAACCACCAGTAGTAAAACAAGAAGAAGAAGAAGCGGGGTTATGCTGACCACGGGTGTAGCAGAAAAATCAGTTGTTGTGGAGAATTGTGTGGGTATGGCTGCAGTGGGAAAGAACAGGAGTTGGAAGCACTGCCGCCAGCAGCACTTTATAGGTCTGCTGTATGGGACCACTTCTTGCATTTAGAGTGACCTACGCATGACGGCGGGCGGAAAGAAGGTTGTGGATAAAAGTGCAATAGTGTGCAAGCATTGTGCAACACGCTTTGTTTATGCTAACAGCAACACGACCAACATGTCATGCTAACAATCAACATATACCGAACCGAAAACCGTGACCACAAAAAACCGTGAACCGAACCAAAGTTTTTTAATATCTGAGATCTTTTCATTTGGTCATTTTGTAAATAACAGAATGGTTGTTTGGATGGATTTCTACTTAACATTTATAGTTCATGTTCTTGTACATTTTTCAGTTAAAATAAAGAAACACCGATCTCTGACAATAACTATTAGAATTTCGCAAACAGAAAAAGCTTTAAGTTCAGATATTTTGGTCAGTCAAAACTATGCAGTCAGTTCATTCTTTGTTACACCATTTTATTGATCATATTTTATGTAAAACTTATATGTACATGTAATAGGCAGCAATGAAATGCTGACATCACAATCTAACAAAAGCAAATAGTGCTAAAAAAGGACCAAAATCGCCAAAGCAGAACAGACAAGTAGAAAATGTTTAGATCCACGGTGCCAAATGAAGCATTTTAAACAAAACACATAAATCATCACTATCAAAAACTTTGCAATGTACATAAAAAACAAAAAAAAAAACATTTACTGTAGGTCTTACTTTAACAAGTATTTACCAGCACTATTTTATACTCTGTGTGTCAAAGCTCACACTTGTTTTAAATGCAAACTGAAACAGCCGTTTCTGGAGACTTTTAAGGAATGGTTTCCTCCTGGAAATATTGTTAGCCACCATTAGCATATCAGAGAAGAGACAAACTGCTGATAAATTGGAACAATAACACTATTTATAAAATATACTATTTTCAGGCACAGAAAAAGTTGAACTTGACATCATTTATGTTATTTTGCTTAGTGGCTATTTGCACATAATGCGTGTTTTATAGCTTGACATTTGCCATCCCAAACGTGTCAACAGCATGGACCTCTGCTAACTTTTAGAACCATCAGTGTTTGGTCAGACTAACCAACCCGTCCTCTGACCCGGCAGACCAACAGTCTTTTCCTTGAACTGAAAGGCAAAAACAAGAAGAAACTCAACCTTTTTGTCGTCATTCCCCACTGCATTCATCGTAAACTTAACAGCGGACATATGTGTAAATATACAAAGATTTAGGTAGATAAACAGGACGATAGAAGCAAAGTTTGCCAGTTCATACGTGGAATAAAACGCCTGCAGATTTGGGAGTGTATGTGTACTATTTGAAGACGTTAGTGAATTCGGGACATTTGTGGGTTTTGAGTGTCTTCATGGCCTTTTTGAACTCCTTGTTGGACTTGTCCCACTTGTGGATGCCTGTGAGGAGGTACTGCTTGTCCACCTTCCGGCCCATGATCAGGTACTGGTTTGTCAGGTTGTCTAGCTGTTGGCAGGGGCAGTCTGCACCGTTCTTCAAGTACAGCACCAGCTTCTTTGTGTCCTTTTTCTTTAGGTTTCCTGCTTTGACCATCTTCTTCCTCTTTTGCAGGATCACCTTGCGGTCTGTGTTTTCTCGTTTCACCTCCTTTATCTTGGCCTTGATAGCTGTTGTGGAGACACAATGAGAAAAGATTGAGAAAACATTTTGTCCAAGTACAATCCAGCACCTTGTTAAATAGTGGAAAATAGAGACCTATTCTAATGTATCAGATGGTGGTAATATCCTCACGGTATCATTTTCTATGGTAGGTTAGGGTTTTGGTCAGGGGGGGATTTACCATTAGGCAATAATAGGCAGTTGCCTAGGGCCCCACATTCCTGGGGGCCCCATAAAACTCTGTTTCCATGTATGGTTAATACAACTATTCCTTATTTCTGCACATTAATTATGTTTTGATAAAAATCCTTTCACTGAAATGCCATCAGAGCAGCTGATAATATTAAGTGTGTCTCAGCCCCCCTTCAGTGTCCACCATTTTGGATCAGTCCATTTTGCTGCACATGTTCAGAAAGGTCCAAACAGACAGCAGCAAACCATTTGAAAACAAACCATGCAAAGGGCAGTGTTGCCAACTTAGCGCTTTAGTAAGCCATATTTAGCTACTTTTTTCAGACCCCTCTAGCACTTTGATTTCTAAAAAGCTCCTACACTGCAAAAAATGTAAATCTAAATAAGTCATTTTTTCTTAAAATAAGTGCATTTTATCCTGATTTGAGGAGATAAATGAGAGACTTTGCCAGTGGAACAAGACAATTTACATTTGTAATAAGAAAAATCAATTGCATTGTCTTATTTCAAGTGCATATTATCTAATTATCTTATTTTAAGTGTAAAAATACTCATCCCATTGGCAAACTATCTTATTTACCTACTCAAATTAAGTGTAAATACACTTGATTTAAGACATTTTACTTAATTTTCAGATTGTTTTTGCAGTGTAGCGCCAAATCTAGAGACTTTTCTGCTACTGGAGACTTTGGAACAACATCTAAAAACAGCGAACTCTGCTCTCCAGAGCGCAGTAGATTGGTAACCCGCCTCCTGCTCTCCTCTATCTTGTCTGCTGTCATGATTCATGCAGCTATTATTTCATCAAATGAAAAATGGAGAACAGATAAGCAGATCATGGCTTGTCTACAGTGAAAAGAAGGACTGGGTTATTTACTTTGGCCTTTTTGGAAACACAGAAAGGAGCAATCAGCTAAGTGAGCTTAGTGCTTGGAAAAAATCTTTCATTCCTTTAGAGACAGCATGAAAAGTCAGCTGAGTACAAAACATAGAGAGGAAAACAAGAAGAAAAGGGACAAGAAGAGAGGGACACAACCTAGAACAGATAATGGATGTCTATTCTATTAACATTTCTCTATCTGGGCTGTTTTATGGGTTGTCTTCTCAGTTCAGAGGGCCCGCTGCCTGTCTTTGCCTAGGGCCCCACATTTCCTAAAACCGCCCCTGGTTTTGGTTAAACCATGACTAGTTGTCCTCAATTCCAAGACAAGACAATAATACTAATATGGCCACCTGTTATTAATTAGGTTAACATGGACATCAGGAATTGGAATTACATCTGGTCTTGTTTAAAGATGTGTCATGTCAGAATATTAGCAGGAATTGGATAAATTTATAATCTAGAGAGGGAAGGTTTAAGGTCGGTTATTCTGAATAACCTTATTTATACTTCACGCCAATGGTATGTGTCTATAGGTGTCAAGTAACACAAATACTTTGTTCCTTATAGAGTACTTTTATGAAGTAAGTAACCTTTTACTTCTATTCCTTACATTTTAAAACTAGACTCCTTAGTTTTGTTTCATTTAAGCTCATTTTCATTCTGGCTTTTTGGTATTTAAAAAAAAATAAAAACCATGTAAATAATTAGTTTCATCCAGACAACAAATTTTTTGTGGTTGGACTCGGTGCTGCCCCAACCTATTGTTCACCGCATTCCAAAAGAAATAAATAAATGATGCAAAGTTAAATGTGACACTGTTACCATTATTTATAATGATATATTTAAGATGAAGTTATCATCCAGAATGGTAGAAAAATTTTCTTTTAATTTGGTAGAGCAGTAAGGCTTCAATCCTTAATATTTTCCCTGCATTACTTTTACTTTTAAACAGCAGGATTTATACTTCTACTGGAGGAATAAACATTAATACTTTCTACACCTCTCGATGTTCTGGCTTTACATGACATGTTTTAGTCTGATCTGCCGTATTATTCTAATTATTTATGTCATTATAAACGGTACAATAGGAATAGATTTAGTTTGTAAATATTTAAACATTTTGTATTTACACTGCAAAAAATGTAAATCTAAATAAGTCATTTTTTCTTAAAATAAACAGACACTTTGCCAATGGAACAAGACAATATACATTTGAAATAAGAAAAATCAATTGCATTGTCTTTTTTCAAGTGCATATTATCTAATTATCTTATTTTAAGTGTAAAAATACTCATTCCATTGGCAGATCATGTTATTTACCTGCTCAAATTAAGGGTAAATACACTTGATATAAGAAAATTTTACTTAATTTCAGATTGTTTTTGCAGTGTATGATAAAAAAAAAAGCTTTTCCATCTGTCAATCTGCTCTATCCAGATCTCCATAAGTGGAAAAGTTTTAATTTCATAAAATGTCTTCTTTAAGGAAGCTTTGGGTATCTGATTATTAAGCGATTCATTGAAAGAAATAATCATCAGTATAAATTAGGGATGCACGATATAGTCGGCCTCTGTATCTGACCTTAAAACTGAATGCTCCAGGACATCGCCACCCCACCCGATATTTAACCCGATATTTGATCATCTTCTGAGTTTCTAAAAAGTCTAAAAAATTATAATATCCCAAATAATACTTCTTCTTCTTCCTCAAAAACTTTCTTTTACAGACTTAAAACTTCTAAAGACGAGGGAAAAAAATATTGATCCATTAAAATATCCCAATATCTTCCTATGCTGATATATTGCCATTTAAAAACACCTATATCAATCTCTTTTACTAATGAAATATTGCTATATGTCATCAATATGCTCACGAAATCCCGAAAATTCAACAACACCCAAATGTTGCCATATTTTTATATGTTTGATATATTTTCGCGGTGTCGATCTATTTTACTAACAAAATCTCACAAGAATTTGCAAAAATATCAATGAAAGAGTTTGTAACAGAACGATGAAATTTCACCAGATTTTGAAAGTAAAATAGATCGACACCGCCGCGTTTTAAAATCTATTTGATATCAGCATATGAAAATATATTTTGAGTATATTATTTTCAAAAGTGTCAGAAATGGATAACAAAACTGCTATTTTCAATGACTACTTATTTTTGTCCAGCTTTAACATCGGTGTCGATATCGGTTATCGGCTACATGAGTTTTAAAATATCGGCATATCGGCCAAAATCCCAATATCGTGCATCCCTAGTATAAATTAATGGACAGCTTTAAGGACTTTCTACCAAAAAAAATGTACCCTAGCTGATGTTCTCTAAATATAGAGCAGAAAGTGGTTTGGTTTTCCATCGCCAAAGGGTTAAACCATAAATCAGGCTCAGGATTAGAAGGTTTCAGGGAAAATTAAAACTTGATTCACTCCCTGTTTTTTAAAAAGTAAATATTTCACAAACTTTGTTTTAGGAAAGAAATAACCAATGTTAAATACTTTCATCCAGGCTTGGCCGGTACATATGTTGCAGTTCATGGTGAAGTTCTATGGATATCAAAATGCAGAAAAATCATTTATAGGAATCAGACGTTCCAGATCCGGTCAGGCTGGATTGATCAAACGAGGACTGGATCGGCGTTCGAAGCTGTGAGAAGGCCTTCCATTTAGTGCCGATAAAAAGCACCTGAGCAAAGGCCAAATTGTCAGCAGCTAACAGTCAGTCCAGGTCTGTTTACTGTATTCCTGCTCGTCGCCCAGGTTTGCACGTCTCTAAAGCCATGTGAGGTTTTGTCACATCAAGGACCGTTTGTTTGCATCCACGAATCTTTGTGTTTCTATTCCTTTTTCACAAGGCTTACTAATGTTCTGCCAACATATTTTTTCTACCCGACAACCAAAATGTCATGGCAACAGTTTTAAAGCAGTGGATGCCTTTTCAAACCTTTTTTAAATTTAGCGTCGTCAGACATGCCATGGCCTCCATCGGCTAACACAACAGGGTGATACAAGAACCGCCTTCTTTTATCTTCAAAATAATAATCTAACACAAAAATAAATGAGGATCTCAAGTCACACTCTTCGTGCAACATGAGATCCTGCATAACAATTTGAGAAGCACAACCTATCTTTTAATATTTTCTCTGACAAATATTGTTTCATCTCCTTTTATCAGGTTTTTCCTTTCACATGGCAGCTCCTCCATCCCTATATTTACCGCTCAAGCTGACAGTTTCATGGTGACACATGATGAACACAAATAAGATGTTTATTTCTATAATACCCCTTTGCCACTGCCATAAAAACCTGTTTAATCCCGGGAACAAAAGGATTTTAGTGGCAGTGGGAACAGCTCACTGTCGCGTGTCTAAACGAATCGGCAAGCAGCCCGCGTTAAAATAGGAATACGCAGTAAATTACGTGACACCATTGAACGCAACGTACGGACATCAACACACTGCGCCAGTCGCTTCTGATCTAAGTAGCAGAACCAAATCTGTTTACATTCGATAAACATGGACCAGGTCTGGTGAGAGGGATTCAGACAGACGGTAGTAGCCATTCAAAATTTCCCTACTTTCCTTGATGGGCACCTTGGCTGGTCCCCTACAATTCCTTTTTAAACATCAATCTTGGTACTAAAATATTCTTTGTTGACATTAAGATCTAAAGAGAAGCGTCTTCCTCTGGTCAGACACTGTAATTCAGTAAAAGGGGGGAGTCAGAGTAAAGAAATATACAAGAGGGGGTCGCTCCATTGGCAGGAAGTTGGCAGGGATTCTGCTTGGAGATGGAAGGAAATGCTCTGCCATTCGGTTGGCGTTTGACAGGGAAGGGGCATTTCAAGATTACAACATGAACAGAGATGGCAAAAGTACTCACTTTCCTGTACTTGAGTAAAAGTACAGATACTTGTGTTAAAAAAATACTCTGGTAAAAGTGGAAGTACTGATTAAACTTCTTTACTGAAGTAAAAGTAACAAAGTACAGGCTTGTAAATTTACTTAAAGTATAAAAGTAAAAGTAGAAACCACTTTTTTCATGCCGCTGCTCAACATTTTAAATGGATGTCTGCCAATAGGACTAGATCTCCGCTGTGTTCATTTTCAATCATCTCCGCCGGCCCATGCTACTATGCTAACGCCACCGCCAATTAAGCTGCAATGATTTGCCGCCAATGAATACCGCCGACCCTGTCGATTCATCTTGTAATTAGTGCGTCAAATGCAAATCGTAGATTCCCATCCAGTTAGATTGAATTTGGTATTGATGGCGTGAAAAATAATAACGGTAACTCCATTGAAATCGAGATATTTGTGTAAAAATGTAAGGAGTAGAAGTAAAATGTAAGCCATAAAAATAAGTAGTAAAAGCAAAGTAAAAATATCAGAAAAATGTACTTGAGTACAGCTGACGAAGCATTTGTACTTCAAGGGCTTCCCATCTCTGTGCATGGGATAATAGGGAGAAAACTATAAAGCACGCTGCTACACCCTGGCTTCCTTCTACGTTTCTCTTCATTGTTTACATTTTCCTGATTTCATCAACGCCAACCCAGTTTGATGATGTCACCAGACACTAGCTTCGGGGAGACAGAGACGACACATCGACACAGCCTTTTATGCCAATGGGAAGGGAGCCAACTGTTACTGGGTTGACCCATGTTTGAAAAACACTTTTTAACATGCTTTTTTATAGTAGGAAATAGGCTTAAGATAGCCAGAGCTGAGAGTTTGTGAGAGTTGGAACTTTGGTGGTGGAAACAGAAAGGATTGATTAGCTAATTTCAACCCTGGTCGCCTTTGGATAACTCAGTCCATTGGGGGGACAGCCCTGTTCTTTACTCCTGTTCATGCATATCTATCTGAATTCAGCGCTATGTTTCCTGCCGAGGTCTGAGCGCCAAAGACTAAAGTTATTGTATCAATAAAATTCTTCTAATTGTCTTTTCTCTCCCTGTGAGTTTTTCATATTGAAATATAAATGTTGTTCAGTCATCTGAAGAATAAATAATCAATATACAGTTGTGGACATTTATTTAACTGACTAAGGTAGAAACTGAGCAAAATCAGCCTGAATGGAAGAACTGGTTGAGGTTGATGGGAACAGTGAGTGGTTCTAGAGTCTTCCAGCTGCTGGGAGGAAGGATCTGTGATAACGCCCCTGGTGCATTTAAGGTGCAGCAGGCTGTTACCTGAAGGAGCTCTCCAGTTTAGCAACAGCCGCCATGCATGTAGGGACATTTGTACTAACTCATCTCCCCGCCCTCTCCTGCGGTATGATTTAAATGACAATGCAGGGATACTTATGAAGCATGATGACTCAGCCAAGTCACAGGACTAGAGCTGGGGAAAATCTGACCTTTATGTACAGTCAGAAGAAGCTACAGATGAGGAAATATCATTGATCTCCAGTAAAGAGGTTAAGTGGTTAAAAAGGAAATATTTTTGTAGAATTTCTCATCATTTTTAAACTTTGACTTACAGAACTAGAACGGAAAACAAAGGAAGAAAACTTTTGTCCGTCTCCGTCTGCCCTCGTATCTGTTCTCACTAATTCAAGTAGAAAAGTGCTTCTCCTTCCTTCCACTGTATGAATAGTGCACATGTTAGGGATTAAGCGATTTATTCCCTTCAAATGCTCTTTTTAAGCAGGACTAATGCTCTGTGGAATCAAACTGGACGCATTACATAATTAGGGAGTCATGCTGGAGACATGAAAACGTCAATGGCCTCTAAACCCGTGATGCTCTGAACTTTCTCTGCACTTGGTGGGATCTGATCTTCTTAGCAGATCACAGAGGAACGTACAGCTTTTTTCAGGAAGGTAAACCGACTCTTGTTGTTTTCTCCTCCAAACGTAAAAATTTCAATCACACAAATAAAACATGATGCACCAAAAGCACCTGTGTGGAAGATAATATAAAAATGCAAAGAGAACATTTACCTATTAGACCGTTTATTAAGAAAGGTAGCAATGTATTAACAGACAAGATCCAAACCAGATGCAGAAAGGAAAACATACTTCTGATTTCTTATTAATTAATATGTATTACTATGAAGAGGTAAATGAGCTGTTAATACTAATACATTTAGTAATTTAATGAAACTTCTTCTGCTCATTGTTTTTCTTTTCAGTAAACTGCTGTAACATTTGGAAGTGACGTGGAGCTTCTCCTTAAAGTCTAAGAAATGAGCCGAGCAGATTTAGGATCAAACAAAGGGACAATCAGCAATAATTTATCAACTCTGCTCCAATTATTGTCTCCTTTTTTCACAGTTTCTGGGTGGAAGGGGAAGAATTATTAAAACCAGCCAATAACCACTGTAAGGATGTGAAGAAAAACCCCCTGTACAGAGGAAACTAAATTACTAACTCCATTCACCTGTCTAACTCTGCCCAGTTTCTAATCACTGCTCATCTGATCCACCTGCTCCTGCCTCTATTTAAGATGCTTGGATCCCGTTTTCAGGGCCAAATTATTCTTGTTCTCTCTGACAGTTACTTGGTGCTTCTAACTTTCCCTGATCTTGACCTGTTCTGCCTCTCACTACTGAGCCTGCCTGTTCCTGTTCTGTTTGCCTGACCTGGCTTTGGACTCGGGAACTCTGAGGCTACGTTCTCACTACAGGCCTATAATGGCTCAATTCCAATTTTATTTTGCTAATTTACTTAAACAAAGTCATTTAGAATGTTTTTAGAGCATAAAACGGTAGTGTATAGATTTGCTAAGCGCCGCTCACGAGTCTGGCTGACAAAAACCGCGCAGACCAAACCAGATGAAAGTGCTTGATTCAGCCCGCCTGCTCCGCCGATAATGCATGCAAGCGAGAAGAAGAAATGTGCTGTCACCCTGTTGCAAAAGAAAGAAACAAGAAAAAATGTCTGGAGGACTTCAGTGTTGGAGGAAGAGCATGAGTTCTTGCCGAGCTGAATGCGCACTTTCATCTGGTCTTGGTCTGTCGCGGTTTCCGTGAGGACTCGTGAACGCTTTTTAGGAAATCCTATACACTACTGTTTATGCTCTAAAAACATTCTAAAATGACCCCCGCTTCGAGTAAATTCTGGACGCCTACCCACTCAGGACACTTGGAATACATTGGACAAAGCAGTATGGAGTGAATATTGACACGCTTTTTGTGGACTTTTATGGATCCCTTTCTGCCTCGGGCCCATAGACCTCCATTATTTGAATGTCAGCAGACAGCAAGAAGCCTCCCAGATCCTCCAGATGCATTTGAGATATCAAAAAGTACTCCAGAGTGTTGTTCAGCATGGGGGTGGAGTAGGAAAATGAAGTTGCTAATCATGTTTTTGGGTGTACTATTCCTTTAAGCTACATCCTTCAGCAATTGTAAGTTGCTAACCTGAGCCAATCGGTTTCCGCCAGTCACGCGACATTTGTTGCTAAGACGCCATTTTGGGTGGGAAAGGCGTAGTGTAAAACAACCGCAGCATAGCAAACCAAGGACTAAAGGCCCGCTTACATCGCAGCCTGTCCAAGATAAGTCATTACAGTTAACATAAGCCTGAAAACAGGGGCGGATTTAGGAAAATCGGTCTCCACCAGTCACGTGACATTTGTTGCTAAGACGCCATTTTAGGTGAAAAAGGCGAGTGTACCGCTGCCCGAGATAAACAACTGACGCCACTTGGCGGAGACCGATAGCATGTCTAATTAAGCAGCTACTAACAGCTTGTTTCTACTTGCAGTGTTTCTGCATGGAGACTAGAAACTCCAGAGATTGAATGCTCCTCTGCTAAAGCTCTCTGAGCATCTTCGACATCATCTGTAAATATTGATGATGCTGCATCCTCACTGTCAAACCACGCTATCTAACGAGTTACCATGCTGCATCTAACACCAGCCCATTATTTATACGACATACCTTTGACAAACCTTAAATTGTTCAGCATAATATTGTGGATGTACAGTATGTATATTTCTGTTGCTATGTGAAGTTGCCTGCTGGCTGAATTCTAGCTGTACTCATGTTCACACACAAAAGAATCCATCCTGTCCCTCTGCCCTCTCAGTCCACCAATCGTTTTCCAGTTTCATGGTTTAAGGCGGGACATGCGGCTGTGACTAAAGAGCTGCTGAGCTCAAAGCTGATCCAACAAAGTGACTATTTATAACTTTATGTCGACATTAGTCATGGTGAGATGAAGCCACACTGAGCATTTTGGCCAAATTCCTTCAACGATCCCAACAGTTCATGAAGCTTCATGTGAACATGTCGCCACCTACTGGTGGAGAGCAGAACTACAGCTAATAATATAATATGCAAGTTTTTGCAAAGGTTTTTCTTGCTTTTTTTCCCATTTAAAGTTCATTTTAAATTCTTAATTATTGGTGCATATAATAAAGTCTTTTGTAAGTGTTTTTTTGTGTAAAATGTCTTAGAAGAAAAAAAATAATTTAAGGTACCCTAATTTTCTGCCACTTTAATGAAATAAGCTCCAGCAGACAGTGAAAGTATCACATTATAATTTTTCCACAATATTTGGTTTTAAACGGGTTGGAAATTATGAGTTCTACAATTTTTTGGGCTAAACAACCCAATCTTATTTGGCAGTGTTTTTACAAAGGGTGTAAATCACATCCATCATGGCGATTCGATTCAGTATCGATTTCCTGACCGATTAGATTATTTTCGATACTCAAGAATACACCACGATACGATTCGATTAGTTGGTTCATTTTTATTTATTTTTTTAGACGTTACAGGCTAGACAATGTTTTAAATTTGAAATAAATCAATGAAAGCTGTAATATCGTCATGCTTTTTTTTTTTGAGAAACTACAGAAAATAACAGAAGTAGGAAAGTTTTACTCCACCTATTCCTATTAAAACCTCATTCACTGAAAAATCATAATACCCCTGCGTTATAGATTCTGAAAGGCTTTGCATCAGAAAATACTGCACAAAATCAGTGCAATGCAATACCTGGCTCCAGGCGTCCCCCCCTCCACAGACGCCCGCTGCTCCTCTCCCATAATTGTAGCTGAGCGCAGACAGCGCGCGAGACAGGAGAGCCCGGCTTGGTTTGTTTTTATGACCAAAATTGCGGAAAACAACTGGTGAAGTTTGACCCGCTAGAAGAGCGAGGTCTTGCGCGAGAACGCTGGGAGCCTTTTTCCACCTGGATCTCACGCTCTTTTTGGCCCTCATGTCCCTCCGGGCCGTCGGACTAAACTCGCCCCCACTTCCTCGCTCACCGCCTGCGACTATCAGACCCACAGCGTGTAGCACAGACCACGCTTCAATAGTGAGCATAAATCAAAAATGTCTGCATCAAGCTCACTGCAACACACTGCTGTAAGAGTATAACCAGGAAGCGCAGGTAGGAGGGCAAAATAGGTTTAGCGCCACCGCAGCACGGGAGGAGAATTACAGCCCAGGAGCAAATGGATAAAATAGACCGGAGGAAAAAAACATGAATCGATTCTCTTGTGGACGAATCGATACATCGATCGTCGGCTTTTGGATTGATGCACGATTATTATTTACACCCCTAGTTTTTAGCCAATCTAAATTGGTAAAAAGGCAAACCAATACGAAATTAATCACATAAGCAAAAATATTTCTTAAATATTATCGCGACTTTCAAAAGTCTAATGTGGGTCTCGAACCAACATCCTCAAGAAATGAAGCCAATGTCTTATAGCTGACGCCACAAGCAGTGGCATCTGCAGGGAAAAGCAATACTACTTAACACTAATGTTACAACTGTATCCAGCGGCTTCACCAGTTTTGGATCACTACATCGTTTAATCTAACCGAAATAGTTTTAACCAACTAGATTTGTTGTTTTTCCAACCAATCTATTAGAATCTATCCAAACTCGATCCAACTGACAGCAGCTCTCCTACAAACTCCCACATCTTGACTGAGTAGTGATGCTGTTTAAACGCCTGCCGAAGTTCTCGCACGGTCCGAACCACTTCCTGAAGCGGTCACATGGTATCATGGTAGAGAGGCTTCAGGGAAACGCCCCCTCTACTACTCGACACACGCCTCATCTCGACAGAGTTTCTGTCATTTCACATCTGCAGCCATGTGATTTTAGGCAGCGATGTTGGTGTAGAAAAATGTTTTTTCTCGTTTTGCTTTCCTAAAGCGAGGGGTTGACCGCTCCTCATAAGCTGAAAGCATCGGCCCTCTAGTTCCTATCTTTGCAGGCGTTCGCCACATCAGAAAATGAAGCAACGAGTTGAGACAATGAGATTCCCATAAAACCTTAATCAAAGAAAAAGATTATAGAGGGAGCAGATAATGAAATGGGATGAGATGTACTTCTGAAACCCAAATTAAAGAGATGCATCAGAAATGGCAGGGAGCTTTTCGCTGCAAACCTGTTACTCCTTCAAAAAAACTGCACATCAAACATTTAAAAAAAAAAATCCCCAAACTGCCTCAATCTGCTTTCGATCTGTCTTACATTACCAGGAGAAGAGATTGCGTAACTCCGTAGAAGTGTGAAGAGAACAGCAGCATCAGGCATAACATTTACCTCAGCTGAGCACACCTCCTTCCAGCTTCCAGTAAACGAGGTTTACAGAGAGCAAAAAAATGCTTCCTCTCTGCCAGGAAACAGATATTTTATACATGAATAGTCGGCGTCCATTAATAAGGACTCCGCTGATTCATTTCTCGACCCTCCCTGCGGGTTCCCAGCCAAGCGTCCCGACCGAGACCAGCAACATATCTTGTCTATCTATCATATCTTTGCTGCTCGGCTGGACGTTGAAAAAGCCAGGCTCCTAGAAACATGCCGTTACCCACCAACCACTTTTAGTCAAGCTGGAACCAGCAGGAACGGATCAGGATGATGGTCTTATCTTTTGACAGCGGGATAAAGTGTTTCATGATTAAAGCCAGGCATTTTCCACCATCTTATTCTTTTTTTTTTTTTTCCTCAGGACATCAGACTAAGTCCCGTTTGGCTTCAGGTGTCTAAATGCATATTTATAGTCGTAGTTTTCTTTTTGGACCAGAACCTAACTGGCAGGGAAACAAGCAGAGTTCTCTCTAAAGTCAGACACTTTTCTTTTTTGGTCATAATAAAGTCCCATTGAGCTCAGGGCTAAAATCTGATGCATTCCAGAAAGGGTTGTCCTCCCCGTTTGGTGCATCAGCCTCCGCCTGACAGTAAATCTGCCTGTGTTTCCTCACTTGTCAGCTGGTTAGGGGACTTATGACAAGCAGGCAAAACAGCATTTGTCTTCCGCAGACATGAAACAAGCCAACAATGCCACCCCCCCCTCCTATGGCAAATGAGGACACACAGAGAAAAAAGGCGAGTCCTATCACCACCACATAAACACAGAACAATTCCTTAAACAAATGGAACCTTAACTCCTCCTGCAAAGCGATGGAAGGTCTGTTTCCAATGTGCATCCACTCCATGTGTGCTTTTTAAGGCGGCCGCATGTTCCAGCGATACAAACTATAAACGTCTGGCTTCTTCTGTGCAACATTCACATCAGCTGCTGATGTTTTCAGTTGAGCGCAGGGCTCTTTAAGCAAACCGTACAGCTGGAGCTGGCTTCTACTCAATCGTTTTGATATATTTGTACTTTATCATAAACATTTCAGTGTGCAGGTACGTCCTTCTCTATTCCTCTCCTCCTGCCTAAAATGGAAACCAGCTGGTTTCCCTACGTTACACTTCCATAAATATCCACTACTGCCTAGGACGTTTCCATTTTGGTTTCATTGATCCTGATTTAAAAAAACAAAACAAAACCAGGACCAGTAAAAATCACCACCTGTAAAATGGGTATAGAATGCTGCCGTGCAGCTCAGCATTGCTGTTGGGTAGAAAACTTTGATTTAAGTCTAATAAACTTTTTATGAATGATTGCCCTACTTTTTAAAAATTGTCAAGCTAACTAAATGTCCAATAAAGGAATGATTTTAGACATGCAAGGTTTCCATCCCACAGCAAAAAACTTCCTGATCTGCTATGAATTATGCATGAAGTAATCCACGCCTTTGTGACCACTCGGCTGGATTCCTGTAATGCACTTTATGTGGGGATTGCTGCGTCCTCAATTGCTCGTCTTCAACTGGTTCAAAATGCTGCTGCACGTCTTTTAACTGGCACACGCACAAGTATGAGCACATTTCACCTATTTTAGCTTCACTCCACTGGCTGCCCATCCATCTTAGGATTCATTTTAAAATTCCTTTATTTACTTTTAAAGCCTTGAATGGCCTTGCCCCACTTTACCTCTCTGAGCTGCTGCACCCCCCTACACTCCCAGCCGATCTCTCAGGTCAGCTGCTCCTGACAGTGCCTAAAGCAAGGCTTAAAGGAATAGTACACCCAAAAACATGATTAGCCTTCATTTTCTACTTCACCCCATGCTGAACAACATCTCTGGAGTACTTTTGATATCTCAAATGCATCTGGAGATCTGGGGAGGCTTCTTGCTGTCTGCTGACATTCAAATAATGGAGGTCTATGGCGCCCGAGGCAGAAAGGTCCATAAAGTCCACAAAACGCAGTGTCAATATTCCTCCATACTGCTCCAAGTCCAATGTATTCCCAAGTGTCCTGAGTGGGTAGCGCCCAGAATTTACTCAAAACAAAGTCATTTAGAATGTTTTTAGAGCATAAACTGTAGTGTATAGGATTTCCTGAAAGCGCTGCTCACGAAGTCTACGGAAACCGCGCAGACCAAACCAGATGAAAGTGCGCATTCAGCGCCTGCTCTGCCGAATAATGCAAGCGTAGAAGAAGAAATGTGCTGTTTACCTGTGCAAAGAAAGAAACAACGAAAGAAAAATGTCTGAGGACTTCAGTGTTGAGGAAGAGCATGAGTTCTTTTGCCGAGCTGAATGCGCGACTTTCATCTGGTTTGGTCTGCCGCTATGTTTCCGTGAGACCTCGTGAACGCCGCTTCAGGAAATCCTATACACTACTGTTTATGCTCTAAAAACATTCTAAATGACTTCGCTTCGAGTAAATTCTGGACGCTTACCCACTCAGGACACTTTGGAATACATTGGACGAGCAGTATGGAGGAATATTGACACGCTTTTTGTGGACTTTTATGGACCTTTCTGCCTCGGGCACCATAGACCTCCATTATTTGAATGTCAGCAGACAGCAAGAAGCCTCCCAGATCTCCAGATGCATTTGAGATATCAAAAAGTACTCCAGAGTGTTGTTCAGCATGGGAGCGTTTTTTCTGTTGCAGCTCCAAAACTTTGGAATGGATTGCCGCTGCACATTAGACAGGCCACCTCTCTGTCTCATTTTAAAACTCTTCTTAAAACCCACCTCTTTTCTTTGGCTTTTGACTCCATGTAGAGTGTTGTTTTTATGCATACACATGCATATTTTTATCCTGTGCGGGCAGTGCTTTTATTTTATTTTATTTACTTTTATTTATTTTAGTTATTTTATCTTTTTTGTGCAGCACTTTGGAAACCTTGTGTTTATTTAAATTGTGCTATATAAATAAAGTGGATTGGATTGGATTAAACACAGATCAATAAAATCTGCATTACTGAAAATAAGCAAAGAAAAAAAAAACATTCTTCTTTCTACTTTAGTGATTTTCACTTTATTTCCCTGCAGCTCAGGGGGTCAAAGAAGATTTAAATTCACAGGGTTTTGATATAAAAAAAAAAAAAACATATAGAGAGAAGCTACATAAATGCCTTGTAATGTCATGGCAATCCAGACCTAAATTAATGAATATGCCAACTAAAATGTTGAAATATTTAAAGGAACAGAGAAAATGTTTTAATAACAATACGAGGATTCGGATCAGATCCAGTCCGTGTTTTGCTGTGTGGAGAGCAGCGGAGCTGAGGGACCTGCGCCACATATAAAAAAAAGACCAGGATTTCCTAGCATTTATTACGACGTATTCCATTTGAATTTTATTTTATCTTCTCCGGACTAAGATCATTCACTTTGTAAATTAATGAAGATTTGAAACAAAGTACTTGAGTAAATATGAATAAACTATAGAGCTGTTTTCTTTTTTATAAAGCTTTAATCCTTGCTCTAGTTTAGCTCCAGTTTTAGTCCATGTTTTGCTCACAAGTAAAATAATTATTGCTCAGTTTAGGTTAATAATCTCTCGTTGGAATTTACGACTAATTAAACCAACAATAAACTAAACAAAATTCTTAAAGCTTTCAGATGTGATTAAAAAAACCCATAGGAGATCCACAACAGAAAAGAACAATTGCATTTTATTTTTCAAAAGATCAGCCAAGAAAAGACCGACCACATTCAGAGAGGATGTGCAGAAAAACTCAGTTATCCAGGATTGATAGAGGAGGAACCAGAGGGATTTATTACGGTCCATTAAATTTACTTGGATTTATCACTTTATTTAGGCCCCGTCCACACGAAGTCAAAACAAACACGCAAACGCTAATATTTTCCAGAACGCTTGCCGTAAAGACGGAGACGTAAAATAAATGTGATCGTCCACACGCGAATGCATGAAAACGCTGCAAAATGTATGCCAGGCCTGTAAGTGGCGCTGTGGTGCCACAGCAAAAAAAGGCGACTCGAAATGTTGGGCATGCGCACTAATATTTATACATGGTTGCCCTCTGGGGTCCATTTTGGTGGTTCAGTCAAATTCAGGTGCTGAACTATGTGGTCGATATTGCTCTGTTCTTCCTGGAGATATTCCAGAAGAAGAAGATTCTGTTGTAAGCCCGACAGCAGGGTGAGTAGCATGAGCAGCAACCATTCAACACAGCACGGCGCCATTGTTGTTGTGATACTGTGTCGCGCGCTTATGCGTGTTTAGAGGCGACGCTACCGACGCATGCGTGTAAGAAAAAAAAATGCGGTTAGAGCTTAAAGATGGAAACGCCGAAAACAGCGTTTCAAAATCTTCCCACTCTGAAGGCTTAATAAAAAAAAGATCGTTTCAGACCCCCGAAACGCCGCTTCGTGGATGAGAGGCTGGTTTGGTGAAAAATTTGTGCGTTTAGGCCAGGGTTCGCTTCCGTGTGGGCCGGGGCCTCAGATTTAGTTTTTACATATGCATATATATACATACATATATACAGCAAAGCTATATGTGTATATATTTTATCTCTTTTATTCTTCTTATTTCTTGTCTTTATTATATTGTGTAGTTGGATGTGTGTATATATATATATAAAACTGTAACTAGAGCGTGTAACAAAAGTAATTTTCCTCTGGGATTATTAAAGTATTTCTGATTCTGATTCTGAAAAATTTTTAAAAAGGTAATTTATATCACATCTACCAAAATGAAACATCAACAGAAATACTGTCTTGTGTCACGGTGAGTTTTTATAGAATCTACAGCCTCTCAGAAGCTCTAAATTGTCAATTGAAAACATGTAATAAGATAATGAGTTAAGATTTTTAATCCTTAGCCTATTACCAAATATTCATACACAGTTTAGTTTGAACTGGTTCCTGTATTAGTGCCATTAATCCAGTAATAACTCATTTATTTTGCATTTATTTTACTTGAGCTGCATATAATTTTTAATAAACACAGTTGTGAAATTATTAGTTTACAGTAGATGCAGGTATTTTAGTAGAGCCCATACTTTTAGTTCAATTCTCTAAAAATAACCGGAATATAGAAAATAATGCAAATGGTGTGAAAATGTTCCAGATAACGATGGATCACTTATTTTTATTCAGTAACATTTTATGCGCTTTTTGCCACCTCCATCCTATAGCCGCACCATCCTCAGAGCCTTTCAGGGCTGCATGTCCAAACTATTTCTGAATCTCACTCCAAGGTTTGGTGAAAAGTTGGCAGCCGTGGAAATGTCAACTTTTTCTGTTTCCTCTAAAGTTTAACTAAATTTTCCTAGAAAATCATTTTCAGAAAATAAAGTCCTGGAAAAGAGGCAAAGCCTTCAGGCTGGAAGGACATTTCAGGGAATTTATGGACTTTTGTGTGATGTTCTAATAAAAAGTGTTACCCAACAGACCGTACCTTTTTATTTGCTATTAGCTTTTATTAGTTAACAAAGTCCCTTTTAATTTGTTGTCATAAAACCCTCAATGGAAAACTAATGACAAAAGAATCCAATTTACTTCAAAATACTTTTCACTTTTCTGAAAATGAGTTTTCTTGTGTTTTTCCATCCAGCACTTTTTAACAGCTGACAGTCTGTAAAAGTTCCTCCCTAACGCTGGACGGCCCAGACACAGGAAAAAACATCCGGCTACGCCGCCGCCACAAAAACACGTCAACGACCCCAATCATTAGTCAAACGACCGCGTCCTCCAGCAAAGTGTCAGAGCTTCACCTAAACAACGAGCTTTAAGCTGAACGGCAGAATATCAAAAGTTTGCATCTATGCCTTTAGTGATTCAGGCAATCAGAGGAAGGATGAAAATGCGGGCAGGTGTGCAGGTGGGTGCAGCGCATGTCTGCAGGTGTGCAGGTGGGTGCAGCGCGTGTCTACAGGTGTGCAGGTGGGTGCAGCGCATGTCTGCAGATGTGCAGGTGGGTGCAGCGCATGTCTGCAGGTGTGCAGGTGGGTGCAGCGCATGTCTACAGGTGTGCAGGTGGGTGCAGCGCTTGTCTACAGGTGTGCAGGTGGGTGCAGCGCATGTCTACAGGTGTGCAGGTGGGTGCAGCGCATGGTGTGCAGGTGGGTGCAGCGCATGTCTGCAGGTGTGCTGGTGGGTGCAGCGCGTGTCTACAGGTGTGCAGGTGGGTGCAGCGCATGTCTACAGGTGTGCAGGTGGGTGCAGCGCATGTCTGCAGGTGTGCAGGTGGGTGCAGCGCGTGTCTACAGGTGTGCAGGTGGGTGCAGCGCATGTCTGCAGATGTGCAGGTGGGTGCAGCGCATGTCTGCAGGTGTGCAGGTGGGTGCAGCGCGTGTCTACAGGTGTGCAGGTGGGTGCAGCGCTTGTCTACAGGTGTGCAGGTGGGTGCAGCGCATGTCTACAGGTGTGCAGGTGGGTGCAGCGCATGTTTACAGGTGCAGGTGGGTGCAGCGCATGTCTGCAGGTGTGCTGGTGGGTGCAGCGCGTGTCTACAGGTGTGCAGGTGGGTGCAGCGCGTGTCTACAGGTGTGCAGGTGGGTGCAGCGCATGTCTGCAGGTGTGCAGGTGGGTGCAGCGCATGTCTGCAGGTGTGCTGGTGGGTGCAGCGCATGTCTACAGGTGTGCAGGTGGGTGCAGCGCATGTCTGCAGGTGTGCAGGTGGGTGCAGCGCATGTCTGCAGGTGGGTGCAGCGCATGTCTACAGGTGTGCAGGTGGGTGCAGCGCATGTCTGCAGGTGTGCAGGTGGGTGCAGCGCATGTCTGCAGGTGTGCAGGTGGGTGCAGCGCATGTCTGCAGGTGTGCAGGTGGGTGCAGCGCGTGTCTACAGGTGTGCAGGTGGGTGCAGCGCATGTCTGCAGGTGTGCAGGTGGGTGCAGCGCTTATCTGCATGTCTGCAGGTGGGTGCAGCACATGTCTGCAGGTGTGCAGGTGGGTGCAGCGCATGTCTGCAGGTGTGCAGGTGGGTGCAGCGCATGTCTGCAGGTGTGCAGGTGGGTGCAGCGCATGTCTGCAGGTGTGCAGGTGGGTGCAGCGCATGTCTGCAGGTGGGTGCAGCGCATGTCTACAGGTGTGCAGGTGGGTGCAGCGCATGTCTGCAGGTGTGCAGGTGGGTGCAGCGCATGTCTGCAGGATGCTTACCGAACTCGCTGGCACACATGTGCTCCAGCATGGTGTCTGTTTTCATTTCGTTGTCACATGGAGGACAGATGGGAGAGTAACCTACGAAGGGAAACAAAAATAGAAATACAAATTAGGATTAGTCAGAAATCAGCAGGAAGAATAAAACCTAAAAGAACTGAAACTAGTTCTATTGGGTTCCAGATTTTTTCTCCTGTAGCTGATGTCAGGAACTTTGTTTCTGGTGATCTGGAAAATGTTCTCAGCTTTTACAGATAGAGTAACTTAGAGCAGTAAACTCTCCTCTTCACTTTTGTAATAGATCTGCTTAAGCCGGGCATTCACGGTGGGATATTTTCAATCATTACACGCAGCTACAGCTCAAACTGTACGACTGTTCTATGAGCCCCAATGCAGCCTGGTTAAAAGCCCTAGAATGAAGTTTATGGTTTGATCATGAATATTTAGATGAGCTGTGCTCTGATTGGTCGGTTTACAACGAGCCAAGCTGCTGAGCAAAGACGCATCATAGCAACAAGCACTCACTCACTGAAACATCAGGTTGTTGATATGGTAGGGGGACCAGACTAGAGATGTCCCGATCCAGGTTTTTGCACTTCCGATCCGATACCGATATTGTTTTTGGACTTCCGATCCGATACAGATACTGGCCGATACCAGCCTATCCGAGCATGTATTTGAGTTTAAGTTAAAGTATTTAGCCTTAGTTGTAAGACTCATGTTGAAAAGGGTTTTAGTACTCTTGATAACATCTAGCCAGCTAAATTAGGTGAGATTGAATAAAACACAATGATTGGTAACAACAAACTTACCTGTTTATTAAGAGATAAACACAAACTGGACAAAATTATGAATAGCAATCTGAAATTGCACAGTGAGCAGTAAAACCGTAAACAGTTAAAGGTGCAAGTATTACTGTAAGTTTTAATAAAAATGCAAAACAGACAAGAGTGGAAAATACTCTATTAACTTAGAATCAGGACTCTACTCTTGAAAAAAAGACACTGCTTAAAAAATCAGTGCAAATAATAGTGAACTATTACACAAAAATGCCTTATACTCCCCAATCTCCTCCACACCTAGTCTCCATCTACACATAGTGTGTATTAGGCCGGGAGACAGACCCAAAAAGACCTGTGGGTGGGCTGAAGGTGTTCTGGAAAATGCGGGCCGGATTCGGGGAACACTGGCGCAAAATAGTGGAATGGATCGTTTCAATCGGCTGAAACTGGAAAATACGGACCAGATTTTTTTTTAAACTGGATCGCAGTCTGGATTGGCATTTTTACATGCTTTGCCGATACGCATTTTTTTGCCAATATCGGCGTCCCGATCCAATACGTGGATCGGATCGGGACAAGCCTAGACCAGACGCCCTCTTTTTCCCCGGACGTGTCCTACTTTTCAGACCTAAAAAAATGTCCGGGGAATTTAAACATCGTCTAGGATTTTGGTCGCCTACAGTGAAGCAGAACTGTCAGCTCAGGGGTTGGTGCAGTGCAGGGAGCCAGCGGGGGACAAACCGACTGAACCCGACCCTGTGAGGGTAGCCTGGACACCGGCGGCCCCATGCTTTCCCCCGCCCGTCCTCTGACTGAGGACGGGCGGCTCATGGCTCTCTGCTGAAGTCCTCCCTCGGGCCGCGAACCAGTGGGCTCGTCTGGATGTCAGTTTCGGGGCGTGATAAAAGTCCAGGCCAGAACCAAATAAGGCAACATCTCCAAGTTTACGTCAACGCTTTGCTTCGTTTGGATTCGTCTGTTTTACGGTGGAAGTTTAGAATAGTGAGATTTGCAGAGAAAGGAGGAGTTGATGGGGTTTGAACTTCTCTGTACGTCTATTTCACCCACTGAACTATCGTTATTCATCAATAACAACGAAAACTCAGTTTGCATTCTATCACCCCTTTAAAAGAAATAATAAATAGTATTGATATTCAGTTCCAGCTTATTGGAATGGATGTAGGTTCTCTGGTTCATGGAGAACAAGCTTCATTGTGGAGGCCGAGGGTCGGCAATTCCAGTTCCTGAAGGTCGGCAACATTTGAATCCATCCTAGGTCCCAAACACCTGAATCAAATGGCTGAGTTACCTCCTTGGTATGCAGTCAGTTCCTCCAGAGACCTCCTAAGCATCTAATTATTTGGTTCAGGTGTGGTGAACCAAAGGAGCATCTAAAAGTTGTCCTCCCCTTGTGTAGGCCAATGCTTTACCGCCACCGTTTCATCGTCATAATACTGAAAACCGTCCCTCTGTGCCAAACAGCTGACTCTACTTTTCATTACTTAAAGCTTTTATAATCTGTCAGAGGATTCCTGCAGCTCTGATTTAAACAGAACCTGACCTGCCGGGTCGACCCGATCAATCAGCCACATAGAGCAGGTAAGGCGGAGACCAGCTGCCTTCAAATAGCTGCCAGCTGTTCCATACGTGTCTTTAACATCAGCTTGTGAAAGTAGCACCCAGGTGCTAAACAGTTTGGAAAAAAGGCCCCTGCTTCCAGAGTCAGCAGGTCTTTGCTGGTAGGGGCCCTTTAAATCCATTAGCAGCAGTCTGCAGGGGGAGCTGACCTCTGTTAACATTTGCTAACAGCCACCAACACCAGTCTGCATTTGTTCTTTCTTTATCAGCCTCTTTGCTAATGACGTTAACAGAAAAGCTGGTAGGAAATCACTGATTTCATTTATCGCTAAAGTTGACAAATGATTGCAGGCGGCGTCTAGAAGGACAGAGCATGTGTGGTCCCCGCTCTCACCCTCAGAAGGCACAAAAAAACAACTTCCCTCTCAGCCACTGCTCTTTAAATGCAAAACGCTCCCCTGCAGATACAGTGGGAGTCCCCCCCTCCCCCGTTTATGCCTTCTGCTAAGTTCAAACGTCTCTGAAGGCTCTATTTACAGCTTCAGATGGCAGTTTGCAGGCTGACGATGTGATGATGGAGGCCTCTCACTCCGCAGCTTCCTATGAATGACTCGGTTGTGCTTTCTCCATCCCTCATGTGCAGATGTTGAAAGGGACAAGCGTGGATGCCCAGACCAGACCAGAGGTATTTAGAGCCGATCAGATATTATAGCATTGGACCCTGCAGACGTGAGTTAATCCAACCGGTTGGGAAACCGCCTGCAGTCTGGATTACAGTCCACATTATTCACACCGGGCGTCTTTCAGCTTTTCATCTCTCATCAGATTAAACGTGTTTGTCAGAGAGCAGAAGTAATGGATGCAGGTACTGCTTATTTCTTCGTTTTTATTCTTCTGCGGCTGGATTTCCTCCCGGTTTTGTCCTCCAAACTCAGCAAACACCTTAAATGACTCCCATCTGGAGTTTTTCTCCCTCCATATTTTGTGATCATTGAAAGTCAGCAGCAGGGAACTTTGCATTCACACTAAAGTGAGTGTTTAGGTAGCAGATTATAATGAAAATAAACCATTCACCTTTAGTTTCAGCTGTGCTGGGGGGTGGGTTAAATGAGACCAGATTTGGCTTTTCACAGTTCTCAATGTTCGTCCCCAAAAGGTCCTATTTGGTTTCTTTGTGCAGGGATTTGCATGTGCAAACAGCCCTTTACCACTGAAACAACATTCTCCAGCCAATTTAAGGGCGTTACAAGAGCTATCAGGGTGTTGACTTTTACACACTGCCAGAAGTTTTTGCTATTAGATAAGAAGCTTAAGCATAAAACCTAACATTGCTTTTCCCCCCCTAAAGAGTAAATCTTACCTTGATTTAATAAATAGAGCCTAAAAAATAAATTCTGACTTATTTTGAAGTTGTTCCATATTTTCCAAAGGTCATTTAGGATGAATGTTTTTCTGTTGTTTAGGTAAACACGCCTCGTTTTAACGCTGCAATAAACAATAAACACAAGGACATTTAAATACATCATGTAACTGATGTAAAATCCTGCATGTTAAATAAATATTAAAACAAACATTTTCCTTCTTTTTTCTCTCCTTCCTGCAGAGGAGAATTTTAATTTACCCAACTTTATGAAAGTCCATTAAAACACTTTGATTTCAACCCTCATCCACACAGGCCTAAAAAGTGCAAACACAACTTATCTTCACTGCATTTGCACTTTTTTCACCACTTTTCCTTTTTCTTAAGTTATTTATAGTTAAAGTTCCTTAAAGCAAAGACTTTTAAGCAGGAAAAAGCTCCTATTTAACAGCATTATTCTGCTTATAGGTGAAACTTTTTTAATCCTTATAGAGTTACAGAAATAAAGCCAAATCCTCCCCCAGCTAGCCCTAAAACTTTATTAGTTTTTTATTCCTAATCAACCATGTTATGACGTAACTTTAGAATAATAAAATGCAAACCTGAACCTTTTTAAATATGCAGATATGCATCATTTTATAATCACAGAAAGGCATTAATCAGTGATCATTTTAATGCTTATAAAAGTCCTAATAATCAAATATTTGGTGAATAATTGACAGCAGAAAATCAAACATAAAATATCGATTTATTCACCTGGTTTTTAAATTTATTTTGCAGTAACAGCATAAATAAAGAGTTTTATCATTTTTCTTAAACTCCATCTTCAGTTTTCATTAAATACCTGATTTTATTTTGTTATTTTTGGTCATGCTTCTCCTCAGCTGTCACCCTCCTTACCTGCAGACTCCGGGCTCTCGGTGGCGTTGGGCGTCATGGAAATGCAAACATCATGATCGGGGAACTTGTCGCATGTGAGCATCTCCGGCCACGGGTAGCCGAACGCCTCCATGATGGGGGTGCAGCCGTCCCGCACCGCCTCGCACAGCCTGCGGCAGGGGAAGATGGGCCGATCCAGGCACACGGGCGCAAAGAGCGAGCAGAGGAAGACCTGCGTGCCCGGGTGGCACCTCTTGTGCACCAGCGGCACCCAGCTGCTGGCCTGCTGCTTCACCTCCGCCATGGTTTCGTGCTCCAGCAGGTTGGGCAGCAGCATCTGGGGGTAACCCACGCCGTAGCAGAGCCGCAGGTCCTCGGGGATCGCCAAGCACTGGGGGGTCTTCCCGTAGATGGGCCCGGTGTTGTACCTGGGTGGATCCCATTCCATGAAGTCGTACTCCTGTGCGCCGTAGGCCGACATGAGCGCCACGGTCCAAAGCATCCGGATCATCCTCCAGAGCAGAAGAGGAAGCGGGCTCATGGCTCGGTGTGATCGGGAAGCTGTGGGAGGATGCGGCGCGCGGAGCTCCTCGCTCTGCTGTCCTGCTTCTGCTTCAGGCTGCAGCCAAAGTTGGAGGAGCTTCAGCGGCCTGGAAACAAGAGAGGATTGGAAAGCGCGCTCCGACCAATCACAGCGCGTCTGCGCCTTTTGGCTCTGCTGTCAGCCACAGACTTTAATTACCCCCCCATTTTAACTTTACATGACATCCAGGAAGATTTAAAGTTTTTTCTTTAAAAGCTGTAGTGCAGCTTTGCGTTATGAAGAAGAAGCAGATCCACAGATCAAGCTCAGTCTGACTGTTTGGAGGTCATCGCTTCTAAAATGCTAAATTTTAGCAGAATGTGGTTCTTCCACATCCCTCCTCACTCTGTTGGAAGGCAGAGATTTAAGGTTTCACAGCTGATGTTTGGTGTTTTGCAGCCTCCAACATGTTTTATCTTCCCACCAGCTACCCTGGTTAAGATCATTATTTACCATTATTATGCAACAGCCCCATAAAACTCTGTTTTCATGTATGGTTAATAAAACTATTCCTTATTTTTGCACATTATTTATGTTTTGGATAAAAAATCCATTCAGAAGCTGATAATTCATTATTAAGGGAATAGTACACCCAAAACATGATTAGCCTTCATTTTCTACTCACCCCATGCTGAACAACACTCTGGAGTACTTTTGATATCTCAAATGCATCTGGAGATCTGGGAGGCTTCTTGCTGTCTGCTGACATTCATAATGGAGGTCTACGAGCGCGCCGAGGCAGAAAAGGTCCATGGTCCACAAAAAACGTGTCAATATTCCTCCATACTGCCGTCCAATATGTTTCAAGTGTGTCCTGTGAGTAGCATCCAGAATACTTTCGAAACGAAGTCATTTAGAATGTTTTAGAGCATAAACAGTAGTGTATAGGATTTCCTGAAAGCGCGCGCACATGCGCCACCTCACGACCGCAGAACCAAACCAGCGCATTCAGCTCGCAAAGAACTCATGCTCTTCCTCAACACTGAAGTCCTCAGACATTTTTCTTTTTCGTTGTTTCTTTCTTTGCACAGGTAAACAGCACATTTCTTCTTTCTACGCTTGCATTATTGGCAGAGCAGACGCTGAATGCCACTCTTCATCTGGTTTTTGGTCTGCGTCATGTTCATGTGAGCGCGCATGTGCGCGGCTTTCAGGAAATCCTATACACTACTGTTTATGCTCTAAAAACATTCTAAATGACTTCTGCTTCGAGTAAATTCTGGACGCTACCCACTCAGACACTTGGAATACATTGGACGAAAGTATGGAAGGAATATTGACACGCTTTTTGTGGACTTTTATGGACCTTTCTGCCTCGGCCATAGACCTCCATTATTTGAATGTCAGCAGACAGCAAGAAGCCTCCCAGATCTCCACAGATGCATTTGAGATATCAAAAAGTACTCCAGAGTGTTGTTCAGCATGGGGTGAGTAGAAAATGAAGGCTAATAATGTTTTGGATAATATCCCTTTAGGTGTGTCTCAGCCCCCTTCAGTGTCCACCATATTGGATCGGTCCACTTTGCTGCACATGTTCAGAAAGG
This sequence comes from Cyprinodon brontotheroides, assembly GCA_018398635.1. Lineage (NCBI taxonomy): Eukaryota > Metazoa > Chordata > Actinopteri > Cyprinodontiformes > Cyprinodontidae > Cyprinodon > Cyprinodon brontotheroides. The sequence continues at coordinate 2,342,081 of JAGKQL010000042.1, read as the reverse complement.
TCCAAACAGACAGCAGCAAACCATTTGAAAACAAACCATGCAAAGAGCAGTGTTGCCAACTTAGCACTTTAGTCGCTATATTTAGCCACTTTTCAGACCCTCTAGCACTTTGATTTCTAAAAAGCTCCTAGCGCCAAATCTAGAGACTTTTTTTTCTGCTACTGGAGACTTTGGAGACAACATCTAAAAGCAGCGAACTCTGCTCTCCAGAGCGAGTAGATTGGTAACCCCGCCTCCTGCTCTCCTCTATCTTGTCTGCTCAACCTATTCTCATTATGAGTGCCTATGAAATCATACGAAAAGTTATGCACCATAATTATGTACGCTTTGGACGTTTTTTTTTTAGTTGTATGCTATCTGACGCACCATTCACAAAATTATTAGCCCCTTAACCCTGACCCTATCCCTAAGATATAAAACAGCAAGCAACGTAGTTAGAGACATGAATAAGTGATGATTGCACTGTTTTTCCCAGTTTTCTGTCCGTCCGCGGATCTGTTTTTTGTCTGCCGCCAGCATAAAGCACTGATGTGGTTTTTGAGGAAAAAACGTCCAAAGCGCATTGAAATAGTGTGCATAACTTTTCGCATCGATTTCATACGCACTCATAATGACAATATGTTGGTCTTCCGTCATTACAGATTCATGCAGCTATTATTATTTTCAAAAAATGGAGAACAGATAAGCAGATCATGGCTTGTCTACAGTGAAAAGAAGGACTGGGTTATTTACTTTGGCCTTTTTGGAAACACAGGAAGGAGCAATCAGCTAAGTGAGCTTAGTGCTTTGAAAAAATCTTTCATTCCTTTAGAGACAGCATGAAAAGTCAGCTGAGTACAAAAACATAGAGAGAGGAAAAACAAGAAGAAAAGGGACAAGAAGAGAGGGCATACCAACCTAGAACAGATAATGGATGTCTATTCTATTAACATTTCTACATCTGTTTTATGTGTCTGTCAATCTCAGAGGGTCCCCTGCCTGTCTTTTGCCTAGGGCCCTACATTTCCTAAATCCCCTCCCCGGTCATCTGTCCTGCATGATGCTGCTGTATCATGGTGCCTTCAGGGTCGTGCTTCTCTTGTCCATGCTCTTGCTCATGTTGGTCCCTCTACCCCGGCTTTCTTTCCTCCAGCTCTTCCAGTGAAGCCAGAGACTTTAGGGAGTGCG
>JAGKQL010000042.1:2325914-2335914 GCA_018398635.1 Cyprinodon brontotheroides | reverse complement strand
TTCTATGTGTTTTTGTCCTTGATGTTAAATGCTTTGGTCATCTTGATTGTTTTAAAGCATTTTTTGAATTAATAAATCAAGTGAAATGTAATTAGAAAAATGTAATAATGAGCATGCAGTCTCTGGATACTGTTTGCAGACCTCAGTGAAATGTTTCAGCTTGCTGAAAATGCTCCCACCAAATCAGCTGCCATTTTAAGCTACAATAGACCTCCTCAAAAAGATAAATCAAAAAAGAGAAAGGTTAAAAGCAATGGTTATTCTCAGCTGGGTAAGAGGTTTGGGTCCAAATGATTAGATTTTTTAGAAAAAGGAAAAGTACCAATTTTAACATTATTACTGTCATGAAACGAGGACAGATGGACCCAGTATTATTCAAGGCGAGACAGTCAGTAGGAAAGTTCAAACGCTTATTAAAAAAAATAAAACCAAACAAAAGCGAGCTGTGGCTCATGGACACTGCAGGAGGGGCAGGGCAATCGCCCAATCTCAGACATTCTGGTTTAGCAGTCCAGACCAAGAATGTCCCAGTGCTGCAGTTCCAGAGGTCATGCTGGAAGCCGCGGTCCTGGTCAGGGATCCAGAACAGACAGAAACAGGCAAGAGCAGAAACAGGTGGCAGGATCCAGACTTCCAGGCATCCACAGGCTCCCAGGAGGGTTCAGAGTCAGGCTGGGACCAGAAGCATGACCAAGTGGTCACGCACAGGAGCAGCGACAGGATCAGGTGCAGATGAGCAGGCACAGTGGAAGAGGGTAGCCGGAGACAGACATGGGCGAACCGGAACTCTGAAGCAGGACTTTAAACTGGTCTCCTCCCTGGAGCCAGGCTTACTGGATAAAACTGAACCTCCCCCCATAATGAGCCAAAAACCCAGAGGACTCTCAGCAGGGGAGGAACAGTGGACGATCAGGAGACGAGACAAACACTAAAACTCTCTTTCCACTGGCTGCTAGGATCCAGGACAAGAACCAAATAAAAACTGAACAGAAAGACTGACAGAAAGACAAGCAATGATCTGGCACTGAATGCTCAGGCTGAACTGAATATAAACCAGAGGAAACAGATGAGAGGAATAAATTATAATTGAGGCAGGGAAGGAAGAGGGCAGGTGAGAGGAATTACTAATTAAGGAGAAACGGGACTGGGCCTATAGTCTTATCTGACACACTTCTCAGCAAGGATAATAAAGCTGTGTTTGTGGAGGAGCTCATAGAAATGAACTGGCTTATCCATCAATTTAAACTAAAACCCCAAGATAGCATCCTCGTGAAAACCTCTATGGTGTGAAATTCCTCCAATTAAATGCGAGACCTCAATTTGCAAAGTGACCAACGATCCCATCAATGCAACAAAAGCTGATGAATTAATTCGGATGTTGAGCTTCTGGATGCTTTTTAGAGGGAATCAATAGAGCACCGCTAAGCTCGCAGATTGTTTCTCAAATCAATGTGTTTTCCATCCGCCTTCCTCTTATGATACCGGCCACCCAGACTTTTCCTATTTTGGAACGCATCCAGCAGGAAATATTCTGCAGCCAGATGGAGAATGCTTCATGCATCATTGTGTGGAGATGGAAGGTGACAGCACGCAGCACCCAATCAGCAAATGACTGCAATGTGCTGAGAGCTGAATCAAAATATAAAATGTCAGAGGAAAGCTGCAAATCATTGCCGTGGCTATAATCACAATCAACCTAAAATATAACCTCATGCTGCTCATCAGTTAAATTTAGAAAAATAACTCATGGAATCTGCGCTACCAATGTGATGATATGAGTGAAAAAAAGGGCAACCCATCATCTATGTGCTTTGGAAGACAACAGCTCTATTAACATTGCAAATCAACGCTGATGGTTTAACAAGGCTGACTTAAAGAGTTTAATGTGGGCCGTAATGCAGACTCAGCAAATCAAGCTTTGAGTATCTTGGTTGCTAAAGCAAACAAAAAGATTTGTAGGAATTTAAGAGTACTTTCACCCCCACCCCCCAGAGCAGAAGCGTCCTCTCTGGCGGATAGGCTCTCTAAAATCTGCCGCCGGTGGGACCTCTACAGATCCAAAACACCAGTAAGCCAAACAAACAGGAGGAACACTAAGCAGGGAAGAGAGTGTTCGGCGGTATGCGTGTCACTACTACATTCACTCTCCAAACTCTGGTGCCTTAAAAGCTTCTGACTAACAATAGAGAGACTAAATATTTGGACTGTCGGGCCTCCAGGAGGACAGTTTCAAAAATAGAGAGCATTGTCACTATAGTAACAACAGTTTAAAGTCCCTATATGCTAGATGTGTGTTTTTATTTACCTGGGAAAAGCTCATTTGTTTCTAAAGGATGTATGAAGGGATGTATGAGGAGAAGCACCTGTGGACAGAAAGGATTACCTAAACTCTAAAATGTTTCACACTGATCTGATCCCTTCCTGTGGAACCAACTACCAGTTTTAGTCCGGGAGGCAGACACTCCTGTCTACTTTTAAGGCTAGGCTTAAAACTTTCCTTTTTGATAAAGCTTCTAGTTAGAGTGGCTCAGGTTATCCTGAGCTATCCCTATAGTTCTGCTGCTATAGGCTTAGACTGCTGGAGGACATAGGGACCCCTTTTTCATCATTCTGCTTCATTCTATCTCTATTCTCCCACTCTGCAGAATCTGTTAGTTCAATCTCTAACGTTCTGCTCTCTCTGCTTTTTCTCATAGTAGCTTCATCTGGTCTGTTCCTGTTTGGCTGTGACTCATCCTGGAGAGAAATATCAGCTGTGCTGCTGCTATCAACACCCTTTTTTATAGATGTTTGAGTTGTTTTCCTGTTTTCCAGTGTAGTCCTGTTTCTCTGACTGTGACCAACTGGATGTGCTCTTCATCCTCTGACATGGGAGCTGGCTCGGAGCTCGTCCGCCTGGCTGTGTTTTCCTGGACGGGGCCCCTTGTGGAGCTGGTTGACAGTTGCCTTTTGTATCTATGCTTCTTTTCTATGTCTGCTTTTGTCTCCTTGAACTCCCCAGTGGGCCTCAGCAGATGGCCGCCACACCGAGCCTGGTTCTGCTGGAGGTTTCCTTCCTGTTCAAAGGGAGCTTTTCCTCCCCACTGTCGCTACAAGCATGTTTAGTGTGAGGGATTGCTGAAGAGTCAATGAGTCAATGCAATCAGCTGGTTTTCCGTTAGATAGAAAAACTTTGAATCAATCTGACTGGATGATTCCTGCCGGAACTGTCTCTATAAAGTGACCTGAGATGACATGATGTGAATTGGAGCTATAGAAATAAACTGAAACTAAATTCAGTGAACAAATCGGTTTGGAGAACAGCTGACTGATTGAACCTCAGTCCCACGCCAGTCTGGAGTCTGAGAAAATGTTTGTTCCTGAGAGAAGATTGTGAAAAATGCTGAATGTGGCCTTTTTCTCCTAAATAACCTATGCAAATGATTTGCACCGCCTTCAAAACCAACCGGTTTGGTTAGAAATAAACTGAATAGGAATTAAAGTGAATCTTAGCAGCAGAGTTGGAGTTCTATGGATCCCAACAAAACCAAAAACCTTTGTAGGAGATGTTTTGTTCCTAAGAACCTCCATTAGGCCAAGTGCCTGATATCATTTTGTTGGGAGGAGGAAACATACAGTCAGTCCTAATTTTCTTCTTCTATGTAGACCTGACTTAACTTTCCGTGATTTTCAGATTTTGAGTGCAAATGGAAAAGATTATAATTGCTGCATCATTAAGCGATTGGCTCCATGCCCAAGTAAAAGTGCATGATTCTACCGCCAGCTGTTGCATCATCAATCTCTGCTTTTTGACTTTCAGTTGTTGTTTCAGTCTTGCTACTTGAAAAATCACAGACCTCTGGACCCTTTTAACAGCTCCTGCGGTGTTTTTAGAAAATAGTGAAGTATTTCAGCACATTAAATGAGTTAAATGCTTTGGCTGAATTCCAAGTACGACTTCTAAAGCATAATTTCCTCATTTCCTTTGGCTCCTTCTTATATCAAAGTGTATTTAGTTCCTCCATGTCGCTGGAAGCTTTGAGGTAACCCAAAAAATCTCATATTCTGGTGAAGATTCAGTCATCCAGGTAATAGCTTCATTCCAAACCAGGAAGTGAAGCATCTTCAAACTTGGAAACAAAGTCCAGTCGATTGTTTTTCACTTTTTTGAAATGACAAATCTCATTACCTGTGTTAAAAATCGTCTAAGCAAACAAAAATAGGTTGATGGTAAAATGGTAATGTTACGTCTCAGACCGCGACGCAAGTGTAGAGGCAGCAGAAGAGCAGCTAGCTTACAGGCAAATGGTTGACGCCAAGCATTAAGGCGCGAGTAAAAAGTCCTGCAGCTGCTTTGAGCAGATGAGGGGCGCCGCACGAAGCCATTTAAAACAGCAGCTGCTGGAGAGTTGGAAAATTGTATTTTTAGCAGCTGGACGCCGGCTACATCAACCAATGAGAGAAGCTGATCTGGGAGCTGGCAGGGAGTCAGACGCAGCACTGCTGATGCAGAGCGCCATGATCACTCCTCTGAAACAGCTTATTAACGCCTAAATTAACTTAAAAAGTAGAAACCTGCCGGGCAGAATATGTTGGCTTTTATTATCCTGCTGCCTGCAGTTTGTAGCACAGACCTGAAAAACGCTAACATCTACTTCCAGCCGCCACCAACAGGAGGGGAAAACCCTGGAGAGGCGAGCGGGCCTGAGGTGTGCAGCCGCTGCTGGGGATTCCCAGTGACAGCACAGCGCCGGTATGTGGGGGTCTGAGCGGCTCCCACAGAGAAATAATCTTTGAAGGCAGGATGGTAATCTGGATGAACTGACTGCACAGACCATGTTTTCAGGAGGACTTTCTCACTTCAACATAGATTCTAACTACTTTCTACCCGCTGATCACAGCTAATATAGCAAAGCTGCTCTCTGGCATCGAACACAGGAGCAGCAGAAGCATCTGGACTCACTTTACTGGACGGCTGACCTAACGTATAAGTGTAAATGACAAGCAGCAGAAATGAAGCAGCTGAAGCTTGTTGCTGCTTCATTTTTAGAAAATGCTCAGAAAAATAAAGTGAACACTCAAATACCTCATCTGCTATCCTTGATCTGAAGGAATGCAACTCGGTTCTCAATGCAAACTTTGTTCTGTACAAAGGTAAAATGTCCTGACAACAGAATCACAAAAAATCATCAGCCTGTGAAAAAAAAGTGATTAACCATTGGAGGTTTGGATGTGAGTCGAAACAAAATTATGCAGGCCGATCCAAATATCCATGTAATTTCCTTCCAAAAAGGTCAAAATGAGGCTCAGTGATGCAAAGTGACATTGGTGGATGGATGGAGACATGAGGTCTGGAGAATGGTGGATGCACTCCAGCTACACAAGACCTAGCATTGTCCTGCATTAGGAGGGCCAACAGCACCAGCAGATGGTCTCACCAGGGGTCTGGAGATCTCATCTCGGGTACTTATGGCAGTCATGCTACCTCCGGAGAGCACATGGAGGGCTTTGGGAGCAGCACTCCAAAGAAATGCCACCCCACACCATTACTGACCCACTGCCAAATCGGTCATGCTGAAGGATGTTGCAGGCAGCAGATCTCTCTCCATGGGGTCTCCGTGAACCAGGTCTGCCAATCTTCCTCGCCCAGTGGAGTCGGCTCCTATCCATTTTTGCAGACTCATGTGCATTTGTGTCCTGCTGGAGGTCATTTTGCAGGGCTCCGGCAGTGCTCCTCCTGTTCCTCCTTGCACCAAGGCAGAGCTAGAGTACCCCCCACTGCTGATCCTTGCCCTCCTATGGTCTCCTGATGTACCGCCTGTTCCCTGGTAGCCTTCAGCTCCCTGGACTTCTGGATACGCTGACAGACACAGCAAACCTTCTTGCCACAGCTCACATCACACTGATGTGCCATCCTGGATGAGCTGCACTACCTGAGCCTCTTTGTGTGGGCTTTTCAGAGTCCGGGTCCTCGCGACCACGAGTGTGTAAAAGCAGCACCAACGTTTACAGATGAAACAAAACATCAGCCAGAAAAGCAGAAAAAGCGTACACCTGCAGAACCACTCCTTCATTGGATTGTTTGTGGCTCCGTTTCCATTTGCATATCATCAGCATGTGGAAAATATTGGCATCTAATATGAAAACAGATTTGCTCTGGTCCATTTTTGGCACCAAGGATGTGTTTGAAATGCAAAAAAAAAGAGGATGCAGCTTCAAATAAAAGTATCCATGTAAACTTCATAGAGAGAAGAAAGAAAACACCTAATTGATTAATCTACTTAAGTGCTCATGTTTTTGTGTAAAACCAAAACTTTCTAATTTTAAATTGTTCGCTCAATTTAATTCTAAAACTCTGATAAATCTAAGACCATATAAGTGCCTAAGGCTGATACAAGCAGATTACTTTCATGGAAAAAACAAGTTTACTAACCCTTCATATTTCATTTGTCCACCATGATGGATCTGTAGCAGTAATAACATCTATATTTTGCTTTGTATCTTTTAAGGAAACATTAAGGAGTGTGTCTCCGTAAATTTCCTGAACATGACAAAGCAAAAAGCTGATAAAATGACAAAACAAATCAAAGATTCAGTGAATGGAGCTTGACGGCAAGTATTTCTATCTGGTCGAGAAATCCTATAAAACAAAAATCTTATTTTTTCATTCATCCCACCATGGCAGCTTTTCTACTTCCTGTTTTCTCTCTTCACAGCTTTTATGCTCTCGCCACTCCACCCTCAAGGCAGATGCATGGAGTGCAAGGACTAATAACGTACGCACCGCTTCCTTCATCCCTGCTCTTGATAGATAGAGACAGATAGAGTTAGGTGACGGCCACGGCTGGAGTAGGTGTGCAGCTGTGCTGTACTTCTTCCAGGCTTTGAATGGTAAATAGTCTGAACTAAGCACCTCACCGCCACTTTATTAGGTACACCTGTCCAACTGCTCTAACACTTAATTTCTAAGCAGCCAATCACATGGCGGCAACTCAGTGCATTTAGGCATGTAGACATGGTCAAGACAATCTCCTGCAGTTCAAAGCGAGCATCAGTATGGGGAAGAAAGGTGATTTGAGTGACTTTGAACGTGGCATGATTGTTGGTGCCAGAAGGGCTGGTCTGAGTATTTCAGAAACTGCTGATCTACTGGGATTTTCACGCACAACCATCTCTAGGGTTTACAGAGAATGGTCCGAAAAAGAAAAAACATCCAGTGAGCGGCAGTTCTGTGGGCGGAAATGCCTTGTTGATGCCAGAGGTCAGAGGAGAATGGCCAGACTGGTTGGAGCTGATAGAAGGGCAACAGTGACTCAAATAACCACCCGTTACAACCAAGGTGGGCAGAAGAGCATCTCTGAACGCACAGTACGTGGAACTTTGAGGCAGATGGGCTACAGCAGCAGAAGACCACACCGGGTGCCACTCCTTTCAGCTAAGAACAGGAAACTGAGGCTACAATTTGCACAAGCTCATGGAAATTGGACAATAGAAGATTGGAAAAACGTTGCCTGGTCTGATGAGTCTCGATTTCTGCTGCGACATTCGGATGGTAGGGTCAGAATTTGGCGTCTACAACATGAAAGCATGGATCCATCCTGCCTTGTATCAACGGTTCAGGCTGGTGGTGGTGGTGTCATGGTGTGGGGAATATTTTCTTGGCACTCTTTGGGCCCCTTGGTACCAATTGAGCATCGTTGCAACGCCACAGCCTACCTGAGTATTGTTGCTGACCATGTCCATCCCTTTATGACCACAATGTACCCAACTTCTGATGGCTACTTTCAGCAGGATAATGCGCCATGTCATAAAGCTGGAATCATCTCAGACTGGTTTCTTGAACATGACAATGAGTTCACTGTACTCAAATGGCCTCCACAGTCACCAGATCTCAATCCAATAGAGCATCTTTGGGATGTGGTGGAACGGGAGATTCGCATCATGGATGTGCAGCCGACAAATCTGCGGCAACTGTGTGATGCCATCATGTCAATATGGACCAAACTCCCTGAGGAATGCTTCCAGCACCTTGTTGAATCTATGCCACCAAGAATTGAGGCAGTTCTGAAGGCAAAAGGGGGTCCAACCCGTTACTAGCATGGGGGTACCTAATAAAGTGGCCGTGAGTGTATATAGCTTATGAAATCCAATGTCTTCAAAGCGCCTATATCCAATCTTCTTTCATGCCCGCTCTCCCACAATCTGAAAAACCTGTTGGAAACCCGAAGTCAGCCGGGGCTTTTAGTGGCAGTGGGAACAGCTCACTGACACGTGTCAAACCGGGTCGAAAGCAACCTGGGCGCTAAAATCACCTAGGCTCTGATTGGCATGCTGTGGGAAACACCCAGTAAAATTACGTGACCCGCTATTGAATCCAACGCAGGGACGTACAACAGGCCACGCCAGTCAGCTTCTGATCTAACAAGCAGAGACAACTTGTACTTCCATCCGAGCAAACATGGGCGGGAAGCTCTGGTGAGAGGGATTCAGACAATAGATAGAAACAATAAAGAACACTGGACTACTCCCTCTCTGGCTTCCCTACCATGATGCTCTCCATTGTTTACATTTTCCTGATTTCTGTTGCACCTGGTGATATCATCTAATGCTAATCCCAGCGTGATGCGTCATCCAACACACAGCGGGGGATAGAGGCGGCTTACTAATGTGAGCAGTCTCTGCTAGCTGTTAGCGGGTTGACCTGTGTTTGGAATAACAGGTGTTAATTCAAGGCTATTTTCAGTGGGAAAGAGGCTGCCTTCAGACACCCTCCCACTGACTGGATGGTGGTGAGCTGTGATTTTAGCCACATCGGCACCACAGAAGCCATGGACTGATGATTGTACCTTTTAAAATGTTTCCATTGATTTCCTTTTAGGTAAATGTGACTGTTGAGAAGAGGCTTTATCTCTCTTTTTCATAAACACTGATCCACAAAAATTCCTAAAATGTGATCCTTTAAAAGGAGAAAAAGATTAGATAATATGTAAAAAAAACTCCAGCATTATTATACAGGCTTTAATTATTCAGCCAGATTTTAAAGTGTAAATTTAAGGGAGAAAGAAAACAATTTTATTAAAATAATGACGCTTTCAGAAGTGTAACAATAGCAGCTGGGTTCTTTAGAAAAATCTACTTACTCATGGAAAGCTGAATGAAGAACATCTATTGTTGTGCATGTGTGGGGGTGAATCCTGGAGCTTTTAGGCCTCATGGCATGGGAAGCCACCAGGCCACACACATTAGTCCAAATAGCCACTCTGGCTTCTTCAGGAGTCATTTGAAACCATTGTCATTCAGCCCGGGCCCCTTACAGGAACTGTGAAGTGTAACCTTCCGAAACTAGATAATGCAGGAAGAAAAACAATGCATCAGTTCAGAACAAAAAGCCACAGAAAGTTCTGTTAAAGTTCTCATGTTTTCTGATTCACAGGAGATGAGCATAAAAATCAGGAAATGAGCATAAAAACAGGAAATGAGCATAAAACAGGAAAATGAGCATAAAATCAGGAAATGTAGCATAAAAACAGGAAATAAGCATAAAAACAGGAAATAAGTATATATAAAACAGGAAATAGGCATACAAAACAGGAAATGAGCATAAAACAGGAAATGAGCATAAAAACAGAAAATGAGCATAAAAACAGGAAATAAGCATAAAAACAGGAAATGAGCATAAAACAGAAATAAGCATAAAACAGGAAATGCAGCATAAAACAGGAAATAAGCATAAAAAACAGGAAATGAGCATAAAAACAGGAAATAAGCATAAAACAGGAAATAAGCATAAAACAGGCAGCAAGAAGCGCCAGTAACAAGAAAAAAACACAACTAAGATGTGCTGTTGGAACACATCTGGGTGGTGAACCCATCCATCCATCCATCCATCCATCCATCCATCCATCCATCCATCCATCCATCCATCCATCCATCATCCATCCATCCATCCATCCATCCACCATCCACCATCCATCCATCCATCCATCCATCATCATCCATCCATCCATCCATCCATCCATCA
>JAGKQL010000042.1:2307162-2322162 GCA_018398635.1 Cyprinodon brontotheroides | reverse complement strand
CTAAAGGCCTCTACATTTTTGAAAGTAGTTTGACAGGAAAGGACTGAAACCTCTGTAGATAGATTGCACCGCCTGTAGCACCAGTGCACCCCCAGGGTGAAGGTTACTTAATAATCTGCAAAGAAAACAAATTTCTAGTTATGTGCATTCTAGTGTTATTTTCCCTCAAAGTCTACCAAAGTTGAGCAGGGGCTTATTTAGGGGAAATGTGGGGCCTCTAGGCAAATACAGGCATTAGGCCCTCTGAATTGAGACGTTCCATATTATAAAACAGCCCCATTCTCCAGCATGTAGAAATGTTAATAGAATAGACATCCATTATCTGTTCTAGGTTGTACGTCCTTCTCTCTTTCTTGTCCCTTTTCTTCTTGTTTTCCTCTCTATGTTTTGTACTCAGCTGACTTTTCATGCTGTCTCTAAAGGAATGAAAAGATTTTTTTCCAAGCACTTCAGCTTCTAACTTTAGCTGGATTGCTCCTTCCTGTGTTTCCAAAAAGGCCAAAGTAAATAACCCAGTCCTTCTTTTCACTGTAGACAAGCCATGATCTGCTTATCTGTTCTCCAATTTTTCATTTGGATGAAATAATAGCTGCATGAATCATGACAGCAGACAAGATAGAGTGAGAGCAGGAGGCGGGGTTACCAATCTACTCGCTCTGGAGAGCAGAGTTCGCTGCTTTTAGATGTTGTCTCCCAAAGTCCGCTGTTAAGCAGAAAAAAGTTCTAGATTTGGCGCTAGGAGCTTTTAGAAATCAAAAGTGCTGTGAGGGGTCTGGAAAAGTGAAGCTAAATATAGCCACTCAAAGCGCTAAGTTGGCAACACTGCTCTTTGCATGGTTTGTTTCAAATGGTTTGCTGCTGTCTGTTTGGACCTTTCTGAACATGTGCAGCAAATGGACTGCATCCAATATGGTGGACACTGAAGGGGGGGCTGAGACACACTTAATATTATCAGCGTTCTGATGGCATTTTAGCTGAAAGAGATTTTTATCAAAAACATAATTAATGTGCAGAAATAAGGAATAGTTGTATTAATCCATACATGGAAACAGAGTTTTATGGGGCCCCCAGGAACTTGGGGCCCTAGGCAACTGCCTAGTATTGCCTAATCTGTAAATCCCCCGTATTGGGGAAGTATAGAGAACTATGACAGACTTCTGCTAGCGTTTTTGCAAAGCTCTGATCTTCTGCTAAGAAAACTGAATTTTGTTAAGATTAATTTCATCTAAGAACTCTAATTTTAAAAACATTGTCCAAGCAGTGTGGTGTCCTAACCTTTAGAGGGAAGCTTAGGGCACTTCCCACCAGCCCAATGACATTGATTAAGACATTAAAAGAAACTAATAAAACTAAGAATTATAACATTTATATTTTATATATTTATATTTATAAAAAATACTAGTAATATTATGATATACATATATTTTAGACGTTATGCAAGACAAATATCTAATCTTCAATAAAGTGTTGGTTAATTATTTCGTCCGGCACCTCTTTGTTACCTCTGTCTCCTGTGTGTCATGTTCTTTCTTCCATGATGGAGAGCAATAAAGCAATTTGTAATAGGATTAATTTTAATTATTTCTTTTTTTCCCTTAGTGTTCTGTCTGGCAATGTGGCGATAAGAATAATTGTCTTGATGCCTAAAAAGAGCCTAACAGATTTTACTTTCACAAGTGGAGCAGTACGGCTATTGCCATAGTGTTCTACTTGATTTCTGCATATAAATAGCTTTTTATGAGGATTGCGCAGGAGTTTTGCAGATTATATGGACACTGGAAATTTCTAAGTAGAAATATAAGAAAAAGGAGAAAGATAGTATTTAGGGATTCATTTTCCACCACCGAGACCGGGTTGTAGTTGCTGATACACACAACAGCCGCTTGTAATTGAAGTTTTTTTTACTATTTAACAAAACAAAAACCTGCAAATTGCAATTTCTTAAATTGCAATTGCATTGCAAATGCAATAATGGCCCCGCTCTGTTCAGATGTGACTTATGGTATATCTGGTAAAAATCCAGCTGTTCTGTCAAGCAGTGTTGTTTTTGATTTAGTCTTAAGGATGAAAACTATTATTAGTTTTATTCTATTTTAGTCATAAGGATATACAAGTCTTAGTCACAAGTTTTATGTTGCATTTAAAAAAAAGTAACAACTAGATTCTTTCTACCAGACTTGACAGCTCTATCCTAGATAGAGTTGGTATAGAATGCTGCTGTGCAGTCTATCATCGCTAAGTTGACAGAAACCTTTGATTTATAAAAATTCAAAATAAACTTCTTTTATGAATTCATGCCCCACCTGCAAAAGTGTCTCACAAAAGTTGTGAAAAATAGCAGATCTAGTTCAACACATCCTGTTGGTTAATATAGCAGACAGACAAGCTGATAAAATGTCCAATACAGGAATGGTTTTAGATATCCAAGGCTTCATCCCAGCAAACACTTCCTGATCTGCTATGAATTATGCATTAAACAAAGATCAATAAAAGCAGCATTACCCAAAACACAAAGAACAGAAACATTCTTCTTTCTACTTTGGTGATTTTAGTTTTATTTCTGAGAATTTCCCCCTTGGTTTCGACTGCTCAGGGGTCAAAGCAGATTTTAATTCATAGAGTCTGATATAAAAGACAAATACACAGAGAACCTATATAATTGCCTTGTAATGCAATGACAAAGTAAATCTAAATTTCAATATGTTAACTAAAATGTTGAAATATTCAAATAGATAGAAACAAAAACATTGAGAAAGAAATATTCAAAGATCTATCTACCTTTTCATTTGGATCTTTATCCAAAAAGAAAGAGAATTTGATGACATTTTTGCTTTGGATATAATTAAGAGATTCCTTTAGGTAGAAATTAAAGAATGTTTAGCATCACCTCTTGTGAGCTGGAAGAGATAAAATCTTAATAGAGGATGATCAGTATAGTACATATAGTTTATTTCGTAGCGAGAGCAATGAGAGCCATGCTGCTGAGAGCAAACCGTCAGAGTGGAGCGTAAAGTGCAGACTCTGAACTAGGAACTCGCAAAGACACATTTCTGCACAAGCACAGCTGGAAGAGCCTGGAAGAGTTAAGCGCACTGTAAAGCTTGTCACTGCTGCCATGATCCATCCGCGGAATCATGCAGCATCTGCACCGCTGCATGTCAAGTCGAATTAAACAGGGATGCAGCAAGCAACATGGCTGACACCGCTTGTCCTGTCCAACATGTTACAGCTGGTGTTAATTTGTGTGCAAATGTAAAGTGTGCAGGTGCCAAGCTGCTGATTGGTTCCAGGACTCCATGACCCACATCACATCCCATTGGTGGCTTCCCGGAAGTGACAACTATAAAAAGGCTGCTGATGTGGACTTCCTTCCGTCCTCCACTCTCCAACTGGCCACACTGTTAACACCTGAACATTCTGGAGCTTGGAAGAGTGAGCTGCCATTTCTGTTGCTTAATTTTTCTCCTGTTTTTCTTAGTTAGGGAGGTAAGGTAACTGTCATTTGTTTACTTATACTGCAGTAGGTAAGTTGGTTCATTTCTTTTGTTTTAGACAGTTGCCTTTTGTTTGTTATTTTTAAGCATATAGGTCTCTCTGAAGTCATTTGTTCCATTTATGATGTAACCTTTAGAACTATTTTCCCTTTTGTAAATAAATCACTTTCTAAAGATGTGCAATTTGTGTATGTGTGTGAGCTTACTTGGGATTTTTCTAGGATGGTCCACTCTTTAATAATGCTATGGTCTGGCAACCCTAGGCAGGTCAGACCAACACAGATTGCAGCACAGCTGATGCATTTTAAACGTCTGACAAACCAGCGACTAACATTTTTATTTAGTCCCGTCTTGTTGATGAAAAGTCACACCCATGGCTCATCAAGGTTAGCCATCATCAAAGATCCACGTGTAGCTCGTCAGTTTTTTTGTTATCGACGAAATAAAAGGACCATCAATAAAATAATTACGTCATCGATGATGAAAACAGCACTGCTGTCAAGATCTCACCGTTGCTTCGAGGAAATTAGTGAACAAAGAGAATTATGAAGACCAAGAAACAAAGATGTGGAGAAGTTTAAAGCTCATTTGATGATAAAATATCTCAAGCTTCAATCATCTTAAAGAGAAATTACCAATCTATTATATGAGAATGAAAAGATGGCACAATGGCAAATCCACCAAAACATCGCTATCACCTACTATGGATACAGCATTAATCACAGAGCATCTGATGCAGGGCCCGATGATAACGGGTGAACTATAGCGGTTGTTGAATCTTGCTGGGTTGTCTCTTTCCTTAAAGGCATACTATATACATTTTTGGAGTTAATTAATGTAAGTTCCATAACGTTTTGGATGATTGGGTTAACGAGTCATTTCAGGTCGAACAAAAGGTTTTCGGCCGCCCTGGTGGTCTGTAGTGGAAATACCGTATTTCAGTACAGAATTGCAGGAGCCTTCTGCCCGGCACCCACAGGCTCAGAAGTCTGCGGCATCGCGAGAGTCGGTCTTGCATACGGGAAGAGAGCTGCCGCAACCCCCCAATTAGAGCATATGCTGCGTTGCTAGTACACAGTGTAGTTTATCTTTGTGCAGTTGCTCATGGCGTCGAAATCCATGAAGCGGCGAAAGCCATGTCGAAACAAGCTAAATTTTCAAACTTCGAAAATTGGAACAAAATAGTTACTTATCGCAGTAGACATGGTGTTGATTTGTTGCGTTACGCCTTTGTCTCGCTAACTATCTCAAAACAACAGCGCTATGGCTTGACGGAGAAGGCGAGGAGAACAGCTGAGCATATTTTACGACAGTGAACTTTTACTTTTACCGCCTCTCTGGGGGAGCCACAAGCTGGAAAATCAACACCGGTTGCATAGTGTACCTTTAACAGAGACCGGGAAGGTTGTCAAAGTTGATGAGAAGATGGACGCAACTAATACGAGGCAAAAACTGAATAAAATATGTTGTATATGTCATACAAAGATCTGATTGGGTTAGAGTTTTGCCACGCCAACAGAAAGCAGCTCAGTACAAATACGTCATGCTGTACTTAAAGTAGATTTCTCTTGATATTTTTACTTTTACTTTTACTACTTATTTTTATGGCGACTTTTACTTCTACTCCTTACATTTTTACACAAATATCTGTACTTTCTGTACTTCCCTTACATTTTTTTAAAATTGGCTCTAGGTTACTTTTAGTTTTGAAGGTCATTTCAATGGAGTTACCTGTTATTATTTTTCACACGTCATCAATACCAGAAATTCAATCTAATTGGATGGGGAATCTACGCGTTGCATTTGGCGCATCACCACTACAAGATGAATACGACAGATTACGGGCGGTATTCATTGGCGGCAAATCATTGTGGTGCTTGGTGCTTAGCGTGGCGCTAGCATAGTATGGGCGTTTAATGATGATGATTTGAAAATGAACACAACGGAGATTCAGTCCGGCTTGGCAGAACATCCATTTAAAAATGGCAGGACAACGGCATGCATGAAAAAGTGGTTTCTTACTTTTTATACTTCCCAAGGCCCCGCCCACACGGAGTCAAACCACTGTAGCTGGCAGGCAAATTTTTCACTCAAACCAGCCTCTCTCATCCATACCGGTCCGACACCAGGATTCTGTAAAGCAATCTTTTTTGTTTAAGCCTTCAGGGGTGGGAAGATTTTTGAAGCGCCGTTTTTCGCTAGCTTCCATCTTTAACTCTCCAACCCATTTTTCTACTTACACGCCATGCTGTCATGGCGTTAAGCACTCAAACGGCACATGCAATCGACACAACAATGGCGTACTTGCATCGTGTTGAACAATGGTTCCAGCGCTGCTCATGCTACTCACCCTGCTGTCGGGCTTACAACAGACCATCTTCTTCTTCTGGAATATCTCCAGGAAGAACAGAGCAATATCGCACCACATGGTTACAGCACCTGAATTTGACTGAACTATCGAAAATGGACCTACAGGGCAACCATGTATATAAATATTGAGTGCGATGCCCAACATTTAAATAAACTTTTTGCTTGCTTTGGCACCACAGCGCCACTCTACAGGCCTGGTATACATTTTGCAGTGTTTTCATGCATTCAGGTGGACGATCACATTTATTTTAAAGCTACTCAGTGCTTTACAAACAAAGCGTTCTGCTGAAAATATTAGCGTTTGGAGTGTTCGGCTTTGACTTAGGTGTGTGAGGCCTAAGTAAAATTTACAAGCCTGTACTTTTGTTACTTTTACTTGAGTAAAGAAGTTTAAATAGTACTTCCACTTTTACCAGAGGTATAGTTTTTAACACAAGTATCTGTGTACTTTTACTTAAGTACAAGAGAAATTGAGTACTTTTGCCATCTCCTGTTGATGGTTCTATAAATTATCAACTTGATTAGGCTGAATACAAATGCTTATATCATTTCTTCTACATTTTATTTTTCACATCGTTTGTTTAAAAAGAAGATTACAATTAAATGCTCCTTTCTGTTATGGTTATGAGAAGAAAATAAATAGTTTATGGGTTTTACTGGATGATGAGAAATCCTTTTTAGTGAAGCAACAGAGACAGAGATATAGGGACAAATGGAGCTATTCCCAACAGTTGAGTTCCCAGCCCCTCCGACACCATGGGAAATCTAGCTGGGTGAGCATGGGTCAGGTCAACCTTGTCTCCTCGGCTGACTGTCAAAATAACCTCACCTTCCCCAATGGCTTCCAGCTCTGTCAGTCAGAGCGCGGCTGCTGAGAGCGCTGACACAGAGGGGTGGAAAAGCAATTAAATCAAACACGGGTGAGTAGCTATTGGACAAATGCCCAGTCAGCATTTCTCAGCTAAGCAACCAATGTTTTCTTTTCTTTTTTTTTCTTTTTTTGATGATTTGGATCCATAGAAAGAAGAAAATGAAAATCCGAACCCCCTTGAAAAACTTTAAGACATTCTGTGTCTTTGGGTCCAGGAGAATCCAGGGACACACTGTGCCAATTCATGGCCCCTTTCAGCCTCAACGATGGCTTAAAACTTTAGGGTCAGACACATACTGTGACCCCTGACCCCCCCGTCACTGCCTGTAATTACCTTTGCGCATCAGGCTCTTGTTTGACCCCCTCCTAAGACAATGTAACAATTTGTCTTTGCAATTGTCTGTCAGTCACTCTCTTGCGAGGCTTTGCAGTGGGCGTATGTCATTTCTTTTCCATTTGTATTTATTTATTTCTCGTGGTTAGAGAGGTGGGGGATGTCTGGGCCTGGAAACAGGGAGTCTTTGTTTGGGGTTTTTTTCACATGGAGAGAAAGACCCCCTTACTACCACCCCACACCCCTCCACTCTTTTTGCTGCTCTCTGCCCTCCATCCAGCTCAGAGGTCTTCAGTTGGGTTGTGGCTGATCCCAGGGTCATTTTACATGGCATTACCATAAGCATGAACTAGTCAACAAAACGTCCTGCCATCCCGTGGACCACCGAGAGGCTTTCTGACTGGCCTCAAAGCGGTCCGCTCCTCAGCATAGGCAGAGCATCACCCATTAGTTTTCAAAATGTCTTTGTAGAATCAATTTAGGGGACATTTAGATTTCATCCTGGGCCTTTTTAGATATATATAGACCAAATTTGAGTTGTACAAGCTTAAATGACAACACTAATTTAAACGGCAAAGATTATCCATTCTCTAAAGTGTTTTATACCCACCAAACAAAAATTGGTTGAAAAGACAACATGATTTAAATCCAAACAAGCTCTATGTTATGGTTCTTCCCATTTATTGTGACTCTGAGTTTTCAGTTTTCTGTTATCGAGTTGTGTTTGTTTGACTTATTTTCCATGATATTCTAACATTCTTTTTAGTTACTCTCTCATGCTTCCCCTTGTGTCGTTTCTTTCTCCCTTGGATTCCCTCTCTTGCCAGTTCCACCCACACCCGCTTCCTTATTCAGCTCATTTTCCATCCTTAGTTTTGTTCTTTAAATACTCCACCTCTGCAGTCACTCAGTGCTGGTTCCTTCTCATTGTTGTACTCGTCTACTCAGCTCGTCTCTCCATGGCTGTCTCAGGCTCGTTTTCCCCTGATGTCTCCATGGTTTTTGGTTTGTTTAACATTTTAGTTGGATTTCTGGATTTGTACCTGTTTCCTGTGTATTTAAATTAAATCTGTCAGAACTCATCTCTGCTTCACGGATCTCTGCATCTGGGTCCTCAAGCAACCTCACCACCCATTGCTGACATCTACATTTGGTTGAAAAGTGAAATGGGAAAAGTTGTAATTTTCAGGTCTATTTTTGGATCAAAGGGGGGCAAAACCAGACCGGCCAAATACAGCCCAAGACTCAACAACTATTTCTAGACTAAATCAAGACTATGGCAGACAAACCAGATTTAGCCAAAAAACCAACATCTAAATGATGCCTGGTATTTGGGAGGTCATAGGTCAACAATTACTCGATGTCCAACATATATCTGTACCTTATCAGGTGAAGCTGTGAACCACTGTGTGATAGACCTATAAATGGGGCGTACACTGTACGATTTTTTTCAATCATTTTATGCAGCTACAGCTCACACTGTACGACAAAACCACAGGGTTTAAAAGTTCCCAGCTCACCATGTTTGTTCTCACACTGCGACCCGACGCTCTGATGCGATCTACCTACTCACGTTGTACTTCTAAAAACCAGGTGGGACTCAGCTCCGCAGTGAGATGGCGCGCTTACCGGACTGAATTTATGAGCAGGAAGCCAAACGGTAGAAAGAGGAATATGAAGCTCACTAGAGTGAAGAAGCGTGCTGCTTAGGCAGCTGGTGCAATTGTTGTGCTGGAAAGCCCTGAAAAAAAAAGGAGACGTGTTATTTGGACAAAGACATGTGGCTGAGCTTAACGTATGGCTACGGTTCCGTCAATTTTACAGAAAGAACTCCATTTCACTCATTGCACCACCGCCATGATGCTGGGTTTTCCTCTGAGAGGCAGAAGAAGAATCTTTGTGTCATGATTAAATTAAAAGATTTGACCCAAAAATGCAGAAGACCAAACAGAGAGACCATCTCAGGGGAAAAGTTTAACAGGTTTATTTAGTATAATGAGATGAATTTAGTGCTGCTCTGAACACCGTCAAACCGTGGGAAAGTTGTCTTTCTCTGAATCCAGTCTGTTTGGGATGTCACTGATTGTCTGCTGGTGGGCGGACAGGGTTTTACTCTCCAGACTGCTTGCTGATGGATTCCTTGGTGAAAGGAGAAGCTGAATGCCCGCTTTGTTTTCCTGCTGTCGCTTGAATGGGTTATTGTGGAAGATGAATCCCCTGCTCAGAGAGAAGCCCAAAACAATCCTTGTGGGGAAAAGTTGATCCAAACCACAAACTTGAATCCTTAGCTCAGTTTGGTGCTCAGAGAATCCTTTCCAGGGAGAGAGGGTCCCAAAACATCCAGTTTGCAGGATGACTGCCTGATGAAAGGCAAAAGACAAAACAACAAGATTAAGCTCAGGTAAACAAGAAACTCAGTTTGACTCAAGAACTCAGCTTGGCTAGAGTAACCAAAAACCGCTAGCAAAACAAAGACTCCAAGTTAGACTCAGCATGCTAAACTAAGCATGGCTAGAGTACCCAGTATTGGCAAACACTCTGGCTGACTTGTGAGGTATTGGTGGCGGTCAGCAGCAGAAGAACACCTTACAGGTAATGAGGAAGCAATGAGCTGCGGGTGTGCAGCGAGACCCAATGAGGGCCGGGCACCACCTGAGGGTGGAGGAGGAAAGGAAACACAAAAACAGCAGACCACACAAACTGGATTGCTCCGCAACCATCTTGTAATGTCAGCCGACTGAATTTCAAGCATGTTTGATTTTCTCCCAGCCTTACGATTCCTGATGGGGAGGTGGTCGTTAGAGGCTGAATGCCCCTCATTACCCCCCATACACTACACCACGCACCATCAGGCTGAAAGTCAGCCTGATCGAAAAATCGTACAGCGTGCGCCCGGCTTAAAGTAAAGTGCCTTGCATATATTTTATGATACTGACAGTGAAATGTACTTTCCAAAAGTCTTTATTTCATTCAGCTTACAAGCAAGACCAGAACTGCCCGCTGCTGGAGTCCAATTCTGGTTCTTGCCTCTCTAATCTATTTTTTGCAGGAAGCATCCATATTCTCTCTATTAAACCGATAGAAAATCTAAACTGGCTCACCCCTTTGGGTTGTCAGTGGCTAATTGAGAGTATGATCTGTGTTTGCCTCATCTAAAGGGCTATTTGTCTGATAGGATTTCTAATTTCTCTCATCTTTTTTAGTCACATCCACTACTGACTTTCTGTTTTAAAACTAAAACAAGAACTTGATTTAATAACTAACCAAAGAAAGAAGAAATGTAAAGATTCTGACCGTGTTCTCCACCAGTTTTTTTCACCATGTTTCAACAAGGTTAAAAACTGTGGTTATTTGATCCAACTAAGCTCTTAAAAGAACGCCTGTCTGCGTTTGATGGTGCAGAATGTCCCAAACATTTTCTGTCAACTATTTGGCTCTAAATGTGCCCCATGGAGGGTGGTATGCTTTTATTCTGATAAAGGCCTTTTCCAGCACCTTATTGTTTGACAATCACAAGATGAAACAACTGTTTACATTGATCTGCCAATATAAGGTAAAGAAAGCTACTTGAGTAAAACATCATTTTAATCTCAAACCTTGTGATGTAGCTCTGCTTTTTAGGGGTAAACAAAATCCATCTTTCAGACAGCTTGGTTTGCAAAAGTCACTCAAAGTAATTGTCTGTTATGTTTCTTATGAAGCTTATAATTACTGCAGTGTTGGGGAAGATTTGTGCAAAGACTGTGGTTTGCTTTGATCAGTTTAATTAACCCACTTGAAAAACAGGCAGAATTTGCTGAAGTTGATGCATGTAGAAACAGAACTGACAGCCTTAATATCACAGTACAAATTGATCCTTATGATAAATCAGATGGTGCAACAAGGATTTATTTTAATACTCAGTGTTCCCAATCCTTCACATTCCATTAGAGGAACCCGTGTTCACAACTGAAGAGGGGTTGTAGGTCAAAACGTCATCAAACAAGAAAAGGAAAAGCCCAGGAATGTTCTAGGTGGAAATCTTGTAGTTGCATTACTAGCATACTTTGTGGTGAAATTGTCAGGGCTCAGAAAGTAAGACCCAGAATTCAAGCAAGACAGACAGTGGAATAAGTTAAAGGGTTTATTAAAACAACGATAATCTGGGCAGCAGATTGGGCATCTATCACAGGAATGAATATAGGAGAGAAACACAGGTTAGTGACCGCGATAATCTGAGGGAGAATGATGATGAACGCTGCAGAGTCACTAACCTAGTTTGAAGGTTTAGTTCAAGCGCCCCCAGAGAACGAGGAGGATTCCAGCCAGTCGGCTGAGAAGACGCAGGCATGGCGCTGCCAGAGAGTTCCAAATATGGAAACCAGGAAGGCTGCAGATCTTCTAGGACAGGCATCCCCAAAGTTAGGACCGCCGAGGGGGCGCTGTCCTGCAGGTTTTAGAGGTTTTCCTGTCTTTGCAGCACAGCTGATTTTAATTCTGAAAGCTCATTAACAGGCGCTTTTGCTCAACCGTAATCATCATAACCAGCTGTGCTAAAGCAGGGAAACCTCTAAAACCTGCAGGATAGCGGCCCCTCGAGGACCGACTTTGGGAATGGCTGTTCTAGGACATCAGATTTAAGCTGACGAAGGAAGACAGGATAATCCACAGGGTGAAGTCAAAGATCCAGGTTCAGTCCACAGAAGAATCCAACAGGAGTCCGAAGACAGGCCAGGCAAACAGATCAGACAGGGGCAGGCAGGCGCAAAAATACAGAAACAGGTCAGGATCAGGCAAACAGAACACTATAAGTAATGCTTGAAAACTGTCAACACCAAAAACTCAAGAATAATCTGGCACTGATGGCTTGGACCAAGGAGTTTAAATAGAAGCAGGAGCAGGTGGATCAGATGAGCAGTGATGAGAAACAGGGCAGAGCCAGACAGGTGAATAAAATGAGCAATTAAGCCAGACATCAGCATCAAAATCGCTCCTGCATAGTCATCATATCCCTTAGCAGCAGCTTTGTCTTTTCTCTGCCTAAACCACATGACCTAAAGGCTGTTAATCTATGTCTTATGTTTTATGACTTATGTCAGACCCAGTAGATATTTAATATTAACTTAAAATGATTATTTAGAAAGAAGTGCTAAAAAGTTGGGTGGAAAAAATATAGCTCAAACATACGTTGTGTGTTTGGATTCCAGAGGCTAGCGTCCTCTGAAGGCCAGATTCGTCTGTCGCTGATTACGTCATAGCATCGAAACCTGTTGGTATTCAAAGACTCCTCGACAAATGCAGCCTTCCTGACGCGCTTTGAAGGACAGGATTACATTTGTTATCCTTCGTGAGCCTTGGGTATCCTATTTTATTCATTGCGAAATCCAAGCAAGCGGCTCTCCGTTCTCGTCCCGCCATTTAAAAAGTTTTAATGCTCAAACGTCCAAGCTTAATATTGGAAGTTCAGTTTAATATAATCCAAGTATGTAAAAATAGTTCTGTTGTCTGAAGTGAATGAAAATTGTGGTTTTAATAGTTATGGAGTCAAATATGTGGCGGTTAATGTTTGATTTCTCTAAAGGTTTTAATCTGTTCCTGTTTAAATGGATTAGGCTGATATTTAAGCTCAGTTTCAAATATCTCTGCCGTGTGGGGACTATAAATCTGATCTCTGATATGACGGTACTGCTGCTGAAGCTCATCTAAAATGCAATTAGCACACAGGAGAGCAGTGAGAAGTTCGGCATCCATTCTTTGCCTGCTTTGTGTGTCCACTGTCGTGGTTGCTGGGTGACAAAATGTACGGTGGTGGAAGCTGCAGAAGTTGGAGCTGTTTGAATCCATAGCAAAACTCTTCAGGCCTCCTTATTTTCATGGAGCTCCCAGTCCAGTTAGACCGGATCCTTGGAGGACGCAGCCTCTGGAATCAAACACACCAAATAAGGATCGTTAGAGGAGATCCAGAAAGAATGCAGGTGCAAACTAATTCAGAACCGACCTATTGAAATGTGCCTGTTGCAGGCAGTTAAAGGATGCAGAGTTGTTCAAAGATTAAGGCTGAAGCCAAATAATTGTTATAATTATTGTTCAAATAAATAATGATGAAGAAAATGATTGTTATTTATATTGGAATGTAACTATATACTAGGTATTTCAAAGGGCTATAAATAATTTAAGCATAAGTAGATTTTCATATTTTAGCTGCTTTAAGTTACAAAGTTTTAAGTAAGCCCCTTTTTATTTCAGAATCAGAATCAAATAATACTTGAACTTGAAATCCAGCCGGAAATTACTTTTTGGGGAATCCGAGTTGCTGCTCAGAACCACGGTTGAGCTCGAGGTTTTGATTGAGATTGAACTACTCAAATGCTCTTTAGATTTGTGCTAAGGCTTCTGCAGGTGCAGTTAACGGATGAAGTATTGCACGCTGATCCAACCTTTTATATCTGATCACACGTCCAGCTGCCGTAGCTGGTTTTACCTTTGGACTAAAAGTGAGATCTTTTCAGCGCCTCTTTTGGGGTGTGAAAGCATGGAGATGACTTTAATCCCCTGTGTCACTGCACGAAATAGTGCATACTAAATGTCAATTACAGGGGCTCTGGGGTTTTATTTAGAGGCTTGCGCTATATAGGTTGATGACTCTGGAGGGAGGAACAGATTTCACTGTGGCGCCTGTGGTGCATCTGGGAAAAAGGAAACTTATTTTTACCATTTTTATTTCAGTGTTGCTGCATGAGAAAAACAAATAATATTTGAACTTGAAATCTGCCAGAATCTCACGGGGACCTCGGTTATTGTAATAAGTCAATGTTTAAAAGGAAACTCAGGTTTGATTTGACCCCTAAACCTCAGTGATCATTACCTGTTGTTAGCTTCTGCAGTGACTAGGCAGAATTCAAAACTATTCACAGGCTTTGCAACCAATCCACAGAAGATCACGTTTGCATCACAGCCGTGATCAGTGTTTACCTTTAATTCAAAGTGAGATCTTTTCCAGCCCTGTGATAAAGTACTTTACTGGAGGCATCCATGTTGTTTTTGTCAAAAGAAACACTACCGCACCTACTGTTTCGCAACGAGTTAACCTTGGTTTGTCTGGCTGTTAGTCAGGAGATCCCATAGAAACCTTATTCACAACTATGCTGTATTTGGTGTCTATTATTATCCAAGTCATCTTGAAAACATTCTTCTTGCTTCAAGTATTTGGCTACATATGCAGGTTTTTCTATACAGCCCGAAGTTCGATACGTAAATCCTGCCTCCTTCAAGTTGGCGATCCAGCGACCAACCCGTCCGTGGAGGGGATTGAGGGAATCCAGAGGTGGAATAAGCTAAAACACCACTTTTTACCCGATGTAATTCCAGCATCAGCTGCATACATACGCGTGGGCATTGTCAAGTTTCACTATAGCTCTGGTGAATTTCAATATGGGTGGTCATAAATCTTCAAGCGAAATTGTTGACATTTGATTACAGATGTGTCTAGTAGTTCCCGTGATTTAGCTTAGGCGGGGGAAGGGGAATGGCGCTTCGAAGGCACCGCGCGTGGCGTCACTGCTGGGAAGATGAAGGCGGGGAGGGAGGGAGGCTACTATATTTAGGTAAAATGGCGGCTCCCAGACTGAGTGTTATTAGTGTTGGTTTTAGGTATAAAAATGTGAGTCACTGATTATTCCTTGCAATTTCGACTCCAGAGGAAGGCTGGTGTTCCTAGATAACGGTCACACACTCAGACGATCTCCTATTTACTTCCACTCTCTTTGCACCAATCAACATAGAAGATTTCCACTTTTTATTACCTAACTTTGCGGTTTGGGTGTTGTTTCCGGATGTCATCGCTCTCATATTATTAAAAAGCTGAATACTGCCTGATAATAAAACTCTTTACATAAAATACGGTGCTGCTCTCTGTAGAAAGTGAACAGAGAGGTTCTGCCTTTATCACCTGC
>JAGKQL010000042.1:2245788-2305481 GCA_018398635.1 Cyprinodon brontotheroides | reverse complement strand
GTCCTGTTTCTCTGACTGTGACCCCAACTGGATGTGCTCTCTTCATCACCTCTGACTTGGGAGCTGGCTGGGAGCTACCGTCTGCCTGGCTGTGTGTGTGTGTGTTTTCCTATATGACAGAGACGCCTGTGGAGCTAGTTGACAGTTACCTTTGTATCTAATAGCCTGGCTTTCTATGCAGCAATGCTCCTTGAACCCCAGTGAATCCTCAGCAGATGGCGGCTCACACTGAGCCTGGTTCTGCTGGAGTTTCTTCACACCTGTTCAAGGGTTTCTCCCACTAAAGCTAGCTACAGAAGCATGTAGTGTGTGAGGATTCTGAAGGAATCAATGAGTCGATGCAAACAGCTTGGCTTTCCTTAGATAGAAACTTTTGAATCAATCATTTGGATATTTGTCAAGTAATTGTTATTATATATAAAATTGCAAATTGGTGCTATAGAAACAAACTGAATTTAATTTTATTAAAAGAATATAACAAAATATATGGAGACAACTGAAAAAAACAAAACAATGCAGTTAATAACATGTAATTGAGATATAGAAATGATTACATAATAAATTGTTTTTTGAATAAGAGCTACAGGCTGAGAGGAAACTGGTCTCCTGCATTAATTCTTTGGGGGAAAAAATAGGATGACTTGCAAATGTAATCACTGTTTCACTGGAAGACAGCTGTGAGGCAGGATGCTAGCTTCATTTGGAGCCTCAGTGTCAAAACCTTTTGTCCACAGAAGCTCCAGGGTCAGAATAATTTGCTCCTCTGTCACTAGAGGGAAAATTAGAGCCGACTTCCACATAAGGAGAGGAGATTGCTGTTTGCTGGCTGGGGAACGCTGGGATGTTTGCCTGAATGTTTGTCTGAGTTGGCAGAATCTGCTGCAGTCGTGTCTGTGAGTTCATTGAAATTCACCTTTGACTTCACGATGAAGCAGACGTGAAAAAGAAGCCCAGAGTAATGTGAACATGTTGGCCGAGGAACACGTTGAGGAATTTCTGGTGGGTGACACTGTGGAGGAATGCCTTGCTCTACAGACGTTGCCTTGTTAAGATTCGGCTGCTTGAGTCTGCGGCAGATTTATGTGTGTGATAAACATTCCCACACACAACACTATAAAACTGTCTGGATTTATCAGGAAGATTAATGCCTCTAAAACTGCTTACTGAAATATGAAGTAATCTGATCTTTGTCCAAACATGTCCGACAACATCGTCAGGATATGTCGGGTGAAGTTTTTAGAATTTGGTTTAACAATTTACTCTCTCTTGCTATTAGAGAGGGATTGTAAAAAAAAAAAGACCCAGGTGCCATTTTTCTACGTTTTAAAGCCTGCTGAAGCTGAGGAAGAGGAACACTAACAGAAACAGTGACTTAATCAGGAGACGTGCAGCACCAAAACGATAAAAGACACCCTAAACAGGATATTAAACAGCTAATAAACATTTAGAGGCATGCATGCTTCTCTTTAAGTCCCCTCTAGGCATCCCGGTGAAAGTGAGCGTTTGAATTTCCCTGGGCTATTGAATGCACCCTGCCGACCACATCTGAAGCAAGTGAGTCATGTGGAGGTGAGGTAATAACAACATGTCATTACTCTGGTGATGCGGGGTGGCATAAGGGACCCCTGAGCGGGTACACAGAAAGCAGCTGTAACCGAGGCACCCAGCCATGAAATAGAGCAGAGGTTCAGCGCTTTTTGCACATTCTTTCTGTCCCAACCAAAAGCATAAGTAGAGATGATTTGTTTCCCTGTTTTGTGCTCCTGTGGTCGTTGTGGTTTCTGATTAAAGTCAACGGATGGGTGATTATGCGGGTTAGTGATGAGATTTCATTTACCGAACAGAGTGACACAAAACAAAGGCTCTGACCGAACACACATGGGATGCAGTTCCTTTGAAAACTCAGCTGCTGTGGGAAAACCGTGGTGGAATTCATCACTATGTTGAAAACTGCATTTAGGCATCTTTGCAGCTTAAAGTCCTCGGTGCGCATCCAGCTGAACGCCATCAGTGATGTTGACATCTTGTTCCAGCGCATAAAAGCGTCTCTCGCCTGTTCTATAACGAAAAACATGAATCAATTCAGCAGACTTTTGGGCAATTGATCAATCAATGATCGTATTTTATACACCTCCAGTCTGCCACATCATCACATCATCACATCATTACATCATTACATCATACACGTTTGCAGATGAGGTGACATCCATGGCTCATTCCATTCCCAAATCTTCACCATGCAAAGAATGAAGATGACTTTTTATCCACACAGAGAAACTAACTTAATATTATAAGCGTTCTGATGGCATTATAACAAAAGTAGAAAACATAAACATATACAGTAGTTGAACTAATCACACATGCAAACAGAGTTTTATGGGGCCCTCAGGAACTTGGGGTCCTAGGTAACTGCCTATTATAGCCTAATGTTAGATCCCCCCCTGCACTGGTTGGTCAGTTTGTGGACAAAGCTGATGTATCTTTTACTCAGGGTGGCGTCCAGCAGCTTTGGTAATGCATCAAAAGCTCAGCATTATAATGAGTAGGTGGATTCATTTACCCGTCAACTGGGTGAAGCCCTGTAGCCTACTTGGCTGACATTTTTTTACCAAACCAGCCTCTCATCCATGACCGAAGCCGGCGTTTGGGGGGTCTGTAAGCGATCTTTTTTATTAAGCCTTCAGAGTTGGGAAGATTTGGAAACGCCATTTTTCAGCGTTTCCATTTTTAAGCTCTAACCGCATTTTTTTCTTGCGTCAAAGGCGACAAGGCGTCTGCAAACCGCTCTAATTAACATCGCGCGACACGATATCCTGCAACAACAATGGCGCCCGTACTGTGTTGAATGGTTGCGCTAACTCATGCTACTCACCCTGCTGTCGGACTTACAACAGAATCTTCTTCTTCTGGAATATCTCCAGGAAGAACAGAGCAATATCGACCACATAGTTCAGCACCTGAATTTGACTGAACCACCAAAATGGACCCATGAGGGCAACCAATATATAAATATTAGGCGCATACCCAGGCATTTTACGTAAGCCTATTTTTGGCTTTGGCACCACAAGCGCCACTTACAGGCATCGCAATGCATCGTAGAATCGAATTGAATCGAATCGTTACCTCCGTGAATCGTAATCGAATCGAATCGTGAGGGCAGTGCCAATGCACACCCCTAATAATGAGTAGGTTCATAGTTTAGGTGGGGAATTCATCCCAGCTGAATCAGGTGTATTTCTGTAGGTGAAAGTAGATGCAAGAAAAGCCTTGTCTGGAGCAAAAGAATGGACCAAACCCCACTTTCTGCTGGTACGGTATTGGCGCCATTTACTTGCAAGGTCTCTGGTTTACCTGACTTCTGGTGTGAACAGAATTATTGAAGATTTCCAGACTCAGTCTGACACAACTACTGAAAATATTAACCCATAACAGGCCATTAGAGACAGGCCACGGGGGTGGATTTTCCTCCTGTCCGTCCCCACTCCACACAGAAAAAATTGTGTCCCGTCCCGATCCGGGCCAGAGTAGAAATCTAAATCCTGTCACGTCCCACTCCTGGTGAATTACTCCCACTCCCATCCGCTCTCCCATTCAAGAATGACTCCGGCTCCTGCACCTCCATTCTTGTTGTCTTCAATAAGATTTCATGCCAATACATTGAATCTGAATTTCTATGAAGGGTCAGTTAAGTTCCTTGTTTCTAGGTCTGTTAAAGTGTAAAGTGAATAATAATTATAAATACATAATAAAAGTAGACAATACAAGGAAACAGACCATGCTTATCTTAAAGGAAAGCTGAGGATAAACAATCAAAACAATCCAAACTTTTCGAGAGTCGAGGTTCGCCACTAACTGTTGGATCCCTCCAATTTGTTGTTTTTGAGCACTGGTGAAAACTCAGGCGAGGAGAAAGCACTGTTGGTTTAGGGTCGTGTAGTTTTTTTGACGCGCATTTATAGTGTAGGCTTCTAAGGAAAAAAAGTACACAAAATGGCGGTACATAGTACTGGATTTTTCTTTTCTATTTTATTTTATAATTTTTGGCATGGATCCTAGTTTTAGTTACTAAATGGTTTGCTCAACCGTCAATGTTTAATCTGTATTGCGTCCCAATGGATTTCACTAATACATCCAGTCGGTGAATCCGTGACCCGTGGGATTCAGCAGAAAAGTAATGTCAGTCTCTACTGGCGTACCATATTCGCTTGGCGAACTATGTCCTGGAGTGGAATATTAAAGTCACTCCAGTAGCAGGTAAATGTACTAGGGTATGCGGGGTATGCAGCTTTGCGAAATAAAAGGCAGGGTCTAAGAGGTTGCTAAATAAGGTGACAAAAGTGCTGAGTTGGCATGCGTGGAGGTCCCAATTTTACTTTGGAACTGCGATAAAGTCGAGAGGATGAAGAGAGCACATCCAGTAAGTCACGAGTCAGAGAAACAAGGACTACACTGGAAAACAGGTCGATCTCCAACATCTAGAAACAAAAGGTGTTGATGGCAGCAGCACAGCTGACATTTTTCTCTCAGGATGGAGTCACAGCCAAACAGGAACAGACCAGATGAAGCTACTATGAGAAAAAACAGAGAGAAACAGAACGTTAGAGATTGAACTAACAGATTCTGCAGAGTGGGAGAATAGAGATAGAATGAAAGAGGCAGAATGATGATGAAAAGGGGGTCCCCATATGTCCTCCAGCAGTCTACTGGGATGATGAATGAGGTGCCGTTAACTATATGTGAGGAGGGCACCCTGCTGTCCTGGAAACTACCAATGTACATTACTACAAGTAAATGTTTGAATAAACATCTTGATACTTTGAAGAATACCATAACTGGGTTATAATCCAACGTTATGTTCTTGTTTTATGTCTATTATTTGTTTATCTTGCGTCAAATTTCTTGCAGTAACTTATTTTCCGGCAGATCAACGAGTTAATGGCCAAATTTTTGAGGCTTCTCATAAACTAAACCCTTATAAAAATAACTGCTCAGCCGCAGTGAGTCAGAGGAGCGACTCAGTCTTCACTGACGCATGCAGGGAGCCCGACCCCGCCACGCCAGGGAAAGGATGTGGTCAAAAGGTGAAACCGTTTCATCTTTAATGCTGAGAAAAAAGCTGAAAAATAAGGTTATTTACATCCACTAAACAGGCCTCACAACAAAACAAAAAACATCACAAAATACTAGAAAATGACAATTTCTACAAGGGCTGAATGATTTTATCAAAAATATAAATTGTGATTATTTTCAACCAATATTGCAGTTGTGATTTTATTGCGATTTGTCTTTGCCCTGACAGCAGGCATGTATATATTTCACTCTGCGGTTTCAGCCTTTCATGACTTGGTTTTACGGTCCAATGTTTCAGGACTTTTCCATGAAAAAGTTCTTACTTCTGGTATCATGCATGTCTCTGTGTGCTAGCTACAAAAGTCGCTTTCCTACTTTTTGGCGCCAAACCAAATTTAAAGGTATTGAGGAGGATCTTTATTTCTGGGTGGATCTCTCTAACCCCTTACTCACACTGTGGTTAGGGCGCCCGGAGATACGCAGCCACGACTCTCACACACGGCTGTCTGCCTGTGCGGGTACTCACAACAAGGTCCGGAGATTTAACAGAAGTTCACTTGAGTTCACGTTTCGCGCGATAACGCTAAAAGGATATTTCTGCGCTCTTTGCGGAGGCGTATATAACTTTCTTGGTGATCAGCTCAGCAGCCGTGGCGAGGTTCGTCTTTTAATGACAGAATCACTTGGAAGCTCCACCGCCCT
Organism: Cyprinodon brontotheroides; assembly: GCA_018398635.1. Lineage (NCBI taxonomy): Eukaryota > Metazoa > Chordata > Actinopteri > Cyprinodontiformes > Cyprinodontidae > Cyprinodon > Cyprinodon brontotheroides. The sequence goes on along the minus strand of JAGKQL010000042.1, from coordinate 2,299,709 downwards.
GCGAGCGGTCACCTGCGGTTCTTTCGCGTGCTGCGAAAATGGCTACGGTTTCAGACAGTCTTTGAAGCTCACCTCCACATTTTTCTGAAAAAGATGTCGTAAGAAAAAAAATGTATGAGAAGATATATCCCAGAATGCTTTGGCGCGGTGAGCTCCGATTACTTACCCTTATTCGCATCCGTCAAGGGCCAATCAGCATCCATAGTTCATCTTAAAAGGTCTCCAATCCACCACTCCGTCTGCTAACCGAAGCTCAGGCAGTGGTTGCGCTGTCTGACTTCGATTCAGATTAGTCCAATTCAACCCCTCCTTCCCTCCCCCACCATCGTAGCTAAAGCTTCATCAGAGCGTCATTCCTCCTGGACTCTTACTGCGTTCCCGTCTCATTTTAACCGGTCCGGCTCGAGAGAAGACCGCCATGTGAGAGCCTGGTTCTGCCAGAGGTTTCTTCCCAACTGGGAGTTTTTCCTCTCCACTGTCGCTCCATGCTTGCTCATCATGGACAGGTTCTCTCAACCTGTGTTTATCCAACTGGAGCTTCAGGTCCCTGAGTGAAGTTCTAGTATCAGCTCACGCAGTCCACTGGATCTCCCCATAAAGCTCAGCAGACCGTCTCTCCAACCAGCAGTCTACAGACTGACCAACTCCATCTACCTCCACTCCTCCACCAGTTTCAGGCCTGGGGGAGGGAGACAGCCCTGTTCTTTACTGCTATTCATGCATATCAAACAACATTCTGCACTAATGTTTCCTGCCTGCCTTGAGGTCTGAGCGCCAAAGACTGAGGTAATTGTATCAATAAAATTCTTCTTATTGTCTCCTATAGTCTCTTCCTGTGTGTTTTTCAGATTGAAAATATAAATAAACCGAATCTAAATCCAAATCCAGTAAATCCCATTGGCTAATTTCAATCTGTATTAGCCATTGCACAATATGTGGAACGAGATTGGCGGGTACAGCAGGCAGTAAACAGCAGAGACTCCCAGATCTTCTCTACCTCTCCGCAGACACCTCGCACTCAGCTTCTGATGGGGAAAACTTAGATTATTTGCTCCCATTTAAGACAATTTAGTGCGAGAGTATCATATTCTCTCACCAAAAGTAGTACCTTTGTTTTACGTAAATAGCAACAATCCTGACAAACCTGGTTTGAATGCTGGTCTTAAAGTCGACTGCATAAGTGAGGCAGAAATCAGCCTTTCCTGGGTTTGCGTTTCAGGGTGTTGTCCTGAACTGAATTGAATGTCCTTGAACCTGGACTCCTCTCGATGTAGATTTGTGCTGAACCGGCTTACTTTCTCTTCAGAGTCTCCCTTAGATGACTTTAGTTAAGCTCCTCACAACCATATAAATAAGCTGAATGGAAAGTTTGTTTTGATCGAACTGTTTACGGAGGAATTTTCCATGTTTTCACTCTGTTCATTTATACAGGCATTTATTCACAGTTTGACTGAACCAAACATTTGTTTCTCTGTGTTTTTATTTCATACAGTGTTTATCTGTGTTTTGATGATGAATTGTAGCTGATTTAACTGTATGTGTCTGAAATCTTTTGCTGAATTCAGTTCCTAAGGGCTGTTAAAGCAGCTCGTTACCAACACCTGGACATGAAAGGTTAAAGGAATAGTACACCCAGAACATGATTAGCCTTCATTTTCTACTCACCCCACATGCTGAACAACCACTCTGGAGTACTTTTTGATATCTCAAATGCATCTGGAGATCTGGGAGGCTTCTTGCTGTCTGCTGACATTCAAATAATGGAGGTCTATGGCCCGAGGCAAGAAAGGTCCATAAAAGAGATCCACAAAAACGCGTGTCATTCCATCATACCTTTCGTCCAATGTATTCCAAGTGTCCTGAGTGCTGTAAAGCATCCAAGAATTTTCAAAGCGAAGTCATTTAGAATAAGTTTTAGAGCATAAACAGTAGTGTATAGGATTTTCCTAGCCCAGCGGCTTCATGACGCCTACGGAAGCCGGAGCAAACCAAACTAGCGCATTCAGCTCGAGAATCTCATGCTGTTCCTCAACACTGAGATCCTCAGACATTTTTCTTTCATTGTTTCTATTCTTTTGCACAGGTAAACAGCACATTTTCTTCTTCTCTGAAGCTTGCATTATTTGCAGAGCACAGGCGCTGAATGCGCACTTTCATCTGGTTTGGTCTGCCGGCTTCCGTAGCGTCCGTGAAGCGGCGCTTTTAGGAAATCCTATACACTACTGTTTATGCTCTAAAAACATTCTAAATGACTTAGTCTAATAAATTATGGGCGCCACCCACTCAGGACACCTGGAATGCATTGGACCGGGCAGTATGGAGGGCATATTGACATCGCTTTTTTGGTCGGACTTTTATGGACCTTTCTGTCTCGGGCACCAGGGACCACCATTATTTGAATGTCAGTGCGAGCAAGAAGCCTCCCAGATCTCCAGATGCACCCTGCAGATATCAAAAAAGTACTCCCGAGTGTTGTTCAGCATGTGGGGTGAGTAGAAATGAAGGCTAATCATGTTTTGGGTGTACTATTCCTTTAAGCTGATGATGGTCAGAAACTGTCTGTCCTACCATGGATATCAGAATAATCTTATAACATTATAAAGTCGTATCATTATGAGAATAAAGTTGTATTTTATATCAACTCTTACAAGAAGCACTGTCTTCCCTAAAATGAGGAATGTCGAGCATCTTGTAAAGTTATACTTTGGCATCAGTTTCACAAATACTAATAAAATTCTACCCTTTGTTTTGGTTTATTTTTAGTTTCTTTGTAATTTTGTGTCTTTGTAGTTGCTCTCGATTAACCATCTGATCTACGTTCCTACCCTCATCTATGGTCATGAGCTTTGGGTCATGATGGAAAGAAGGAGATCCCGGGTAGAAGCAGCTGAAGGAATGATTGAGGTAGCTTGGATATCTGATTAGGATGCCTCCTGGACGTCTTCCTGGTGAGGTGTTCCAGGCACGTCCCACTAGGAGGAGGCCCAGGGGAGACCCAGGACACACTGGAGTGGACTATAGTCCCATTTCCACTAACCTTTGAAACCTGATCTGAGATCTGTCCGAGTACCATAACCAAGATAACTATTGAATGTAAATCGCAGGCACCGTTAGGAATCCAGTTTGTGTGGGTTGACTGTTTTTGTTTTCTCCCTCCACCACCAGATGGCGCCTGGTTCTCTGTTGGTCCTCCCAAGCAAGACACCTGCAGATGGTTGGCTCATTACCTGAGGACTCTTAAGCTGCCTAAACGCCAGAGTGTTTGCCAGTTTTGGGTCCTCCAGCCAAGCTGAGTTTAGCTGAGCCTAACCTTTCCTGAGCTCTAACCTTATTGTTTTTGTCTTTGCTCTCGTCGGCAGGAAGTCATCCTGCAACCTGGATGTTTTGGCCTTCTCCCCCTGGAAGGGGGCAGTCAGCTCCATCGCTCCTTAGGAACCAACCAAACCTGAGTAAACCCTGTCCGCCCTCCAACGAGTCAACCAAGTTCTGGAATTACCCACACCGACTGGATTCTGGGAAGGACACCTTTCCCCTGGAAACATGAGTCCCGTTTCAGCCTCTGTTTTTGCAAGTCGTAGCTCAAGTTTCCCACTGAGCCTGAACTAAACACTGAACTTCCCTTTTCACTTCCAGTTCCGCTTCACCAGCGTTCTGAGTAACACTGGATCCAACTCATCGTGCTTTCAATAAACCTGCTAAACCTTTCCTCTGGTTCCCTGGGTGGTTTTCTGCATGTGGGTCAGATCCCTTAAAAAGAACATGACAGGCTCAACTGAACCAAACTAAACTGGTTCTAGTTCATCAGTAGGGCTCAGCGCCAGTTCCAGTTCTGGCTCGGGTTCTCAGATAACAAAGAGCGCATTAGCAGAACGCGTCACCTCCTTACATTTAGCCTCCATAAACATGAAATTTCATACATTCTTAAAAATCCTAGTTTCCCTCCCGTGCCGCATGATTTCCGGTGATGATTCTGCTTAGCAGGGTGCATGAACCCTCAATGTCCGTTGTTGTTTCATGCATCTGGAAGCCCTGATTAGACTATCATTTGTCGTATCCACTTCCCAAAAGCTGACTCTCTGTCAAGTAATTTTACCAAACGCCTGCTTTCTTCTTCGCCTGACTCTCTGCAAACTTCCTGAATGTTAATGGGTGGCCATATTTTTCATTTGGGAAAACCAGGACAGGGGTGCATGGGAATGGGGGGTTGTTTGAAAGAACAAATAACTCATCAACGGGATTTGCTCCGTGATCAGAAGGAAATGTTACTTAGCGCAGTGCTGAGTGGTGCAAATTGGAAGTTTAGTTTAATATAATACAAGCCAGTGAATAGTTCCGTCTGGGATGAACAGAAAATTGTTGTTTTAATGGTTATAGAGTCAGATATGTGGCCGTAATGTTTTATTTTATCTAGAAGTTTTTTATCTGTTACTGTGCAAATGGGTTTTGGCTGGAATTCAGGACAGATTCTAATAATATCTGCAGAGAGGGGACTATAAATCTGATAGGATTTTTAATTTTTTTATTGCTGCTTTGCACAATATGCTTAACTAAGTATTATATTTTCTTAGTTGAATATTAGAGATTTTGGAGATATATTTTTTATACATACATTGTTTAGATTTACTTATGTATTTCTAACCCTTTTATAGAATAGAATAGAAAATCCCTTTATTGTCCCACAATGGGCAAATTTACAGCAGCAGAAAGATTATTGAAAATGGTCACACAAATGAGGACCTTAGAAAATGTATAAGAATAACATAATAGGGAAGAGTTAAAAAATATAAACAATAAAATACTGTAAAGTGTTTTAACAATATAAAACTGGAGAATTAATAACCAATATGCAGCTATGGACATTTTTACAGTAATGGATATTTGAAAATAGCAGCAACATCAGAGATGTGCAGAATGACAGCAGCAGGTTATTTAACTGACTAAGGTTTCTATCATTACATTTGATTTGATTTGTTCCTGCTCCCGGTGGTTGGAACCTTTATTCCACTCTGGATTCTTGTGAGTGTAGTCTTTGTTCACTTTAACTTTTTAAAAAATAAATAAATAAACAAACAGTTTTGAAAACCTCGGTATTCATTCTTTTCCTGCTTTGTGTGTCAACTTTCACGGTTGCTAAGCAACAGAGCATACGGCGGTAAAACCCGCCGAAGGGAGGACCTGTTCGAATTTACAGCCAGAACTCTTCCGGCCTCCTTATTTTCAAGGACTTCGAAGGATCCAGTCTAGGTAGACCGCGTCCTTGGAGGATGCAGCCCAGGTTTTCGAACAGAGCCTCTGATTAAGAGCAGGGCTGCCCGCACTGACGCGGCTCAGGGATTACACGTTACCGCGGGCGTCGTCAGTGCCAGTGAAATCAGGACATTTCCTCACTTTCTAAAAAAAAAACCGGGGCGCCGGGGACAGGACGTGAAATACGGATATGTCCCGGGAAATACGGACGTTTGGTCACCCTAATATTCGCGGCCGCCATGTTGGTTTGCTTGTTTGCAGCTAGAGGGGCAGTAGTACCATAGAGCGGCACTCGGAGGGCTGGGAACTGCGTGCAAGCGTGGTGTGCAAACCGTCTTAAGTAATCAAGCTCAGTACGGTTAACTGACCCAAGCTCCGCACAGATCGGTTTTCAGAGGGTAGGGAAAATGGGGTTCCTCGGCTGGATTGGGAGCGCCTTGGGATTCTCCCCATAGAAGCTGTAGGCCCAAGTGACCCGACCCTCGATAAGAGGAAGAAGATGGATGGATGGATGAGATGGATGGATGGATGGATGGATGGATGGATGGATGGATGGATGGATGGATGGATGGATGGATGGATGGAGTTGTTTTCTAGCAGTCCTGAGTTAATCTCTGTCGCCCCCTTGTGCCTGTCTCCTATCCCCTAGTTCCCTTCTAGTCACTTCCATCCACACCTGCTCCCTATCAGCTGATTACCCCAGTATTTGTTCTGTCTGCCATATATACTCTCCCTGTGCAGTTCTTCTTTGCTGGTTTGTTGTTGTTTTGTAGTTACTTGGTTCCCTGTGTGTGTTCCTCCCTGGTATCTTCTGTGTTTTTGGTTTTCATTATTTTTGGGGGATTTTTGGATTTCTGCCTCAGTTGCCTGATTAAATCTACAAAACTCACCTCTTTCTCCTGATTTCTACATTTGCGTCCTGAAAAAACTCCACTCAACCCTGACAGAAATGTTAAGTCTTTTAACACACCTGCATAAAATTATTATTATTATCAGAATGTTGAAACGATTGTGCAATTGATCATGAGCTCAAAGCTTTCTTTGTGAAACCGGCTGTGGTATGATGACTTCATTCTCATACTTTTTCACCTTTGTTCTCGTGATTTTATGACTTTATTCTGACAATGTTGCGACTTTATTCTTTTAATATTATGACTTTATTCTAATAATGTTATGGGGTGTTAGGGGTGTCAACAATAATCGATTCAGCGATGCATTGCAATGCGGGACATGCACAATTCAGCATCGATGCGGCTACGTGCCATAATCGATTATGTCACTGTTTATTTTCTGGCCTCAAATGGACAGTTGTGAAGTTTCAATTATTTCCGGGGGCATACCAACAACAATCAAGATGGCTGAGGCGGAGGGAGATGACCGCGATAGACGGGTAGGCCTAATTAAAAACGCACCAAAAAGCTTGGAAAGCGGATATCTGGGCACATTTTGGATTTTACGAAGTCAATGGGATTTTGATGCATCGCAATAATGCATCGTAGAATCGTTACCTGGTGAATCGAATCGAATCGAATGCGTGAGGGCAGTGCCAATGCACACCCCTACTTTATTCTGATAATGTCTCGACTTTATTCTCATAATGTTATGACTTCATTCTGATAATGTTTTGACAACTAATTTAGTACTCGATTAATCATTACCATGAGTGTAGAGACTCTAAACATGCCTTTAGCTAACAGAGAAACCCACTTAGAGCATTCATTTTACCAAAATTGTATAAAAAAAAAAATGTATAAACATTTTGCATTTAAGATAAAAATCCTTTTTTCATCCGTCAATATGTTCTATCCAGAATTTCTCAAATGGAAAAGTTTTAGTTTCACCTGGTTTTAGATTCACAAAAAGTCTTCTTTAAGAAACCTTTTGCTATCAGAATATTAATCGATTGATCAAAAAATTTATTGCATGATTAATTGATTTGCAAAATAATCGTTAGTTGCATCCATAATTCTGAAAATTTTACAACTTTATTCTCAATGATATGACTTTATTGGGATAACTTTTTTCTCATATTAAAAAAAAAAACCTCTAATCTGGCCCTAATCCTTCCTTAATACTGTCCAGCCTCTCTGTCTTTCCAGCCAGCAGAACATCTCCTAAAGCAAGCAGCTGGACTCCTCGGAGAACCCAGAGAGAAAAAGTTTTCCCAGCGCAGCTCGAGCTGCAGGGTGAACTCAAACATGGGGAATCATTGCTGCTGTAAGCTAAAAATGTTGTTGCGATAAATCTCAGCTTTCCTGTATTTTTCTGGAGGGACTCATTTGTGCGTGTGCAGCCAAGCCATGCGAAGCCTTGCTGTGATCTGGAACCCTTTAAAATGAGAAATCCAAGAGTGAGCGATGAAGCCAGATTTCCACCAGGGACATTTTTAGGCTGTAATTACTCCATTACTGATAAAAATTTGCACGCATCCAGTATGAGCCAATGATTGGTGAATGTGAGACAGAAGGAATGAAATCTGAAGAATGAACTTGGAAGTGCACAGATCGCATTCTTTGCTTATTATGAAGGTGGGTTATTAGAGGTCAAATGTAGACTGATTTACCCCGGGCTGGATCATACTGGTTTCTGACGCAACATTGTCCAAAAAAAATAGATCCTTGTTGGATCTACTTTTTTCACAGTGGCCATGCGTCGCTGTGACATTTTCTGTTCTCTGAAAAATACACCTTTTGGTGACAAACGAGGGAATCATTAGCGATTCCTTTTCTGCTGCTGGGATCATCGACAGTTTCTTAAAAACAGGGTGGGTCTCAGAAACCTCTATTTGAAGCCATATTGAAACAATTTATTAACTCTGAAGAAATGTTAAAAAAACATTTTCATTGTGTGTTAATACTTTCAAGATTTTTGGTTTTCTAATTTGTAAATATAATGAGATCCTAAACCCGCCTGCCTTGACTTCCTGGTGAAGTCTTCTCTCAGAGTGTGGAAGTCAGAAACATAGCACTACTATAGACTCACTACTTGGTGTCGTACGGCTCAGGAATATTCAATTCTATTCAGTTTATTTCACATGGTGCCAATTCACATCACATGTCGTCCTCAGGTCAATTCACAGTTCACCAGATCATCTCAGTCAGATTGATTCCAAGTTTTTTATATCTTCAGTTCACCAGATCATTGCAGTCAGATTGATTCAAAGTTTTCTATCGGGAAAACCAGCTGATTGCATGCGACTCATTGACTCTTCAGCAATCCCTCACACTAAGCATGCTTAATAGCGACGGTGGAGAGGAAAAACTCACTTTGAACGTGAAAAAAAACTCCAGCAGAACCGGGCTCGGTGTGAGCGGCCATCTGCTTGCTGAGGCCAACTGGGTTCCAAGGAGACAGAAGCAGACACAGAAAGAAGCATAGATAAGAAAAGGCAACTGTCAACCAGCTCCCATCCAGGAGGGCCCGTCCAGAAACACACAGCCAGGCAGGCGAGCTCCGAGCCAGCTCCCATGTCAGAGGATGAAGAGAGCACATCCAGTTAGTCACAGTCAGAGAAACAGGACTACACTGGAAAACAGGCCAAGCTCAACATCTAGAAACAAAGGTGTTGATAGCAGCAGCACAGCTGATATTTCTCTCCAGGATGAGTCACAGCCAAACAGGAACAGACCAGATGAAGCTACTATGAGAAAAAGCAGAGAGCAGAAGAGCTTTAGAGATTGAACTAACAGATTCTGCAGGGTGGAGAATAGAGATAGAATGAAATAGCAGAATGATGAAAAAAGGGGTCCCTATGTCCTCCAGCAGTCTAAGCCTATAGCAGCAGAACTATAGAGATAGATCAGGATAACCTGAGCCACTCTAACTAGAAAAAACTTTATCAAAAAGGAAAGTTTTAAACCTAGCCCTAAAAGTAGGCAAGAGTGTCTACCTCCGCGGACTAAAACTGGTAGTTGTGGTTCTACAGGAGAGGACCTGATAACTAAAGATCTGCCTCCCCATTCTACTTTTAGAAATTCTAGGAACCACTAGTAAACCTGCAGATTGAGAGCGAAGTGCTCTGTTAGGAACATAAGGAACAATCAGATCTCTGATATCCATCACTGCTAATGGCCATTTAAGGCTTTATATATATGTGAGAAGGAGGATTTTAAATTCTATTCTGGATTTAACAGGAAGCCAATGAAGAGAAGCCAGGATAGGAGATATGATCTCTCTTTTCATTTCATCAGAACTCTGGCTGCAGCATTTTTGGATCAGCTGAAGGCTTTTAACTACAGTTTGTGGACTTCCTGATAGTAAAGAATTACAATAGTCCAGCCTTGAAGTAACAAATGCATGGACTAGTTTCTCAGCATCACCCCTGGACAGGAGATTGCTCATTTTTGCAATGTTCCTCAGATGAAAGAAGGAAATTCTAGAAACCTCTTTGATCTGGGATTTAAATGACAGGTCCTGATCCAAAAGCTAACACCAAGATTTTTTTACTTTATTATCTGAAATCAGTTTAATCCCATCAAATGAAGTGACTGGCTAATCAGCTTCTTTTCGGAGAACTCTGGTCCAAAGACTATAACTTCTGTTTTGTCTGCATTCAGAAACAGAAAGTTAAGAGTCATCCAGGTTTTTATGTCTTCAGACATGCCTGTAATCTATGTAATGGGTTAGCTTCATCTGGATTATAGACAGATATAGCTGGGTATCATCAGCATAACAGTGAAATTAATCCCATGCTGTCTAATAATCCCCACCAATTGGGAGCATGTATAAAGTAAAGAGAATTGGTCCTAGCACTGATCCCTGTGGTACTCCACAGGTAACCCTTTGAGCATGAGGAAGATCTGTCATTAAGGTGAACAAACTGAAATAGATCAGATAGATCAGATTTAAACCAGTCTAGTGCTGTTCCTTTAATTCCAACAAAATATTCAAGTCTTTCTAAAAAGAATATTATGGTCAACTGGATCAAATGCAGCACTGAGATCCAACAGGACGAGCACAGATACAAGTCCATTATCTGAGGCCATGAGAATATCATTAGTGACTTTCACCAGAGCTGTTTCAGTGCTATGATGAGCTCTAAAGCCAGACTGAAACTCTTCAAAAAGTTCATTATGGTGGAAGTGATCGCGAAACTTGTTTGGCAACTACTTTCTCAAGAATTTTAGATAAGAAACGAAGATTGGATATAGGTCTATAATTTACAAGTCATCTAAGGTCAAGAGACGGCTTCTAAACATATTTACAGCATTTATTTTATTTTCTTATTGCTATTGTTGAATTTTCTTTGGCTCTTGTAACAAATTGCATTTTTAGAGCAAACATTTCCAACTGGATGTATTTATTTGCTAATATTAGTGTACAATTCTGCATGAAATGAAATAAACAGACTGTGCACAGTTGAGATTTAGCCAATTTAATATTTCTATATGTATTTCTATGTATATTATTATTATATCTGTAATGCTTGAATTTTGCAACATATATCATTATCTATTTTAAAAAGTTGCATAGTTGTCTTCTTTTTTCAGTTCTATCATACATTTATTTATTTATTTATTTATTTATTTATGATTTACCTTTTGATTTGTATATATTTATTTGAGCATCTGAAAACATTATTCAGTGGGAACGTTTGTCCGGATCCTTCTGCTACTCGACCGCGTTTCTCTACGGAACTATTTCTTCGCAGCAGGTCTAGAAGAGTTCTGACAGAAATCTTCACCATGGCCGAGGTGAGATATTTAGCTTAAATCTCTTTATTTCGTCACATCTTTAATGAACCAAACTGTACTCAGATGTCGGCGGTGATGTTAGGTTTGGGTTAAAACTAATCTAAACCGGTGAGCGCTGTGAGGCTGCTGCTAGCTTGTTCTGCTGCTAGCTCACGGGTTGACTGCTAATATGCTAAGCTACTTTGTTATGAAGACGGGAGATTTTATTTAACTTATTTGAAACTATAAATAGCTTCACGCTTTAATCGAGTTTAGCTGATTTTAGAAGCGGCTAGCTCTTTCAAGAATAGCTAATATATGATGCTAAGAAGCTGTTCTTAGAAAATTAGCAACTATAAACCAAAACAACTAAAAAACACATTAAGAATCCGGATAAGACTCTGCGCTACATCTACACCTGATGGACAAAGGACATTCTTTTGGAGGACCAGAATGTTCACATTTTTGGACAAAGAAGACAGGCGGTTGGTTAGAGAGGGGACGTGAAGGAAGCCATCTATGTTAAGAAAGAAAAACAACTTTTAAACATCGCAGCTCCGACCCCTTTAGACAGACCTCCCAGTTCATCCAAGCCAACTATTCCCTCTAACTACCCCCTTTTCAGAGACACATAGACGGGTATGGGGCATTGCAGGCTAACAAAGCCAAGCGACCCCCACCATTCCAAAGGGGGACAGATTAATCCGTTTCCTGACTGCATGTTTCTAAGCCTTTAAAACCAGGCTTTTGTTGGGCTGCTGGATAACTTTGAACTAAACCTTATTTCTGACATTTTTGAATTGAAAAATCTTCCTGGATGGAAGAAAAACGTCTTCAAATTGAAGCAAAGTCAGTGGATTGTTTTAAAACTTTTTTTTGGGTTGATTAAGTCCTGGATGACCTAGGAATCTTCACCAGCTGACCTAGAGCGAAATGGAAGCATTTCATGTCAGATTAGAGGGATGAATTATGAAACAACAAAATTATGAAACAACAAAATGGCCGCTTAATCATCATGAATGGCCTGATTTATTTAGTAAATTAAATTTGATTACACTAACTGAGTTTAACATGTTTTTTACAGTAAAAGTTGGATCCAAGGTAACCAATAGATACTAAAACTTCTCAAAAAGGCTTAGTAACATTTCTGCAAGGATCACACTGGAATGTAGTCACATCTAGGAGAAAAGCTCTGATATCTCTGGATGCTGCTGAGGTTCCAGACCAAGTTTCCTTCAGACCTGGAGACCAAGGTAGGAGACGCAACTGCTGCGTGTTTTCCTCCAGGGCACTTCCTGCGTCTCAGAGCTGGAACGAACTCTCAGCTTAGTCAACCTTCTGGATGATTGCAGACTTTTCCCTGTTTTTCTAGTCCAAGGTTGGCGAATAAAACGATTAGATCTTAGTTGTTTTGTCTTTTGATGAGGGAATCCTGTCTGTGATTGAGGGCTTGTTTAGCCATCAGGTTTGATTGAAGTTAAACCTCAGTGATCATTAGGGTTCTTGGCTTCTGCAGGACTAGTTAGACCAAAAGTATTCACACGCTTTCAACCTTTTCATATCTGATCACACCGTCCAGCTGCACGCTGGTTTACCTTTGGATAAAAAGAGATTAGGGCCTTGCAACTAGCGATTATTTTAAAAATCGATGAATCGGACGATTATTTTTTCGATTAATGATGAATCGGACAAATATTTTTATATTAACCTCTTTATTCCAAAATAAACATTTTAGACAGAACAAACAAACACACAAGTACAGGTTGCTCATTAGTGTACTGGTGCAATATGAAAAAATAAATGTTTGTGTTAAAACTTCAGGCAAACTTACATGAGAAATGTAACACTACATCCACAAAATATAGGCTGCTTTGTTTCATAACGCGCAAAAAAAGACATTTTTGTTTTAAAAGCAATCACTGGGTTCAAACAATAGGCCGCCCCATTTCAACAAATGAGTTTTTAGACTAGAAAGAGTTCTGCCTTTTAAAGACAGGAAAGGCTTAGATATAGCAGTTAAAAGTTGCTACTTGAGAAAATACTGAACCATAGAGATAAAAATGCAGCACAATGATTCAAGATTATAAATTGCCAATTGGAATAAAATAGAGAGGAGCTAGGGGTGCTACAAAAACACATCACTCCAAAGCAGCAGATATATTTACATGGGAATGTGGCAGATAATTAATTGACATATTACTGATCTTGCTATGGATTTTGTTCTGCTTTACTTCCATAAATTGCGGGATCTTTCTTTACTTCGATCTTCTGCCAGAAGATTTAAACTTTAAAAACCTTGCCCTGTACATAATTTGCAAGTAATTTTATTTATAAAGTAAATATAAACGCTGCTTAAGCTAATTCAAATAGTACCAAAAAGTAAAATAAGTAGCCAACATACAACTGTCTGTAACCTACTAACATCGGGTAAGAAAAGCATCAGATGAGTACCTGAGAAACTAGCGTTACGTTTCCCCACTTTAAAACCAAACAAACATGGATGCTTCCGTGCCATGTTAATTTGTTTTGACAAAAGTTGCATGTTCACGACTTTTTACTTTACAAAGCGCCAGGCTATTTAATTATTGTGATCAATTTCCGCCGTCAATGATCAGCATAGCATCGCGGCTTTCTGCAGTCTGGGCGCTGAGGGTAAACATCCTGCGTCTCCTGACTGCAGCCGCATGAGAGGACACCTGCAAAGAAAGCTGGGAGTAGGGTAAGGATGGGGGCTGGCAGAGCAGGAGCGACCACATGCTTTCGCGTAAGAGTCTCCAAAAAGCACGCCAGTGACACCGTGAAATTAAGCCTGCTTCAGGTATTAAGCTAATTACACTTTTGAAAAATAGTAAGCTGAGGGGGTCTGAAAAGAGGTAAGCTGAGGTTGGCAACACTGCACCTGCTTTGGCTGGCTCTGCTCTTTGCCGTATTTTTTCTTTCTCTTTCAGTCAGGAGGCAGTGATGACCGTGCGGCCGGATCAGCGCCAATAATCCTGGCGACACAACTAATGCGATGATGAAGTGATTAATTCGTTGCCAGCGCTTTTAAAAGAGAATGGAATTTTTATGAAAAAATAGACTTTGTTGCAACTACCTCAACCCCACGAGTCTGTATCCCTTTTCTGTCAGACCAGCAAAACCCACAATTAATTCCCGTTTATCCCTTTGATGTTTTCTATGAAAAATAGACTTTATAATACCTCAATAGTTTTTTTACAAAACTAAAGGGATACACGCCCCAAAGTCTATTTTTCGTTCAAAACTAAAGGGAAAAACGCAAGTGTTGCGTATGCATATGGTCTATCTAATGGTAGCTGGTCTGACAGAACAGCAGCACTGAGAGCAGAAGCTGGTGGATCTGCCGCCTCCTAGTGGGGAACTCTGGTTAAACCTGGTCTGATGTGGAGGAAGAGGAGCAGCCTGATGAAGCAGGCCGACCTGATGCGACGTTTAAAGCAGAGTCCGGGTTTGACACTTCATTTTGAAGATGTCTCTGGGTCTCCCCTGGAGTTGGGTGGTCTTTGCTGTTTTTTCCGGAGCGTTTTTTACACACAGATGGGTTTCAGGAGCCAACTCTCTCTGCCATAAAATTCTTCATCCGTTTAAGATTAGCCGAACCTTTATTTCTGAAATATGCAGCGAGGGGCCAAATGTTTTATGGCCTGCATTTTTATTTAATTAGTTCATTTTGTTTTTTTGTTATTTGAGCCAACATTTTTTCCTTTGCTGTGGTGTTGCATGTCCTGTGGTTTCAGAAGTCACATGGCTGCCAATGTGCTTCTCTTCAGGCACATTTGTTATTTTAGGCTGTGGGCTTTTCTTTTCTTTGTGTTTGTTTCTCCTGAATGTTTCTGGTAAATGCTACCAACGGGCGGGGAGAGCTTTTAGTCTTTAGCGGCATGTTGCTGCTCACTTTCCAAACCCATCGCTGGAGTTTTGACGTCCGCCTCTGCTGGCCTGTGGTTTAACTGACAGCTGCAGATCAAAGATCATCTTTATCGAACTTGTCTGGAAAGGCTTTGTAGCATCGTGCTAACATCCCTCATCCTCAGAATGTCCATCTGTCTGTCATGTGCCGTGGAAAGATGCTTCCAATCCCAGACCACCAAAGGAAAATTAGGGAACAGGCAGAACAAGCCGCTTGAACTTTTCGCTGCATTCCTCCGGAACAAGAAAACAGAAAGTTGGAGACGTTTCTTCAGTGTTGACAGTTGTTTAGCAGATGAAATACTGTGAAACATAAAAAGTCTCTTTTATTAAGTGAGGCAGTTTGAATTTGGTTCCATCTATGCTTCCAGTTATGCCTGAAGAGTCAAAAAATAAGATCCTTTACTGATTCCTGCAGTTCAATGGAGTTCGTCTTTTCTGAGCCGTATTTGTCGGGTAGATGTGAACTAACAGGTTCTGGTTCTTTATCAGATGAACCAAAACACAAACTTTCATCTTCAGTCGGATTGCTTAGCAGCAGCGTCTAGATTTTACTCTGCTCGTTCTAAAAGGTCAGAGGTCACAGATTAGCGGACTGGGATGCAGATCCGGACCCAACCTGAATTAAAACACTTATTAATTACTGCATGTTGTACGACCACAGTGTCTAATTTTACTTGCGCCTCTTCTCCTGTTAATACGGTAAAGCCCTGGGGCGTCCGGCTCCAGGCTGCACGTGATCCAAATGAGCCAATGAGCTGTCAGTCTGGGTTGCTGCTGCTGCTACTTTTAGACACAGCAGGCAAACCTGTGGCAAACTTCATGGCGATGGGAAAGAAAGGAGAAGACCATGAGAAAAAGAGAGCAGAGAAAGTGTGGACTGCTGGAAGAACTTTCGCGGTGAACTGGTGAAAGAAAAGAAGTGAAATGGCGTGCTCAAAGATGACCCTGCACATTTAGAGAGGATGTTTGGCTCAACCTGCTGCTGTGAAGCAGGGATTCTCCACCATGAACAGAATCAACAATAAATCTGGATCCAGGCTCAAAATGAGCTCCTTGATATGTGCTTGAGAATGGCTTGGTCTCTGGTTAAACCCAGGTTTAAAAGACCTTGCAGGGCAGCCTAAAGCCCACTGCCAACATTAAGACAGAAAACAGAAAGAAAATAACAAACCATCAGTTCAGGGGTTTGAGAAAATATGGGAATCAGGAAATTATCTATAAACCAAACTGAATCGATTGTTGTTCTCTACTTCAAAAACACTTTAGATTTTAAGATGAAAATTCCACTCATATTCAGAATCAAGCGTCTGAAAGTTCTTTAAATCTGAAATGATTCCATCCTGTTCAATAAATGATCAGTGTTTTAATTCAGAGTAATTTTCATGTGAATGTGCTTTACTGGAGGCATCCATGTTTGTCAAGAACACTACTGCCACCTACTGGTTAGTGACATTGTCCGCGGTCTTGGTATCGACTGTTGATCAAGTCCCAGTGCTGTATCTGGTGTTTGTCACAACGCTATTATCAAAGTCATCTTGAAAACATTCTTCTTCAAATGTTGGCTACGTAATGCAGGTTTTTCTCTGGCCAGAAGTTGATGGCAAATCCTCCCTCTTCAAGTTGGCGATCCAACGACCAACCCGTCCGTGGAGGATCAGGAATCAGAAAGGTGGAAATAACTCTTTTTTCCACTTTTACCCGATGTATTCCAGCATCCAGCTGCCATGCACGTGGGCATTGTCAGTTTCACTATAGCTCTGGGTAATTTCAATGGTGAAGTCCTCTGGAAATCTTCAATAATTGTTGTTGATTGCAGATAACTGTCTAGTAGTTCCCATTGATTTAGCTTGGAAGCGGGGGAGAATGGCGCTAGGCTTTCAATGCGACACGCGTGGCGTCACTGCTGGAAGATGGCAGGGAGGAGGGGCTATATTTGAGCAAAAATGGCCGCTCCCAGACTCGGTGATCACGATGAAAAATATTGTTTTATGTTACTTATTTATTATTTTTTTACTGATTAAGCTAAATTCATTAAATCAGCACAAAAGTGTTAGTTTTAGGTATAAATAAGGATAAATTGATTATTCCTTGATGACCAAACTTCTCTTTTAAAATGGAAAAATGTTTTTTTAATTTAAAAAACATGGATGCATAAATACCTAATTTTATTTCAGTGATAAATTCTGTTTAAAGTAACAGATTATAATTTAAAAATGTCTCTGGACTTTCACTGGTTGATGATATTCTTTATTCAGACGCGGCTGGTTTTTAATTGGTTCCCTCTGCTGTAGATGCGTTATTCTGATGGTCGGTGATCCGCTCTGCAGCCTCAGGTCTTCGTTGAACCCCCTCCCTGTCCCAGACGATAAACGGCGTTCCCTCTGCTTGACGCTACGGCCGCATTGGTTGTCCTCCATTCTTCCTTCCTCGTTCTTCCTTTAAGGCTAAAGTTCGTTAGCTTGCTCTGATCAGGGAATCCGTTTGCTGCCGTCCCATCATGGCCTCTGGCAAAGCTGATTTTCCTGTGGCTTCATTTCAACAACCGTTTCCTTCTAGCTGTTTATTTCAAAGAAACTAAATAAGTAGAAAGGAAACGGATTGTCCCACCTGAGCTGGAGACCCCTGCAGCTCCCCCAGAGGTTCCAGGGATCTGGATGTACTTTATTCAAGCTGTCGGTGATGCCAGATGGCCATGACGTCTCTGTAAGCCTACATACAGTTTAGACGATGAGAAGCAGGGAAGTTTGAAGGGTGTGAAAACTTCTAGAGGGCAGCAGTGAGCAGCTCTGATGCCCATCATTTCAGCTCTGCTCAGATCGGTTTGGGTTCAGGAACAGCAGAGAGATATTTAATCCTCCAAAGAGGAGCCATGTCTTTGGACAGGGAGCATTTTCTGTGTTTCTATCCAAGTTGGAGCCAGTCCTGCTGGTTATTAAGCAGGAACATTCCCCAGGCATCCTGATCCGCACAGGAGGTGTTTCGAAATGTGGGAAGGAAGCCTGGAAGTCTCCTGATACATAAACGCTCTGAGAACATGCAGCCAGCAGATAAACCAGGTCATCCCACTGACCTTTGAAACACACCCGGATCGGTGTCCTAAGCTGAACCCGTCCTCCTTCTGTTTCAGATCGACAAGCAGCAGTTTGAGGAGACGATTCGGACGCTGAACAACCTTTACGCTGAGGCGGAGAAGCTGAGCAGCCAGTCGTTTATTGAAGGCTGTCTGGCGTGCCTCACGGCGTACACCGTCTTCCTGTGCATGGAGACTCACTACGAGAAGGTGGGATACGTTCAGCATCAAGGAAGATTTATCACAAACTAGATAATCTGCTTTTAAATAAACCAGAAATCCAACCAAAAAAAATAAATCTTTTACTGTAATTAACCTCATTACTAGAAAGGATTCAGAGTCATTACCCACATCCAGATGGATGGATTTAGAAGCATTATGTCGCCTAAAAGAGTTTCACATATCCTTGAAATGAAAGGAAAACAGAGGAGGAGCAAAGTCTCTGACGTCTGTCCGTCTAAAGTTATCGTCATGGAGAAAACGTTGGACCTTCTAGAGAGTCGCTCCTTCTTCAGCGGTTAAACGGTTAAATCCGTCCGTTTCTCCGTAAACTGCTGTTACTGCTGCTTTGTTTACAGGCCAGAGACAACAAACAGGTTTACCTTCTGCACTATGGAGGACCAACTCTGCCATATTTAAAAAATAAATAAAGAAATAAATAAATATATAAGCATACAATTAATTACCAACAAAAATACAATAAACAAATACATTTAAGTAGAAATGAAATGATACAGTGAGACATAAATGTATGTAACTCTTTTAATTAGCTTCTTTATTTATTTGCCTTATTTATTTTTTTGTCCTTTATAATCTTCAACTTTATTTTTTAATTACTTATATTTTTTTAAGTATTTATTTATGTGCATGTTAGGATATTTTTGTCTGTTTTATTCTTCCTTTGTATTTTTTTTTACCTTACTTATTTCTTCGCCGCTGTTTATTTCTGTTTTCATATTTACATTTCTGCCTCATTATGCAAACGAGGGAGAGTGTCCTAGAGAGTCAACTTCTGCTCATTGGTTGGCGGTCCATCTTCTTCACTCTCAGAGCTCAGAGTACTAAGTTAAATGTCCTCTTTTCTGTTGCTGTTGTTCAATAAAAGTACGTTTTTAAGATTATTTGAGGCAAGAACGTTATACTTTAAAGCGTCACCATATGGCCCATTTACAGATTTAATGCGTAATTTAAAAAGAAAATGTTCCGAACTTGAGAGGACCGCTGGCAACCAGCGGGGCTGCGCGGCTAACGGCAGCCCATCTGCAGCGGCCCTCTGTGAAAAGGGAAGGCAGAAATGTAAAAAATATATATATATATAAAATGACAAAAAAAAATAAATATTACAAAGTCAAGTAAATAAAGAAGCTAATTTAAACAGTTATATATTTATGTCTCACCGTATAATTTCATTTCTGCTTACATTTATTTGTTTAATGTATTTTTGTTGGCAATTAATCGTATGCTTATACATTTTAGGGTAATTATTTAAAAATCGATGAATCATTTAGATCGGCCGATTATTTTTTCGATTAATCGATGAATCCTGGACAAAAAATATTTTTTTATATTAACCTCTTTATTCCAAAATAAACATTTTAGACAGAACAAACAAGCACAAGTACAGGTTGCTCATTAACTGTACTGGTGCAATATGAAAAATAAATGTTTGTGTTAAAACTACGCAAACTTACATGAGAAATGTAGCTGTACATCCACAAAATGTAGGCTACTTTGTTTCATAAAGTGCAAAAAAGACATTTTGTTTTTTTGAAGCCCCTAAGGGGTTCAAACAATAGGCCCCCATTTCAACAACAAATGAGTTTTTTAGACTAGAAGAGTTCTGCCTTTAAGACAGGAAAGTATAGCAGTTAAAGTTGCTACTTGAGAAAATACTGAACCATAGAGATAAAAATAGCCCCCTGTGATTCAAATTATAAATTGTATTTGGAATAAAAATGAGAGAACTAGGGGTGCTAAAAACACATCCTCCAAAGACAGATATTTACATGGGAATGTGGCAGATAATTAATTGACATATTACTGATCTTGCTGGATTTTATTCTGCTTTACTTCCATAAATTGCAGGATCTTCTTTACTTTATCTTTTGCCAGAAGATTTAAACTTTAAAAGCCTTGCCCTCATAATTTGCAAGTTATTTTATTTATAAAGAAAATATATAAACGCTGCTTAAGCTAATTCAAATGAAATTAAAAGTAAAATAAGTAGCCAACCTTATCACTGTCTGTAACTCTACTAACACGGTAAGAAAAGCATCAGATGAGCTACCTGAGAAAACTAACGTTACGTTTCCCCACTTTAAAACCAAACAAACATGGCCGCCCACCCTGCTGGATCAGCTCAGCTTCACTGCCATCGAAGGCTCCAACGTGTTTTGCTTTTCAGGTGCTGCATCATAACAGCGTGGATCCGTGCCATGTTACAAAAGTTGTGTTTTACAACTTTTTCGCCTTTACAAAGCCGCAGGCTGCTCCGTAAACTGAGACGCGAGCTGGCGCTTTGCGTATCGGGTCATTAGAACAGTTGACGCTACTGCCTTTTGAAAAACAGCCTTTGCTCACCTGCGGCGCTGGCTCGCTTCTGCCGTATTTTTTTTTCTTCTCCCCATTTCAATCAAGTGGCAGTGATGACGACGGCGGCGGATGACGCATTAATCGCGCGACACAACTAATCGATGATGAAATTCGCTGGCAACGCTTTTAAAAGCTTCGATTTTTATCGATTCGACATTCGCTGTTGCAGCCCTAATACATTTATTGAGCATTTATTTATTTCTGTATTTTAAATATGGCAGAGTTGGTCCTCCATACTGCACCGTCATTCTGACCTTCCGCTGGTCAATGACTCAGCCTTGTTTTTAAAATGATCGGTTAATAAACAACATGTCAGCTGATCCAAAGAAACACAGGAAACTAAGCCTGATCCTGTTAAAGATCTTTGGTTTAAATGTCCTTTATGCTGCTGGGATGCTAATCAAAATAACTTTGGTTTTATAGCTGCAGACAGAGAGTCTCTGAGTAAAAATGTTTTTACTTCTTTTTAAGGTTCTGAAGAAGATTGCTAAATATATCCAGGAACAGAATGAGAAGGTCTACGCGCCACGAGGCCTGCTGCTGACGGATCCCATCGAGAGAGGACTCCGAGTCGTATCCTTCCTTAACGAGTCAATCCTCCACAGTCGCTGTGAGGAAGTAGGCTGCTCACTCTGTCACCCTGACGATGAGCACAACAGGTTAAAGCAGTTTACTGCAGCTGCAGCGGTTTTCTGTCTGGAGGTAAATATGGAGGCAGCTCCCAGGAAACCCGAAGGTTCGGGCTTAAACCGTGGAAGGTGAGCGGCACCGCCATCCTGGCTGTCGCCGTTAGTCTGTGTGTGTGGTGACTCACCGCGCTCCTTAATTACACCTGGGTGGGAAGAGATTAGGGTGAAGGAAATATGATGGAAATTGCAAACAGCTGAGCTTTGTTCTCCGCCTGTCGTGTGATTTTATTGGAGTGACAGCCGTCTGGATTCTTTCTCCGACACGCTGATGTTGGCAGGAGGCAGCGGGGCTTTAGCAAAGGAAATATGATCTTTAAGATCATGTTTCTGTCTAATCTGGGGAACTTCTTTCTTTCTAAACATATTTTTAACAGACATTTTTTTTATGCGAACAAAGGATTTATTTTGTCCGACTCAACGTTCAGGAAAAAGATTCAGAGGAAAGTCCAACATTTTCTTGCAGCCTTTTCTGTTTAGTTTCTTCTGGAATTTTCCCTTTAATTTCAAACTGAAAAGTCAAAATTTTTAGAAACTTTACCACATTTAAAATTTTTCCGTATTAATTTGCTCCCGTCTTGCCAATAAGCAGCACAGCTACGCTGCAAACTGATAAAAACCAGGTAAACATTTATTAATGTGCATCTATGCATTGAAAATACCTGAGATTTTTTGTCTTATTTTAGACGTAAAGCATCTTAATCAATGAGCAAAATGTCTGACTTTTTAGATCAAAGGAAAACATAAATTCAAAGAAAACAGACATTCGTTCTGTGGCCGTTTTTCTGACTGTATGTGGGCGGAGCAAAGAGCGAGAGGCGGATCTCTGGCCGCTCGTCTTTCTACTGATCCTTCTGCCGCTCAGCCAACGTGTTTCTGAACAGGATGACCTGCTGTGCTTCGGTTTGGCCGTATTTTAGGGATGATATGAGATGAGCCGAGGCTTCGGGGCATGTCGAGTAATGGAGGAGGCGTTTCCCGCGTTTTGAGGCATGATTCCTTTAGGGGAGGGGCCAAAATTGACGACATCCAAAGCCTCGCTACTGTGATACCATATGACCGCTTCAGGAAGTGGTTCAGGCAACGCCAGAACTTCCACAGGCATTTAAACAGCATCACTACTCTGTCAAGATGTGGGAGTTTGTAGGAGAGCTGCTGTCAGTTAGATAGATTCTAAGAATAGATTGGTTGTTTTTCCAACCAATCTAGTTGGTTAAAACTATTGTGGTTAGTTTAAACAATGTTATGATCAAAATCTGAGCAAGCCGCTGGTTGCAGATGTGAGATTAGTGCTAAATAGTATTACTATGGAAATAAAACAGCCTGATTGGCTGTTAGGAGGGCGGAGTCAGAGGACATTCTATGGAATGCGTATTACTGAGGGTATAAGTTGGCTTGAATTTTCAGAATTCTGACTTTTTTCTCAGAATTCTGAGATAAAAAAAGTATGAATTCTGAGGTTAAAGTCGGAATTTGAGGTTAAAGTCGAATTTCTGAGGTTAAAGTCGGAATTCTGAGGTTAAAGTCGGAATTCTGAGATTAAAGTCGAACTCTGAGATTAAAGTCGAACTCTGAGGTTAAAGTCGGAACTCTGAGGTTAAAGTCGAACTCTGAGGTTAAAGTCGGAACCCTGAGGTTAAAGTCGGAACCCTGAGGTTAAAGTCGAACCCTGAGGTTAAAGTCGGAACTCTGAGGCGTTAAAGTCGAATTCTGACTTTTTCCCATACTATACTGAAATAAAAAAAAACTTTTTTTTTTTTTCAGTGACCCTAATCCTCTTCCGTGCACTGTCCCCCCAGACATCCGCTTGAGGTATATTTTTTTATATTTATATCCAGGGTTCGTACGGGTGCTGGAAATCCTTGAAAATGCTTGAATTTTGACATTGTGTTTTCAAGGTTTAAAAAGTGCTTATATTTTGGATGAAATGCTTGAAAATG
This sequence comes from Cyprinodon brontotheroides, assembly GCA_018398635.1. NCBI lineage: Eukaryota > Metazoa > Chordata > Actinopteri > Cyprinodontiformes > Cyprinodontidae > Cyprinodon > Cyprinodon brontotheroides. The sequence goes on along the minus strand of JAGKQL010000042.1, from coordinate 2,276,572 downwards.
CTTGAAATTGTAACTATTTCTTTCGCAACAAATCCCTATCTAACTGAATCGCGGTGTGTTTATTAAATGGAGAAACAAAATGTTGGAGAGCCAGAAAATGAAAGCTGCTCGCTTATGTGTGACCGCGATCTGCCAGTCTATTTCCATGTGTGACTCCCCCATGAAACCACTACTGCACCATGCCGGAGGTTGTCGCTTCAATGAACGGCTGGAAGATGAAAATACAAATTATGGATTAAACGGGACAAACCCCACCAGTTGCCTCTTGTAAAGTCTGCAAAAAAGATGTGCAGCTGCACAATGGTAGAAGTCTGCGCTCTAGAGTCACACATGAAGGGTAGGTCATAGACTTTTAAGTAAGTGAAGCAAACTGAAGTAGCCTTGTACACGCGTTAACGCGCCTATTTGTTTACGCTAGTAACTGCTAGCTAGGAATTCACAGGCTAAGTTACTGAGGGACTGAGAGTACGGTGTGATAATGTAATATTAGTATTGCAGTGTTTCCGCGCAGCACCATATCCTCACGCCATACCGCCAAAGTTCCAAAAACAAAAAGAAGTTTTAACCATTGCCAGGCCCAGACCTTAAAACAGCATTGATAACTCTACAGTTGATAATACTGGAATTGCAAGACCCTCTGATTGGTTAGGTTGTGCTCTGACAATTTAAGATAGGATTTAGATTTATGTATTCATTTTGACCCCCCCACCCCGGCCGTCATCCACGCAACACTGGTTGTGTAGGATGCTGGAAAAAGTTTTGAATCTGGAAGTCTTGAAAGTGCTTGAAAAAGTGTTATGAAGTTTTATATTTATATTTTCTAAAAAAAAAGCGGCAAGTTGTATGACGTCATCCTCATGCGCGGCATGCTACCGCTCATTCATCCTGTCCTCTGAACTGCTGCTAGTTTTCCTCACATGCCTGAAAGATGTCTAGTGCTGCTACCACAGATGATCTCGCTCTCCAATTGAACGATTCAGATTAGCTAGAATGAATAGAAGGGGTAGAGCGAGATCAGCCTGTGGCCCGGGCTGCCTGTCACTACTACAGTCCACCACGCGGATGACGTCATACACATGCCACTTTGTTTTAAAAACATATAAATGTAAAATGATATACTTTATATTTTGTTTTTCCTCAGTCATGAGGTTAAATGTATGTAAACTAATGTTCCTGTTTGCAGCTGAACAGGATAGAAACAAATCAAATAGAAACAGTTTGTTTTCATGCTTAAGTGGCTGCAGCTGCTTTTCCTCAACAGCCTTGACTAGATCGAGATCACCATCTACGAAGACAGAAGCTTCAGCAGATAAAAGCCGGTGAGTCCCGCCACAGAGCAGAGATCTGTTCCACTGGTGATGCGTTAAGCTCACCAAGCTCAACATTTTCTCCCACATTTGTAACTTGGCTCAGGAAATAAAGAGGAGCAATAAAACAAGCTGTTCTCCCATTTCGCCCTCTGACCGTTGCTCCGCAGAAGCCGGCCTCCTACCCGCTCAAAGACGGTTAGGGGGTAATATTAATGAGCTGCTTCCTCACCAGGAAGCCGGTTTATGGAGCATTTCTACCCACTAACTTCACATCATAGCGACGCCTTTTAGTCATGCTGAGGGGTTGATGTTTACAATAAATGATCATCTAGTGATGGATAATCTCCTAATGACGTGAAGCTGTCCAAAGGGCTCCGGTCGTTAAGTAGCTGCCATTAATTAAGCAGTTATCACCTTTTAAAAAGCGGCTCGCTCATTGGCCAGAACTGCGGTGACCTTTAGCTTTGTTTTTAAGTAACGTGGGGAAAAGAAACACAGCTTTGCTGTAAATAAAAAGATGTTAGTACTAAAAAGTTCAATGTTCAGAATCATTTGCATATTATTTTTTGTTACACTTAAAGCCAAAAACTTCAGTTTTTGATAGAATTTTATGCAAAAGATTGATTATAAATAATTGCTGGTAAACTGATAAATGGATTTCAGCTCAATTTACAGATAAAATTATTCAGCAGCTTTGTTGGTTTACGCTGGGGGATGAAAGTAGAAGATAAGTTCTTGCCTTTACTCGATAGAAAACACTTATTGGCCTATATATGTCTATATATAGGTAGGTGTGTGATATAGATATATATAGTTAGAAGTGATAAATGGAGAAAACGCCTTTATGACAATACAGGAAAACATTGACTTCTTATTTGAACAGATAGAAGAAGGAATTATGATTGAAAAATAGTCAAAGATGATCTATGTGCCTTTTCATCTGCGGCTTTATTAAAAAATAAACAGTAAGCAACAAAATATTTATTCCCGATATAACTTAAGGATTCCGTTCAGAGCAAAAAAAATGTAAACCTAAATAAGGCATTTTTTCTTAAAGTAACGGCTATTTTTCTTGAATTGAGGTTAGTGGGACACTACATTTAAATTGAGAAAAAATTGTCTTATTTCAAATGCATATTATCTAATTATTTTATTTTAGGAGTAAAAATGGACAAACTATTTTATTTACCAACTCAAATTAGGGGTAAATACCCTTAATTTAAGACATTTCTAGATAATTTTGCAGTGTTGGTAAAAATAAAAGGTTTTGCGTGACCTCTTGAGATCGGGAAGTAATAAAATTCCCAAAAGTCGACAAAATCACTTTTTGTACTTGGAAAGATGGTGTTTATCAGCCACATGTGGTTTATTAAGTAGCGAGGACAGAGTCTTCCGATCGATGAGCTGCTGAGCGCATCGGGGTGAGCGCAAGTGCAGACAAGGATCTAAGTGCAAGGTGCGTAAAGATGGATTTCTGAGCACAGCTGGTGGAGCAGACTTTGCCAGACACATCAGCATTAAGTGATCGTGATTGTGTGTGAGATTTAAAATTCACTATAGCTCCAATTCACATCATGTCATCTCAGGTCACTTTCCAGTTCAGCCAGATCATCCAGTCAGATTGATTCAAAGTTTCTATCTAAGGAAAAACCAGCTGATTGCATCGACTCATTGACTCTTCAGCAACTCCTCACACTAAGCATGCTTTGTAGCGACAGTGGAGAGGAAAAACTCCCTTTGAACAGGAAGAAACCTCCAGCAGAACCAGGCTCAGTGTGCGCGGCCATCTGCCGCTGTGCGCTTGATGGCACAAAATAGCAGCCAGCAGGTCTTCACAGAACTGCGTACCGCCCTAAATATTTTACTGGTACGAAGTACCGGACCGTTCCGGCTTACTTTCACCCCCGGTTATTTCTCCGCTAGCTTTGCACGTCAACACTGCTATATTTTGGCCTGTTCTTTATAGCAAAGGAAATGAAACCAAGTCGTCCCACAGATGGACTATGAGACTCGGAACAGTCCATTTTGAGTCCTGTCCTAACGCACGAACTCCATTTGAACTCTAACCCCCCCAGCTTACGCAGGATTTCTCCACCTCATTATGGTCAATGAGAGCATTTCCACCGTCTCCATAGGTCACAGTCAGTACTTGGATCAATCTGCACCAAACTGAGAATTAAAACATCCAACTAATTCATTATTATTAATAAATATTCCTGAATATGTATCCACCCGTAGAAATGCGTAATGATTATATACATATTAAATTCACCCTAAATTTACCAAAACAAGAAAAAGAAAACCCATCTGTAATCGGACCTGTTTCCTTAATGCAGCTTATCAATGCATCCCAACATTATGATGTCATCAATGGAATGATGTCTAAATATGAACGCAACTAATTACTGTCCTTTATTTAACATTATCTGCTCACTCTTGGATCCCACTTAATTTCAATAGAGCACATTCAAAGACTTCCAATGGAAGCACTCTGGTGCCACCTAGTGGTCAGAGCTATCAAGTTATACTAAATGACTCCATTTAGCTATTTAATCTTCTTAATTGTATACAAAGAAAAATACTGAATTGAGTCTCTGCTCATCAGCCGTAATAACCGTCTATATTTTCTATGATATAAATAAACTCAGACAGTAAGAAGCAAACTGGTAACAAAACACATTGGAGATGATGGTAAAATATTGAACAGTATGATCAGAAAAAATATTTGGCTGCAATATAATCAAATAAAAGAAGAACATGTAATGAAGATGAAAGAAGAAATAATTTTTAATGTCACACGCTGATTGTATTTGTTGGACTAATGCCTGATGCTAAAGTGGGGCGGGACGATAATAACCATATATTATAGATTTACCAATTCCAGTTGAATATAAATGATATGAAAGCCTCAGAACGTCTGCCAAGAAAGCCCCGACAGAATGACTGAAAGTTTCCAATATAACATTTCAATGATAATTGTTTTAACCTTTTTTATTTTTAGATCTATGAGCTAAACCAATGAAATTTAACATTTCATCACTCCACAGGTTTTTGCCTCCTTCAGTTTCTGTCGTTTCCTTCTCTATTTTTCTGTGCTTTAACTTTAGATTGAAGAGGATAAACATGCCTAAATCTGAAACACTATTCTCATAAATCCGTATAATAGTTCAGTAAAAGGACTTATTACTGGCTCTGAAAATAAAAACTTAGCCTGCAGTCTATTCAGAAACATCTCTTGATAGAAGCTGTTGACGCTGTTCGCAGCACTTTGAAGATTTTGGCCTTTTCTTTTGATGCCACTATTGTTAAGTCTTGATTAAGGATGTTATCTGTTAATAAAAGCTTGGTTTATTTTCCATTTCTCCTCTTCAATAAATCAAAATGGATCCAATCCTTTTACCTGAATGTTGATAACACATGTAACGTTTCCTTGCATAAGGCAAACCTTTATCATGGAAGCTCAGCTCATTCAAAACCGATTTAATCAATTCTCACATCCTATAATGTTGCAGGACGCTTCCTGTTTGGGGTTAATAGCTCGTGATTCAAAGGCTGCGCTCGGCTTCTCTACACTGAATTTCAGTTAGCTGCTCCATGAACAACATACTTTTTACACGTCTACATGTCAATTAAAAGACTCTCAAATCAAACATGGGGGGACTGCTTTTGCCTGGTATAGGCTGTTCAAAATGGGAGTGTTTGGTCGCATATCGTGGTCGTCTTTGGTCCAGTATCACGGTCGTCTTTGGTCGCGTATCATGATCGTCTTTGGTCAATTATCGTGGTCACCTCTGGTCGCGTATCGCGTCACCTCTGGTCGTGTATCGCGGCTGTCTTTGATGACGTATCGCGGTCACCTTTGGTCACGTATCACAATCGTCTTTGGTCAATTATCGTGGTCACCTCTGGTCGCATATCACGGTCGTCTTTGGTCGCGTATTGCGGTCACCTTTGGTCACGTCTCATGGTCGTCTTTGGTTGCATATCGCGGTCACATTTGGTCGCGTATCACAGTCGCCTTTGGTCGCGTATCACAGTCGCCTTTGGTCACTTCTCGCAGTCACCTTTGGTCACGTCTCACGGTCACATGATCGTCTTTGGTCAATTATCGTGGTCACCTCTTTGGTCAATTATCGCGGTCTCTGAAGGTCAATCAGCGACAGAGCAGTGAAATCATAGACTGTAAATTTGATCAGAAATGTTTTTAAAGTCATATTCGGTGTTATTAACTGATTAGATATCTCGATATTGAGTGGCTTGTGGTCGGTTGTGCCTATTAAAGCAGAGCACCACTGTAACAGTCATGACTCAGCAGTCTGCAGCCAGTAAAGCTGTTGGAGCTATCCATACCAAGCCGCCATGTTTATAGTTTAAATAGCTGAGTGGCTGCACCTTTCTAGTACTCGATGTTGCCCCTGGAGTTATTTTCAAGCTAATCTGTTTTCATATTTGGACTGAAGTTGTTTTTTATTTCGGTTCTGCCTCTCCTCAAACATCCTGTTTCAACTTCTCATCCTCTATTCTTGTTTTTGGTGTACAAAGCCACACTGCAGGTGAGGCCCTGCAGAGATGGGATCGCACTTGTGTCGGGGTGGATGTTCAGCCACAGACGGGGTTTGAATTACTACAGATCTTCCTCAAAGCCAGGGAGCAGGGCTCGTCTATCTATCCCTTCTTTCTCTGTTGAAGAAAACCTATATCTTTCCCTCAGAATAATGGGCTGGTTATACTTCTGCAGTAGTGTGTCTCAGTGAGCTTGACGAAGACATTTTTAATTTATGCTCAGTTTTGAAGAGTGGTCTGCACGTTATATTCCCTGCCACAACGCAAAAGAATGAGTAGCTGTGGGTCCAGATACGGGTGAGGCGGTGAGGAAGTGGTGGCAAGTTTGTCCGACAATGGAGGGTGAAAAATAGCAGGGATCCAGGTGGAAAAAGGGTCACAGCAATCTCCCGCACCTCGCTCTTCTAGCTGGACCTTCACGGGTTGTTTTTTTGCAATTGCGGTCATCATAAAAACAAACAAGCCGGCCTCCTGTCTGCGGGCACCTACCATTTTGGAGAGGTGCAGCAGAGTGTCTGCGGAGGGTGCGGGGAAGTCTTTGCGTTTACTGCGACACCTGCGCAGACGGCCTGGTTTCGAAGTATAAATCAGCCTTAAGCGATCCAGGATCTGCTGGGGCCAGCTTGTGTTGAACAGGACAGCTTCAGGCCGTCAGAGTGAGACTGAGCCAGTAAATGTTTTACCAGGAGCGTATTGTGTTTGGCAGCATCTGTGGATGGCTCTGCTATTGGCCAACTACCAAAAAGATGGATGCAATGGTTTCTCTGCTCATCTCAAATTCCGTCTGAGGGCCTCGGCTCATTTCCACGTCCCTCTGAGGAATGTGAGCCCAGGACTTTTATAAGTAGCTGTTGATAGAAGTGTGCGTTGGATATTTGCCACAATGGAGAGCAGATGAGCTGCAGCCAGCGATCTGACGGAGGGGACCTGCAGAACATTCATCTCAGAACCTCTCCTCTGTCTCTTCCAGGCGCTGCCTGGTGTGTCCGTGTTTAAAGTTTAGATGGGTCTGTTGGACCCTGGAATGCTTTAACTCGGGCTTCTCATCGAGCTTCAGCCGCTCCAGAACGGATGAAATCTCCACCGAAGCGCTTAAAGCAGGAATTTAGGCTGCCAGGTGAAAAGTTTAACCGTGATGATGGATCAGCCTCCTGTGTCTGTAGGGGGGGGTGCTGTGGAGGAAAAACAGGCCTGGCTTGTTCAACCCCCAGCTAGGCCAAGGCTCATGGCGCCAAGTCCAAGTTCCGCCGTCTGTTTCCCAAAACATTCTGCTGCTGCCGGGCGCTTCGTGGCCTCAGAGTACGAACCTGGAAAATCAGGCACTGTTGGAAAAGGTGATTTTCCTCATCAGCTCTGAGTTCATTTCTCATTGGCCAACCAGAGGCCACTGCTTTCACTTTTAAATTGCTGTGATTATTCAGGGCTGTTCAGAACAGTCAGCACTTCTCCTCAGTGGAGATGGATCGAATAAATGTTTTTATCATCCTTGATAAGTGGGATTGAGGCTGATTCACACAGGATGGTTGGATAAAGTCTGGAAGGTTGGCTTCCAGTGGCTGGAGATGTTTTCAGAACATTGACCCTGGTTTCTATCTACTGTGTTAAAGTGGTTTGGTCCTCCTGTCTCAGATTAGATGGACTCCGGCCAGAATAATTTTACACTTTACAAAAAGGGTTAACTCCCTACAATTAGACAAAACTGTAGGAGCTCTGAAGACATTTCAGGATTAACTCAGCTTGTGAATTGGAAAAGTTCATGACTGTGCAAGAAGAACAATGAATAAGGCACAGTAAAGGCCATAGAACAGCTTCCCGTTCTGACATCCATCCACTATATTTCCCAATTAATCTGTGGGTTTCAGTTACAGCTGGACGCACAATTTATCAGTAAAAGCCATTCAAAATGTCCCCACTTTCCTGGGCTGGTCCTTGGCTGGTCCTTGACTGGTCCTTGGCTGGTCCTTGGTTGGTCATTGGCTGGTCATTGGCTGGTCCTTGGCTGGTCATTGGTTGGCCTTTGGCTGGTCCTTGGCTGGTCATTGGCTGGTCCTTGGTTGGTCCTTGGCTGGTCATTGGCTGGTCCTTGGTTGGCTGGTCATTGGCTGGTCATTGGCTGGTCATTGGTTGGTCCTTGGTTGGTCATTGGTTGGTCATTGGTTGGTCATTGGTTGGTCATTGGGCTGGTCCTTGGCTGGTCCTTGGCTGGTCATTGGTTGGTCATTGGCTGGTCCTTGGTTGGTCATTGGCTTGTCCGCTGGTTGGTCCTTGGCTGGTCATTGGTTGGTCATTGGCTGGTCCTTGGCTGGTCATTGGTTGGTCATTGGCTGGTCATTGGTTGGTCCTTGGCTGGTCATTGGCTGGTCCTTGGTTGGTCATTGGTTGGTCATTGGCTGGTCATTGGTTGGTCATTGGCTGGTCATTGGTTGGTCGCTGGCTGGTCCTTGGTTGGTCCTTGGTTGGTCCTTGGCTGGTCATTGGTTCTTGGCTGGTCATTGGCTGGTCATTGGTTGGTCCTTGGTTGGTCCTTGGCTGGTCATTGGCTGGTCATTGGTTGGTCCTTGGCTGGTCATTGGCTGGTCATTGGCTTGGTCCATTGGTTGGTCCTTGGTTGGTCATTGGCTGGTCATTGGTTGGTCATTGGCTGGTCATCTTGGCTGGTCATTGGTTGGTCATTGGTTGGTCATTGGCTGGCCCTTGGCTGGTCGTTGGCTGGGCTTGGTTGGTCATTGGCTGGTCATTGGTTGGTCCTTGGCTGGTCATTGGTTGGTCGTTGGCTGGTCCATGGTTGGTCCTGGTTGGTCCTTGGCTGGTCATTGGTTGGTCCTTGGCTGGTCCTTGGCTGGTCATTGGTTGGTCCTTGGCTGGTCATTGGTTGGTCCTTGGCTGGTCATTGGTTGGCCCTTGGTTGGTCCTTGACTGGTCATTGGCTGGTCATTGGTTGGCCCTTGGCTGGTCATTGGCTGGTCATTGGCTGGTCATTGGCTGGTCCTTGGCTGGTCCTTGACTGGTCATTGGCTGGTCGGGGCTGGTTGGTCCTTGACTGGTCATTGGCTGGTCCTTGGCTTGGTCTTGGTTGGTCCTTGGCTGGTCATTGGCTGGTCATTGGCTGGTCCTTGGCTGGTCATTGGCTGGTCATTGGTTGGTCCTTGGCTGGTCATTGGCTGGTCATTGGCTGGTCATTGGTTGGTCCTTGGTTGGTCATTGGCTGGTCATTGGTTGGCCATTGGCTTGGTTCATTGGTTGGTCATTGGCTGGTCATTGGCTGGTCATTGGCTGGTCATTGGTTGGTCATTGGCTGGTCATTGGCTGGTCATTGGCTGGTCCTTGGCTGGTCATTGGTTGGTCGCTGGCTGGTCCTTGGTTGGCTGGTCATTGGTTGGTCATTGGCTGGTCATTGGTTGGTCCCTTGGCTGGTCCTTGGTTGGTCCTTGGCTGGTCCTTGGCTGGTCATTGGTTATTGGCTGGTCCATTGGCTAGTCCTTGGTTGGTCCTTGGCTGGTCATTGGTTGGTCCTTGGCTGGTCATTGGTTGGTCCTTGGCTGGTCATTGGTTGGCATGGCTGGTCGCTGGTTGGTCCTTGGCTGGTCATTGGTTGGTCCTTGGCTGGTCATTGGTTGGGTCCTTGGGCTGTGTCATTGGTTATTGGCTGGTCATTGGTTGGTCCTTGGCTGGTCATTGGTTGGTCCTTGGCTGGTCATTGGCTGGTCCTTGGCTGGTCATTGGTTGGTCCTTGGCTGGTCATTGGTTGGTCCTTGGCCTGGTCATTGGTTGGTCAATGGCTGGTCATTGATTGGCCATGGCTGGTCTGGTTGGTCATTTGTTGGCCCTTGGCTGGTCATTGGTTGGTCCTTGGCTGGTCATTTGTTGGCCATTGGCTGGTCCTTGGCTGGTCATTGGCTGGTCCTGACTGGTCATTGGCTGGTCCTTGGCTGGTCATATGTTGGTCCTGGCTGGTCATTGGTAGGTCCTTGGCTGGTCCTTGACTGGCCCTTGACTGGTCCTTGGCTGGTCCTTGGCTGGTCATCTACAGTTTCTTTTTAAACACCAAACTTTGTACTAAAATATTCTTTCTGTCATGATTTGTGGACATTAAGGATGTAAAGAGAAGCGCCATCTCCTGGTCAGACCCTGTAATTTTGGGTAATTTTGAAAGGGTGGAGTCAGAGTAAAAAAAAAAAAAAGATGCAAAAGGAGGTCACTGCAGTGGCTGGAAGTTGGAGGGATTTTGCTGGGAGTTGCAGGGAAGTGGGCTGGCGTTTGCCTGGGAACGGCCGTTTTGAACGACTGCTACTGTACCCAAACAGAGCGATGACGTTCACCGCAGCCAGGTAGCTGTGCTCTGTGTGAAGGCCGTGCTGCAAAGTGAGTGTCCATGGTAACGTGATGACCGGCACCCAGCAGAAGTTCTCCCACTTTGACGTCTGATGACTGAGAAACAGATTGCTGCAGAGAAAGCAAAGAGAGCTGGTCAGAGGTTCGAGTTAAAGTCAGGGTAGAAAAGCCTTTCAATAAGAGTAGAGAGGAAGCTTTTCACCGCTGACAGGGAGCCGTCCTGTGGCATTATGGGATGTGGGAGTTCATTGTTTTAACTGAGCTAAAGATTTATTTAAAAACGCTGCTAATCTTATCAGCGATGGCAGTGAGGAGGTTAACAATAAAGAAAAATGGCTGACAATTTATTCTGGTTAAAAAAACTAAAGCCTGATAAACCAGCCTGCAGGCTTTATCAACACTTTGATTCTTGATAAACAAGCGAAGACTTTTAGTGGGAATCTTCTCTTATCAGTTGATTTTCTAGTTTACTGTGTTGATTTATAAACATGGTCTTTCAGGCTGAAAGTAAAATAATAAAGAAGGTGATAAAACAGAAACTGAAAAAGGCAAAATAATCAATGGAGAGGAAGGTTAATCTTGTTAAATCTAAATTTTATCTGTTGAGCTTTTAGCTCCAACAAGATGGTTTGATGTATAATTTATTTTTCTTAAACAAAAGATTCGTTTTACTGTAATATTGGAGGAGTTTGAGATCAGATCAACCTGATTGGTTCATAACAGGAAAGCAGGCTGGTTTTAGTTCATCAGTTATGAGCAAAGATCTGCTTTCCTTCCTTCCTTCCTTCCTTCCTTCCTTCCTTCCTTCCTTCCTTCCTTCCTTCCTTCCTTTCTTTCTTTCTTTCTTTCTTTCTTTCTTTTCTTCTTTCTTTTCTTTCTTTTCTTTCTTCCTCTGCCTTCCTTCCTTCCTTCCTTCCTTTCCTTTCTTCCTTCCTTCCTTCCTTCCTTCCTTCCTTCCTTCCTTCCTTCCTTCCTTCCTTTCTCCCTCTATCCATTCCTTCCTTCCTTTCTTTTTCTTCTTCTCTTTCTTTCTTTCTTTATTCCTTCTTCCTTCCTTCCTTCCTTCCTTTCTTCCTTCCTTCCTTCCCTTCCTTCCTTCCCTTCCTTCCTTCCTTCCTCCCTCTATCCCTTCCTTCCTTCCTTCCTTCCTTCCTTCCTTCCTTCCTTCCTTCCTTCCTTCCTTTCTCCTCTCTATCCATTCCTTCCTTCCTTCCTTCCTTTCTCCTCTATCCATTCCTTCCTTCCTTCCTTCCTTCCTTCCTTCCTTCCTTCCTTCCTTCCTTCCTTCCTTCCTTCTTTCCTTCCTTCCCTCCTTCCTTCCTATCCTCCTCTATTCCTTCCATCCTTCCTTCCTTCCTTCCTTTCTCCCTCTATCCATCCTTTCCTTCCTTTTCCTTCCTTCCTTCCTTCCTTCCTTCTTCCTTCCTTCCTTCCTTCCTTCCTTCCTTCCTTCTTCCTTTCTCCCTCTATCCATTCCTTCCTTTCTCCCTCTCTCTCTTCCTTTCCTTCCTTCCTTCCTTCCCTCCCTCTTCCCTTCCTTCCTTCCTTCCTTCCTTCCTTCCTTCCTTCTTCCTTCCTTCCTCTTCCTTCCTTCTTCCTTCCTTCCTTCCTTTTCCTCTTCCTTTCCTCTCATCCATTCCTTCCTTCCTTCCTCTATCCATTCCTTCCTTCCTTCCTCTATCCATTCCTTCCCTTCCTTCCTTCCTTCCTTCCTTCCTTCCTTCCTTCCTTCCTCCCTCCTATCCATTCCTTCCTTCCTTCCTTCTTCCTTCCTTCCTGGCCTCCCTCTATTCCTTCCTTCCTTCCTTTCTCCCTCTATCCATTCCTTCCTTTCTCCCTCTATCCCTTTCCTTCCTTCCTTCCTTCCTTCCTTCCTTCCTTCCTTCCTTCCTTCCTTCCTTCCTTCCTTCCTTTCTCCCTCTATTCCTTCCTTCCTTCCTTCCTTCCTTCCTTTCCTTCCTTGCTTGCTTAAGCTTGCTTGCTTGCTTGCTTGCTTTGCCTTCCTTCCTTCCTTCCCTTCCTTCCTTCCTTCCTTCCTTCCTTCCTTGCTTGCTTGTTTGCTTGCACTTGATATAATCGGCCCCCTATCGGTATCGGCCTTTAAAACTGAATATCGGACATTGGCCACCCCACTGATATTTAACCCGAGCATTTGATCAGCTTCTGAGTTTTCATTAAAAATACTTTCTTCTTCTTCCTCAAAAACTTCTTTTTACAGACTTAAAACTTCTAAAGACGAGGGAAAAAATATTCATCCATTAAAAATATCCCAATATCTTCATATGCTGATATATTGCCATTTAAAAACACCATATCAATCTCTTTTACTAATGAAATATTGCTATATAGTCGTCATCGTTATGCTACAAAAATCCCCCTCAAAATTCACACAAATGTTGCCATATTTTTATATGTTGATATATTGTGCGGTATCGATCTATTTTACTAACAAAATCTCACAAGAATTTGCAAAATATCACGAGTTTGTAACAGAACAATGAAATTTCACCAGATTCTGAAAGTAAAATAGATCGATGCACACGTTTTTAAAATCTATTTGATATCAGCATATGAAAATATATTTGAGTATATTATTTTTCAAAGTGTCAGAAATGGATAACAAAACTGCTATTTTCAATGACTACTTATTTTGTCCAGCTTTAACATCGGTATAGATATCGGTTATCGGCTACATGAGTTTTAAAATATGGGATATCGGCCAAAATCCCAATATCATGCATCCTTCCTTCCTTACTCACTTCCTTCTGTCATGAAAAATAAATGTGTAAAAGCTAAATGTGAGGATGGCAGAATAACCTAAATCATTTCTCCTTGGTTTCCAGCGGTGGTCTTTTCCTGATCTCTCATGTTTCTGTTTGTTTTTGCTCTGCAGCCGTTCGGCAGAGCCGAGCTGCTGGACCTGCAGCCGCTGAACAACAGAACCTCCCGGACCCGCGACCTTAATGCTGCGTCTTTACAATCGGTTCCTTCCTTCCTGCTGTTGGTAAATGCATGGGTCATTTAGAGGAAGGACATTAATGCTGACCTGTATAGAAATATCCAACCTTTCTGCGATGCTTGTTTTAAGCTGAAATCATGCATACATGTGGAAAAGTATTTTTTCTTTTATATTATGATGGACTAAAGCAGAAGTTTGAAAATGTGTTTGAACGGTACTCTAAAACTTATTTTATAAAGGTTTTCCAGACTCCTGCGCTGTAAGAGATTATTTTTGCCTGAACTGAAGCCTCTTTTTGATTTTTTTTCCTGTGTATTTGGTAGTTTTGTGCCTTTTTTTTTGCACCTTATGTTTGTTTCCTAAATTTAAGTTTAAACCTATTGTTTAAAGCTCTCTGGAGTCTATTGATACATTTGTACTCCTGTAAATATTTGATTTTTATGCATTGATTCTGCAGATATCTATATTCCCAGTATTGTTGTGTAAGTGCTGTCCCTTTATTGTTATTTTGGAATGTGTGCCATGCATAATACCTGACTACCGTTTTATTTTTTATAAATGCATATACTCGCCTTGATGGATGTATTAAAAGTGCTCTTGTTAGTTGGTGGCGCCCAGCTCGGTGTTACACGCTCCGGCCGCTCGGGTCAGCAGAATCTCAGCAGAATGGGTTTTAATCAGCACACATTTAAAAAAAAAAGCACAAACCTGAAGAGGTCAGAAGCTTTCAAATGTTTTACTTCTTTTCTACTTTGCATTCTGTCCGGTTATTTAAATGCATCCGAGCAGAAAACTCAAAGCAATCAGTCAAAAGATCAAATAGAAATGAATATAAAAGCTAATTTGATCATTTTCTGTTTTGGGAACTTTTCTTCCTTTTTCATAAATTAACTTTTAAAAGAAAACTAAAAATGATTTTGGAGCAGATGAAACCGCATCAGTACATTGAAGGCCTCCATGTTCTTTGTCCTGCATCTGTAAAAGTGGAGCCTTTTGGATCAGCTACATGAGCAGAAATCCAGCTTTCATTGTGGATCAGAATCAGGTGGAATCCTTGGTGTCTTCTGTAAATAAAGATTCATTTATTTTGTGATTTTTATTTTATTTTTTTTAGATCTTATGTAAAGCCAACTGACTGTCTCTGTTCTTTGGCCAAATGAAAGTCATGTATCGATGTTGTAAAATCTAATAAAACATGTTAATATGAGAAGGTGTAGCTTTGATCAGTTTGGGATCACTTATATCTACATCCTCAGGATGATGTCATAGTGAAACGTCGTAAAGCATTAGTAAATATCGTTGAGTTAGAAGCTTTATATAGTAGCCCAAAGATTTGCTTTTTCTTCTGGTTCAGTTAGCATGTTTTATAAGCAAAAAACACGTTTTCGGGCTACAATATATAGCTTTTTGGAAGCATGCACATACACAGTTAGCCTTGGCTATCACTACCTCTACATAGTTAGCATAGCTATCGCTGCCCCTACAGAGTTAGCATGGCTATCGCTGTCCCTACAGAGTTAGTATGGCTATCGCTGTCCCTACATAGTTAGCATGGCTATCAATGCCCCTACATAGTTAGGGCATGGCTATCAATGCCCCTACATAGTTAGCATGGCTATCGCTGTCCCTACATAGTTAGCATGGCTATCGCTGTCCCTACATAGTTAGCATGGCTATCAATGCCCCTACATAGTTAGCATGGCTATCAATGCCCCTACATAGTTAGCATAGCTATCGCTGCCCCTACAGAGTTAGCATGGCTATCGCTGACCCTACATAGTTAGCATGGCTATCGCTGCCCCTACATAGTTAGCATGGCTATCGCTGCCCCCTTACATAGTTAGCATGGCTATTGCTGCCCCTAAATAATAGGTTAGCATGGCTATCGCTGCCCCTACATAGTTAGCATGGCTATCGCTGTCACTACATAGTTAGCATGGCTATCAATGCCCCTACATAGTTAGCATGGCTATCGCTGTCCCTACATAGTTAGCATGGCTATCGCTGTCCCTACATAGTTAGCATGGCTATCAATGCCCCTACATAGTTAGCATGGCTATCAATGCCCCTACATAGTTAGCATGGCTATCAATGCCCCTACATAGTTAGCATGGCTATCAATGCCCCTACATAGTTAGCATGGCTATCAATGCCCCTACATAGTTAGCATGGCTATCGCTGTCCCTACAGAGTTAGCATGGCTATCGCTGTCCCTACATAGTTAGCATGGCTATCAATGCCCCTACATAGTTAGCATGGCTATCGCTGCCTCCTACATAGTTAGCATAGCTATCAAGCTGCTACTACAGAGTTAGCATGGCTATCGCTGACCCTACATAGTTAGCATCGCTATCGCTGCCCCTACATAGTTAGCATGGCTATCGCTGCCCCTACATAATTAGCATGGCTATCTACTGCCCCTAAATAATTAGCATGGCTATCGCTGCCCCTACATAGTTAGCATGGCTATCGCTGTCACTACATAGTTAGCATGGCTATCAATGCCCCTACATAGTTAGCATGGCTATCACTGCCCCTATATAGTTAGCATGGCTATCGCTGCCCCTACATAGTTAGCATGGCTATCGCTGCCCCTGCCTACATAGTTAGCATGGCTATCGCTGCCCCTACATAGTTAGCATTGCTATCGCTGCCCCTAAATAATTAGCATGGCTATCGCTGCCCCTACATAGTTAGCATGGCTATCGCTGTCACCTACATAGTTAGCATGGCTATCAATGCCCCTACATAGTTAGCATGGCTATCGCTGCCCCTACATAGTTAGCATGGCTATCACTATCCCTACATAGTTAGCATGGCTATCGCTGTCCCTACATAGTTAGCATGGCTATCGCTGTCCCTACATAGTTAGCATGGCTATCGCTGCCCCTACATAGTTAGTATGGCTATCAATGCCCCTACATAGTTAGCATGGCTATCGCTGCCCCTACATAGTTAGCAGACATGGCTATCAGCTGCCCCTACATAGTTAGCATTGCTATCGCTGCCCCTACATAATTAGCATGGCTATCGCTGCCCCTACATAGTTAGCATGGCTATCGCTGTCACTACATAGTTAGCATAGCTATCAATGCCCCTACATAGTTAGCATGGCTATCTCCTGTCCCTACATAGTTAGCATGGCTATCGCTATCCCTACATAGTTAGCATGGCTATCGCTGTCCCTACATAGTTAGCATGGCTATCGCTGTCCCTACATAGTTAGCATGGCTATCACTGCCTCTACATAGTTAGCATGGCTATCAATGCCCCTACATAGTTAGCATGGCTATCGCTGCCTGCTACATAGTTAGCATGGCTATCAATGCCCCTACAGAGTTAGCATGGCTATCGCTGCCCCTACATAGTTAGCATGGCTATCAATGCCCCTACATAGTTAGCATGGCTATCGCTGTCCCTACATAGTTAGCATGGCTATCGCTGTCCCTACATAGTTAGCATGGCTATCGCTGTCCTCTACATAGTTAGCATGGCTATTGCTGCCCCTACATAGTTAGCATGGCTATCGCTGCCCCTACATAGTTAGGCATGGCTATCAGCTGCCCCTAAATAGTTAGCATGGCTATCGCTGCCCCTACATAGTTAGCATGGCTATCGCTGTCCCTACATAGTTAGCATAGCTATCAATGCCCCTACATAGTTAGCATGGCTATCGCTGTTCCCCTACATAGTTAGCATGGCTATCGCTATCCCTACATAGTTAGCATGGCTATCGCTGTCCCTACATAGTTAGCATGGCTATCACTGTCCCTACATAGTTAGCATGGCTATCAGCTGCCCCTACATAGTTAGCATGGCTATCAATGCCCCTACATAGTTAGCATGGCTATCGCTGTTCCTACATAGTTAGCATGGCTATCAATGCCCCTACAGAGTTAGCATGGCTATCGCTGCCCCTACATAGTTAGCATGGCTATCAATGCCCCTACATAGTTAGCATGGCTATCGCTGTCCCTACATAGTTAGCATGGCTATCACTAACCCTACATAGTTAGCATGGCTATCGCTGCCCCTACATAGTTAGCATGGCTATTGCTGCCCCTACATAGTTAGCATGGCTATCGCTGTCCCTACATAGTTAGGATCTTTGTAAATTTTTCTCAACTTATATGTATTTATCATGCTGACATTTAAAGCAGTAGGGAAATCTGTGTGTTTTTTCTTCATTATCTTCTGCAGGCCAGTTAGTTCCTATCGCCAGCCTGAACACCTAAATTCGCCAATCATATATCAACGGTCATCTTTCAATCAAATGTTTTTCGGTCATAGCATCTTGATTCATATGTCGCAGCTAATATATCCGCGAATCGGTTGAAACCAGAATCCTTTCCTTTCCCATTGAGTTGCGCCCCAGTGTTCACGGGGATGGACGTCTGTGTCTTCAGCAGGCGTAGAGCTAACAGAACTGGCAGCGTTGTCGAGGCAAGGGCTCAAACATGTAACGGCTGGAAGCCTTCTACACCAAACCAAGCTTCTGCCGCCTCTGGCGCCCTCTTCCACAACATCTTCGTCCCGCTTTCCTCCTCTAAATAAAAATGCGGATGACGGAGGAGACATCCACGACCTCCGACACTAAAACTCTCCTCCTCTGCATGTTTCCGCTGTCCATAGCGTTCCTTGACAGCGTCGTTTCTAAGTCACCAATTTAGGTGCTACTTGGTCCCAATGGAATTTCCCATTGGGAACCTGCTAGCACTAAGATGCTAACTGGTTAGCAAGACGCTTCCTGACAAACCCGCCACAACCAAACTTGTTTCTTGAACCTTCCACCACAAAATTCGCCCCTTGAAAATCTGCCTAATCACATTCACTTTATTCACTGCGGTGCCAAAGTGGGGAACCACTAGGAGAATTCTCGAAACGTGCTAACGGTTGGAACAGCCGCTTCCCTACGACTTTAAAGGAGGTCAGGAAGAAATAATAAATGGATCATTATTTAAACCTAACCTTTGTAGTGTTTTAATAAATTTAGTGTTAATCTGTAAAAAAAGAAATTATAATTTTCGTCATGCATGATCACTGAGTCTGGGAGCGCCATTTTTGCCCAGATATAGTAGCCTCCCTCCTCCTGCCATCTTCCAGCAGTGACGCCACAGGTGCGGTAAGCCTAGCTGCCATTTCTCCTCCGCTTTCTGCAAGCTAAATCAATGGGAACTACTAGACACATCTGCAATCAACAACAATTATTGAAGATTTCCAGAGGACTTCACCATTGAAATTCACCAGAGCTATAGTGAAACTGACAATGCCTACGGCATGCATGGCAGCTGGATGCTGGAATACATCGGGGAAAAGTGAAAAAAGAGTTATTCCACCTTTCTGATCCCTGATCCTCCACGGACAGGGTTGGTGCGTTGGATCGCCAACTTGAAGAGGGAGGATTTGCCATCGAACTTCTGGCCAGAGAAAAACCCTGCGTAATATGTAGCCAACATTTGGAAGAAGAATGTTTTCAAGATGACTTGGATAATAGCGGCGTTGACAAACAATTCAGATACAGCACTGGGACTTGATCAACAGCCGATACCACACCGTGACAATGTCACTAACCAGTAGGTGGCAGTAGTGTTCTTTGACAAACATGGATGCCTCCAGTAAAGCACATTCACATGAAAATTACTCTGAATTAAAGTACTTTCAGAAGTTTGTATTCTGAATTGTAAAACCATTTGCAATGCAGCTGATTTATTGAGGTCAAAGTCAAAGAATTTAAATTTTATAAAATGCCAGTATTTGACTCCCTCACTCATCCCTCTTTACATTATTTTTTTAGTGTGTTTGAGCTTCTGGTCAGTAATTGATGGTCAAACAGTTTCCCCTTTAGGATTCTCTTATTTATTAAAGTTACAGCAAGTCATTCAGGTCCTGAAGCTGCAGAGCACCAACCATCACACCACCTCCACCATGTCCGGCTATCAGTGTTTGAACGTTTTCCCCAAAAACTGAAAAGATAATTTCAGTGAACGTGTGACAAACCGTTCTTTTTTTATTTCCACCAATGGTTTTTATCCTGGAACACTCCCACGGATGCCAGGTTTGCCAACTTTATATTTGTTGAATCATGAGCCCTGAAACCAGTGAGGAGGTTCATTTTTCTGTTTATTATCTTACCTATCATTATGTATTTATCCATCTCCTTAGTTTTTATTCCTTCTTCTTTTGATCGTTTCACCACCAGGGTCTGTTCCAGAGCTCCACTCCAGAGGATTAGTCATCACAGGTTTCCGCTGAGAGAACAGTGTTGCCTTTGTGTTTCCTTCTGAACAGCGCTGGAGCTGCAGGCCCATAAACCCACCTCAGCACCACGTCAGGCTCATCACCACAGGATCAAGTTACTTCAGAGCTCTCCAGCTATTAAACAGGCTCTTAAATCCAACTGGCTGCACTGCTCCAATTACTCCATTCCACTTGATCTCGGTACCAGTGCACCTCGTTTGACCAATTTGTGCGTGTTCCACCTCGCTACAGAATTGGCTTGTATATTAAAACCTCCAGTAACCTAAACCTGAACCATTGTTTTCTGAGCCTGCAGTCCCGACCTCCAGACAGTCCACCTCTGTTCCCTGGGAGGTTTTATTGGATTCCAATGTTCATCTAATGTTGCCAAAGTGCACTTGTACATTCTTATTACCCTCCGAGGGATCTTTCATCATCATAATTGCCAACTTAGTAAGAAAACTTGAGGAATATAATGACTTGATAAATCCTGCAAAGGATTTCTACTTGGCAGTGTGTGCAGGTACCAACCAGGATCTGGATCCAGTTTCTTAGCAGGCATCTATTTTTTTTATTTTATTCAATGGCCATGGACTCCTAGTTGCTCGTGTATTAGTATGTGTTGCTCTTCTGAGGTTCAATAGAACAGTTTAATCCAGATTTTATTCAGTACACACAGATTAAAATCAACCAATTTACTCAGCAAAACGTTTATCACGTTGTCACAATGAGGTATTGTGTGTAGACCAGGGACTGGTCCTCCAGCCGTTCATCAAAAGCTAGGAACCCAAAATGGTTGAGTGACGGTGCGCAGAAAACATGGTTCTAGATCTTGGCCCACTGGTCACAAACCGTCCACGTATTTAATGGATTTTCATTGCTTCTCGATACACCAGCTAAGAAGCCTCCTGTGGTAGTTGGCAGATCCATAGTCAGAAATGTGGCATTAGAGTTCCTTTTGCTAAAATGCCATCAGAACCCCCCCTTCAGTGTCCACCATATTGGATCAGTCCATTTTGCTGCACATGTTCAGAAAGGTCCAAACAGACAGCAGCAAACCATTTGAAAACAAACCATGCAAAGAGCAGTGTTGCCAACTAAGCGCTTTTAGTCGCTATATTTAGCCACTTTTCAGACCCCTCTAGCACTTTGATTTCTAAAAGCTCCTAGCGCAAATCTAGAGACTTTTTTCTGCTACTGGAGACTTTGGAGACAACATCTAAAAGCAGCGAACTCTGCTCTCCAGAGCAGTAGATTGGTAACCCCGCCCTTCTCTGCCTCTATCTTGTCTGCTGTCATGATTCATGCAGCTATTATTTCATCCAAATGAAAAATGGAGAACAGATAAGCAGATCATGGCTTGTCTACAGTGAAAAGAAGGACTGGGTTATTTTACTTTGGCCTTTTTGGAAACACAGGAAGGAGCAATCAGCTAAGTGAGCTTAGTGCTTGGAAAAATCTTTCATTCCTTTAGAGACAGCATGAAAAGTCAGCTGAGTACAAAACATAGAGAGGAAAACAAGAAGAAAAGAGACAAGAAGAGAGGGACACAACCTAGAACAGATAATGGATGTCTATTCTATTAACATTTCTACATCTGTAGAATGGGTCTGTTTTATGTGTCGTCTTCTCCATTCAGAGGGCCCCCTGCCTGTCTTTGCCTAGGGCCCCACATTTCCTAAATCCGCCCCATATTAAAGACACCTGGGACTATATTAAAATGTTTGCCAGGGGCCAGAATGGGCGACATCAAATCCTACTCTGAAACTGCTGGCTAAGGATAAGGTTAAATACAGTAAGTTTGTTATTCACGCTGGCGGTACTGACACCCAAGTTACGCCAATGCCTTGGTTAGTTGCCTTTTGTATCTATGCTTCTTTTTCTATGTCTGCTTCTGTCTCCTTGAACCCCAGTGGGCTCCCTCAGCAGATGGCCGCCAAGGCCCATTCATACCTCACGTTGGCCTGCACGCCCCATATTTCTGTCCGTGACGTTCTATCCGTTGACTCCTTCATACCTCCGTCCGTTGAGGTGCGCAATAACCCTCGTATTTCCTCTAGGTGGCAGTGCTGGGCGCCAATGATTCGTCATTGATCAAAACATGGCGATGGTCCAAGACCTGATTTTGTTGACATTTTGTACTAAAAACTCAATAGCGCCCCCCACCGTTTCCGGTAGTATTGCTCCGTATTGATCCATTTCGTCCAGTAAGCTTTAAGCTCCCCAATTTTCGTGGTCAGCACGGACGAAATTCGACGGGTTAGAACGTATGTTGAAACACCCATACTCCACACGCATCCCAGATCCGTCTTTTACGTGAGGTATGAATGGGCCTTCACACTGAGCCTGGTTCTGCTGGAGGTTTCTTCCTGTTCAAAGGGAGTTTTTCCTCTCCACTGTCGCTACAAGCATGCTTAGTGTGAGGGATTGCTGAAGAGTCAATGAGTCGATGCAATCAGCTGGTTTTCCTTAGATAGAAAAAACTTTGAATCAATCTGACTGGATGATCTGGTTGAACTGGAAAGTGACCTGAGATGACATGATGTGAATTGGAGCTATAGAAATAAACTGAATAGAATTTAATTCAATTGAACTGGAACGCAAAAAAAAAATCTTCCAGAGCAGCAGGTATATCCTTAGATATCCATGTAGTGGGAGGAAAAACCTACAGTGATTCCACAATATTATTCATGCTGGTTCATATCTGTAGCTGCAGCTTAGTAATTAGTGTGTGAGTAAATGAGTGTGGGAACATCTGGAACCAAACTCCCGTATAATACTGAGTGGCAGTGGGAGTTTTTTTTTTCTGCTTTCTTTTGACCCTTAAAAAAAGCTGAACTTAAGGGAGCAACTTGTTCCTGTAAAAAAACAAAACAAAAAAAAGTCTGTGTGCAAACATGAAGTCTGTTACAAGCTTAATTTAAAGCGTTGTTGTAATTATGGTTAAAAGCCACCAGAGGTCAGTGTTGCATCATTATTGAGCTTCATTTTGACCTTTTTATGTTTCCCTTATCATCAGTTTTACTGACAATGTTTAATCCACATCATTCATTTCATCTTTATTTATATGATTTGTCTCTTTAAGAGGCAAGATTTTATTTACAAGAGACACCAGTTTGATAAAAGCCAACAGAATTATAAGGAGAAAAAAAAAACAACAACACAAAAATGTAATGTAATTTTTAAAAATCTTTTTAGGTCACAGTGAGATTTTATTTTGAAGCAAACTTTTTGTGTTTTTTTTTTTTCTCTTTCTAACTGGTCAAGCTGGTTTTCTAAAGTGGTTACCAGCTCGGCTTTTGGCCGATTCCTTAAGCTTAAATATCTGATAAAAAAAAATGTTAGAGGAACAAAAGGCAGTGGAGGATTCATCAATATAAAATCCTGATATCGTATATGTTTTAAAACTTTTCCCCAGTTAAACATTTAACAGGAATAGTTAAAGATACAATCACTTATTCTCAGTCCATTCTTACGTTACAAAACAAAGCAGTGAATAATTAGATAATTAAAAAAGGCATTTATTTGGTGTTATTTTATTTAAAATTGAGGAAAGCCTTTTTACAGACTCCTCTGGTTCCAGCCGTAAAGTCTCTCTGGATGTCCTCCACCCTCTCCAGCTCCACCAGAGATGGGAGTAATGAAGTAACGAAGTACAAGTAGATTTTGTACTATTTTTTATGGGCGACTTTTTACTTTCTACTCCTTACATTTTTACACAAATATCTGTACTTTCTACTCCTTACATTTTAAAAAACTGTCTTCGTTATTTTAGTTTTGAATCATTTCAATGGAGTTACCAAGTATTATTTTTCACGCCATCAATACCAAATTCAATCTAATTGGATGGGAATCTACGTTGCATTTGACGACCAGCTACAAGAGATGAATCGACAGATTCGGGCGTGTATTCATTGGCGGCAAATCATTGCAGCTTGGTGGCGGTTAAGCGTTAGCATAGTAGCATGGACGGCGAGATGATTGAAAATGAACACAACGAGGAGATCTAGTCCTATTGGCAGACATCCATTTAAAAATGTAGGCAACGGCATGAAAAAGTGGTTTCTACTTTTACTTTTATAATTTTAAGTAAATTTACAAGCCTGTACTTTGTTACTTTTACTTGAGTAAAAGAAGTTTAATCAGTACTTCCACTTTTACCAGAGTATTTTTAACACAAGTACAGTATCTGTACTTTTATTCAAGTACGGAAAGTGAGTACTTTTGCCATCTCTGAGCTCCACATCAGTCAGATGGGAGGAAGATGATCTCTAAACGTTCAAACTTAATTCTCGTTCTGTTTCTCTGGTGGATTCTGGGCTGGTCTTTGACTGGGTCGTTCTAAAACATGAACTTCTTTTGATCTAAACCATTTAGGGTCATTATCCTCCTGCAAGGTGAACCTCTGTCACTTCTTTCTGCATTAAATGTCCTCCTCACCAGCACCTCCAAACCATGAGGTTCAAAGATGGCCTAACAGGTGTCCTGTTGACAGATGCAATCACCTCAGCTGAGGATGTTGCTGCAGTTCCTCTACTGCATGAAAAATTCAACGTTTGTAATATTAGTTTAAAACCTGATTCTGCTTCAGATGTCTTACCTGCTAATGGATTCATAAATCCAAGCACTAAGCTCACTTAGCTGATTGCTCCTTCCTGTGTTTCCAAAAAGGCCAAAGTAAATAACCCAGTCCTTCTTTTCACTGTAGACAGCCATGATCTGCTTATCTGTTCTCCATTTTTCATTTGATGAAATAATAGCTGCACGAATCATGACAGCAGACAAGATAGAGGAGAGCAGGAGGCGGGGTTACCAATCTACTCGCTCTGGAGAGCAGAGTTCGCTGCTTTTTAGATGTTGTCTCCAAAGTCTCCAGTAGCAGAAAAAAGTCTCTAGATTTGGCTCTAGGAGCTTTTAGAAATCAAAGTGCTAGAGGGTCTGAAAAGTCACTAAATAAAGACTAAATGGCTTGTTGCTGCTCTTTGCATGTTTGGACCTTTCTGGAACATGCTGCAAATTGGACCTGCCACAATTTGTAAAACACAGCATCCAATATGGTGGACACTGAAAGGAAGGAAGTTGGGGCCATAGAGAACTGCCTAGTGGTAATTCCCGTGACGTGTTATTATATTTGGGAAAAATGGCGGCTCCCAGAAAATTGTTACTTCATTAAATCACAGCAAACATATTTTTATTCAGGTATAAATGATGATCCATTGATTATTTCTTGCTGACCGGACTTTGGCCTCCAGAGAACATCTGGATGGAGGATCAAACTCAACAACAAGGTCAGCTGGTTTCCACTGAGTGTGAAGATGGTTTATTGATGAACTAAATGGATGTTTGTGGCTTTAATGTGACAAGATAAAGACGCATGGCTATTTGCTAGATATTTTTTTATTATAGATCAAATCAAAAAGCTTGTAGTTTAAATTCAAGTCCACTGTTTGTTTACATACTGCAGCTGTTCGACCTGTGTCCTCAGAAAACAGAGGACCGGTTCCATAGCACCATGACAGAAGTACAAATAAACTGAATTCACACACAATAAAATACAGAGGAGTAAAAACAGGAAATACAGTCCCATCAACAATGACCCAATCAAACGTCTGGAAGTGAAGCTTCTTCCTTCAGCCAGTATTTCTGTTAGTGAGGCTCCGCAGGTTTCATACTGGCCCCACAGCCCTGCTGCTGCTTTACATTAAATCCATCAGTTCCCCTGATTGATTGATTTCCACCAACCATCTCATTTTCTGACATCCACAGACACGCCGTCCAATAGGAAGTAAAGACAGGAAGCCCAGTTAGATTGGCGACGTCAAACCAGCGTAAGGTGGAAGAATCAGTTCAGCTTTTTCCCCTGAGGTTGAAATTTAGTTTCTACAGTCCCAGAGACACCTGACCTCAGTGTCCAAGATGGCCGACAAACAATATGGAAGAGTAGAAGATACAGAAAGAAACAGCCACACTTCTGATGGTGGGTGTCTTAAAAAAAGAGTAAAAAAATGAAAAATGTTTTACAATGTTTGTCGTTCTGAAACGTATGAGGTTACAAAAAAAGTATAAAAAACAATGCGCTGGACTTTGTTTCCAAGTTTAAAGACATTTCGCTTCCCATCCAGGAAGCTTTCAATTCAAAATGTCAGAAATTTGAGTTGGTTTTATCCTGTAGCCTTGTTTTGGTTTTGACCATTTCTGACATTTTGAATTGAAAAATCTTCCTGGATGAGAAGCGAAACGTCTTTAAACTTTTAAACAAAGTCCAGTCGTTTGTTTTTTTACTTTTTTTGGAATGATGACCTGGATGACTGGGAATCTTCCCCAGCAGGTTGCATGACATGGCGCAGGTCGGCCAGTAGATGGCACAGTAGAGAGTTGCCCTCTGCAGTGGATCGTACCATCAGCTCATCCCCAAAACCAGAGAGACACATCCACAGATTATGACCAACTTCTGCCATATTTAAAAATAAATACAGAAATAAATGCTCAATAAATATATGCATACAAATAAGCTAACTGTAAATACAATAAACAAATAAATTAAATTATACAGCTAGTCACATAAATATATAACTCTTTTAATTAGCTTCCTTATTTATTTGCCTTTGTAATATTTACCTTATTTATTTTTGTCCTTTTATAATCTTCAACTTTATTTTTTAATTACTTATATTTTTTAGTATTTATTTTATGTGCATGTTATAATATTTTTGCATAGTTTCTCTTTCGTCCTTTTCTTTTTTTAGCCTAGTTTTTCTTCGCCGCTATAGTCAGGGTTCCCGCTGGTCCTTAAAAAGTCTTAAAAAGTCTTGAATTTAACTCGCTTTATGCTGCAGGAACCCTGAAATTATTTCTGTGTATTTTTGGTGGCAATTAATTGTAAGCTTTATTTATTTATTGAGCATTTATTTATTTCTGTATTTATTTTTAAATATGGCAGAGTTGGTTGATTTGACTTTGTAAAATAGACCTAAATTACATTTTTTGCCTCCCTAAAAACAGTAAACGTACTAAACTATAATGTGTTAAAGGTTAATATGCATTTCCTTAGAAAACACTGTAAATGCATTAAAATTAAAATAAATGCTAACCACTCTGCCGTCACTTTGAGCTGCTTCCATCACGCAGAGACACAGACTTCCTTCTGCCGAGAAAAAAATGTGTGCAGAAATCTTTAGAGCGATTCAGGAGCTGAACAAGTTGTAAATGTCATCCGGTCTGTTCTGCTTCCTTTAAGGAAGTGAATCTGCTACTGCTGCTCTGTCTGCAATTCACTCTTTTAGGATTTTATTTTCATGTATTTTTACATTGCTGTGTGTGAGCAAGCCAAAGCAAATTTCTTCCATCGTTATGTCTGGTAGATAATAAAGTTTTTTCTATTCTAAAATCCTTTCTGTTTTATCCCTCGGTTCCCGATCTGCGCAGGAAATCAGGTCCTACGCTACGTTCCGGTGGCTAACTTTTTCAGCTTTGAATTTAAACATAAATCTGGTCTTTTTAGACTTTCATGTTTTCCTTTCATGTCAACATTATGGTATATGGTGCGTAATCTAAAGTAACGGTACAGAAGCAGTAATGGAGAAAATGGAAAAAGCATCAAATTGTCTCAGAAGTGTCAAAAAAATATTTTAAAGATGTAGTTTAACATTCTGTAGTGATTTAAGGATAGAAATAAGTACTATTAGAACCATAATTACATTATTTATGGTGACCTGGATGAATATCTTCCTGCTCATGAGCTGATGGTACGGATCATGCTTCCGGTGCTCTGTCAGACCAGCATACCCACAGTCAATATGCATGTGCAAGACGTCAGATTTATGTTTTTCCCTTTAGTTTTGTAAGAAAAATACACTTTAAACTACCTCAACGGGTGCGTATCCTTTTAGTCATGTAAAAAAAAGACAATTGGAGTTCAGATCAACTTACGCTACAAAAAAACACCAAAAAATAAGTAATTAAATAGTTTTTTGTACAAATCTAAAGGGATACACTAAAATTAAGGTAGTTTAATGTCTATTTTTATACAAAAGTAAAGGAATAAACTAAAGGGATGAACGGGTATGCTGGTCTGACGCCGGTACGGATCGGGTAGTGACATCACTTCTTCTTCTCTGAAACCTGGTTCTGTTTATTTCTTCTGCAGGATAAACAAACCAAAACGGCTCTACAGGTTGGGCTTAAAGTGCTACACCTCTAATTTTTACCGGAGTTCCTTCAAATAGCTGGAGGTCCCAATTACTGTAAACGTCCTGCAGTCACAGACCTGCATGCAGATCGGCCTTCCTTTGAGCATCACAGGGAGTTTGGAAGAGTTCAGAAAGTTCCTGCTGCATCAGCTGGAACTAACGAGGTAATCAAGAGGATAGGAAGGAAGATTTGGATTAGAGGATCCATTCAGGGAACAGGAAGACCAATCCAGCACAGATGGAGAGGATAGGGGTCGGTAGGACTCTTCGCTTTGGAGGGGATTGCTTCTGGACTCCACTCCTTTACTTTTACCTGTGGGTCACCTGGTTATTTATGAGGCCTGGGAACGTCGTCTCTGTTTCAGAGCTCAGTGATCCGTCTGCAGGAAGAGCAACATGAAAAACAATTGATTTTATAACAAAATAAGAATATATCGATCGCTGAATGAAGTTAGTTTATTAAAACTAAAGATCAAAGTGACTAATGTTGATATAAAACCAGCTGATTTTTAGGAAATGTGCTCAATTTCAGGCTTTCTGTTTGTAAAATAACTGTTAGTAAATAAAGCCCTTTTGTTCATTATTGTTCACCACGCATTAATCACTAAAGTCTAAATAAGATATAAAGAGCTCTAAAATATCCAAATAATCAATAAAACCTGCCTGAGTTTTATTTGAATCTGTTTAAACTGAGCTGGAAAGAAAAGCTGCAGTTCAACACTATAAAAACGATCTAAAAAGAAGTTAAAAATTCTTAAATTAAGTTATTTATGTCCCTTGTAATATTTACCTTATTTATTTTTTGTCCTTTATAATCTTCAACTTTATTTTTAATTACTTATATTTTTAGTATTTATTTATGTGCATGTTATAATATTTTTATAGTTATTTCTTCCGCCGCTATATCAGGTTCCCATGTAATCCCAAAAAGTCTTTAAAAGTCTTGAATTTAACTGCCTTTATGCTGCAGGAACCCTGAAATTATTTCTGTGTATTTTGGGGTCAATTAATTGTATGCTTATTTATTTATTTGACCATTTATTTATTTTTTATTTATTTTTTAAATATGGCAGAGATGGTCCTTTTTATTTTGTAAAAATAGACCTAAATTACATTTTTGCCTCCCCCAAAATAGTAAGCATTTCAAATTATAATGTAAGTTAAAGGTTAATATGCAATTCCTTAGAAAATACTGTAAATGCATTAAAATTAAAATAAATGCTAACCACTCGCCGCCACTTTGAGCCGTTTCTCACGCAGAGACACAGACTTCCTTCTGCCGAGAAAAAAATGTGTGCAGAAATCTTTAGAGCGATTCAGGAGCTGAACAAGTTGTAAATGTCATCCGGTCTGTTCTGCTTCCTTTAAGGATAATGTATTTGATTACATTGCAGTGTGAGCAAGCCAAAAGCAAATTTCTGCCGTCATTGTGTATGCTAGACAAAGTTTTTCTATTCTATTACATTCATCTTTGAACCAAATGGCCTTAAATCGAAAAGCTAAACGGGTTCCAGCATGGTCTGAATTATACAATACATAACTTAGACATGACTAAGTTATGTATTGTATAACTTAGTCAGCATGGCTCGATATTAGCTAGTTTCATGCCATTGAATGTAGTCAACACATCATTGTGAGTTTCAACACTATAAAAACGATCTAAAAAGAAGTAAAAAACTCTTATATTAAGTGTTTTTTAATTTGAGTAGTTTGCCAATGAAATGAGTGTTTTTAGTCTAAAAATAAGATAATTAGATGAAATGCACTTGAAATAAGATAATGCAATTGCGTTTTCTTATTTTAAATCTAAATTGTCTCATTCCTCTCCTCAATCCAAGAACAAATGCACTTATTTTAAGAAAAAATGACTTATCTAGATTTGGATTTTTTCCAGTGAAATGAACCTCACACGGGACTTCCCTGTTGCTGATGTGCCAACTCCACTGGTTTCATTTTAAGAGATGCTGGGTTTTAGTCACAGATGCGTACATCCAGACGCGATGACCGTCGTACCGACAGCGGCACTTGGTGATGTTGTTGGTGTAGTCGGATTCTGGCACCTCGTTATTGGGGTTTATAACAATCTGTGAAAGGACAGACATGGATGAGCCGAAAACAAAAGAACAGGTTGCATCACCGATGGGGAAGGAGAAACGGAGATGACCTGGAAGATGTAATCTCCGGGTTTGACGTCAGTGATGTCGACCCACTGACAGTCGATGTCGTGTCTGTAGGTATCCCAGCAGCCCACAGTGATGCCCTGCTCTCCAAAGTTAGCACATTCATACTGCTTTTCAATACCTACAGACATAAAGGAGGAAAGATTCACCACAATGCTTGGTGCTCCAGGTCAGAGTGAGAAAATGAATACAGTCTGGAAGCGTTTGATCCTAAACATCGTTAGAGACGAGGCAAAGTTTCACTCTTTAAATACGCCGACCGCAGGCTGCATGAAAACACAATTAAAACAGCTCTTTTTTTCTTATGACATCATTGTTAAAAACTCTCCATCTATCCTGAGCTATTTTCTGCATTTATGCTGCTATAGGCTTAGACTGCTGGAGGACCGTCAGGGATTTACCTCCTCACCAATAACTGTTGTAAACAGGCCTTTTCTGTCTTTTTAAAAATTTAGTATTTGGGAGAAGGTTTAAGTCCACCTTTATTAATGTAACTTTAAGAACTTATTTTTTCTTTGTCCTCACTTTCTTTTTCTTTTGGGTCACCTGGTCAGGTGATCAGTGCTGACAAGGACCTGGTGTTTCCAATCAGCCTCATAAGGGAACTCCACACTGACTGAGAGGGGAGATGTTTTAGTCTTTGTTTTTCTGCTAGAGGTTTAATTTAGTTGATTGCTTCCCAAATAGAAAATGTAAATGTTGTGAAAGTTTGCACCCCTCTTTATTAGAGATGGTACAGGCTGATGTTTTAGAAAGCTGGGTTGTTTTCTTTTTACTCTGTGCTTCTGCTATGACTGAAGAAAGTGGAACCGCTGCTCCTCTGCTTTGAAATCCCACAAGGTTTCTGCTTCTGTCTGCAAATGTTACATTTGGAGTCAGAAGTGGGATTCAGCGATTAAGGTCCAGAAAAACACCATAAGACGTTTCTCCTTGGCTCTACGTTTCTTGCACCTCATCTAAAATACTTTTATCCTGAGCTATCTCTATAGTTCTGCTGCTATAGGCTTAGACTGC
>JAGKQL010000042.1:2229214-2245288 GCA_018398635.1 Cyprinodon brontotheroides | reverse complement strand
GAGAATATGGACCAAACTTTGTCCACAGAGGAACCACCTCCCCACCCAGAAGAACCCAAAGGACCCTGTTCTATCTGGAGACCAGATAATGTTCCTAATGACTAACACAGATGAATATGCCATAGATTGTTTAGTGTTATTAGGAAGAGAGAAACAAAAATATAGTTTTAAAAAAGTTTTTCTGCGTAATTCCAGAAAAACATTCACTGATGAGTGAATAAAGTCCAAAGCATGAATAACTGATATGATTGGATGACTTCACCCAGATGTGTGCCTGTCCTGTGAGAAAACATCTGGACACGACCCATCGGCTTCCCTCTGTAACGTGGCAGCGCTTACACAAGCTGGAGTCAACAGGCTCCTCACATGCAGTGAAGCCTGCAGCCTGTGGCTCGGCGGACGGCGTCTTTCACAGCAGCTGTGATCAGCAATGATCAGGAGGCATGCAGACCGGGCGGCGCTGCAGCTGCTTTACATCTGAACGCACTCACACCAGGATCCATTTCCTTTGCTTTAGAGGAAAACATCCCTGGATGGGAGAGCCTGAAACATGAAACCTCTGAAATCATTTCTCTATGCTGCATGCTGGAAGCTCCTCCTCTAAAAACCTGAAGGACAAACAATCATTAAAGACTCTGCAGCTCTTTGGTATCATATCATGTTTTAATTAACCTCCAGTAAGGCGTCTGCCAGCAGCCTGAGACAGAAACAGTTTAGGGATTGGCTGAAAAGGTCAAAATGTCAATTTGCAGGAATGTCATCCTTGCAGACAGTTCTTTCCCAACATCCCTTTGTGTTTCAGGGCATCTCTCATCTAACTGATGCAGCAAAGAGAATCCATGAACAGAAAGTCCTCACCTCATGTCATCAGATCTTTAGCTCTAGAAACAGAAAAGATTTCCATGTATTTAAACTAAAACAGTGCCAATTAGAAAACAGGAGGACGCCGTGCACAGAAAGAAATCAGTAAAGGAGTTTGGAAGGATGTCCTCAGAGTTTGAAAGATGGAAAATTTGCTGCTGCGGCTGAACTTACTGTTCCGCTCTGAAGATGAAGGTCCAGTTGTTCATGCAGATCCTGGGTGCTGGAGGCAGCTGCTCCTCCTTCTGCAGCTCACTCAGCTTTCACTGCTCTCCATGCAAATGAGGAGCAGAGGAAGGAGCTCCCAAAGCTGCAGAGGCTCCGCCCACCGGCGCCCACTTCTGCAGTGACCCAAGTTTTCCTCAACTTGTGAGAAGATTTCATGGAAGCAGCTTTTAGGAGCGTCCGAAACAAAGTTTTTACATTACTGTTGACTATAAACTAAAATCTGTGGTTATTTTAGTGACCACAGATAACAAATAAAATAAAAGAAGAAATTAAAACAGATATTTGACTTATTTTTACCTGTTTGCAAACAGTCTTGGTTTTAAAAACTTTAATGTTTTCCAAACTAAGGTCAACAGGAAAAGAAAAAACAGGACAGGAAGATGTTTTTCTGTCAGCATGAAGTCACTTAAATTCAGCTTAAATAAGACCTGATTCATTAACTGAGTGATTTATCCGTTATTAATGCAATTATTTATGCCCCCAAATTTTATTACAAAATGTCACGTCCAAAACTATTTATGCTTTTTGTATTGAAACCCTTCCTGTAATCAGAGAGCAGCTTTTGTCCCGTCTGAAGATTAACCTTTCAGAAGGTCTCTTTTAGGGATGCACGATATAATCGGCCCCCTATCGGTGGCCTTAAAACTGAATATCGGACATCGGCCACCCCACCGATATTTAACCAGATATTTGATCAGCTTCTGAGTTTCTAAAGTCTAAAAAAATAAAAATAAAAAATACTTTCTTCCTCAAAAAACTTTTTTACAGACTTCAAAAACTTCTAAAGACGTAGGGAAAAATATTGATACATTAAAAATATCCCATTATCTTCATAGGTGCTGATATATTGCCATTTAAAAACACCATATCAATCTCTTTTACTACTAATGAAATATTATGTATATGTCATCGTTAGTGCCATACCAAATCCCCCGAAAATTCACTAAATTTTGCCATATTTTTATATGTTGATATATTGATGCCCGGTATCGATCTATTTTACTAACAAAAATCTCACAAGAATTTTGCAAAATATCACGAGAGTTTGTAACAGAACGATGAAATTTCACCAGATTTTGAAAAGTAAAATAGATCGATACCGCGTTGTTGAAAAATCTATTTGATATCAGCATATGAAAATATATTTGAGTATATTATTTTTCAAAAGTGTCAGAAATGGATAACAAAACTCTCTATTTTCAATGACTACTTATTTTGTCCAGCTTTAACATCAGTATCTATATCGTGTTATCGGGTTACATGAAAGTTTTAAATATCGCATATCGATATCGGCCAAAATCCCAATATCCTGCATCCCTAGTCTCTTTGCCATCACCCTAATCTTTAGCTTAATTCACAGATTATCAGATTAAAGTCAGGAATCTGGATGAGAGAATCTAAAATCCTGCTGGTTTTTTTTTAATCAGAAGAAACATGTTGATATTTCTTTAAACTCCAATCTGAGCAGACTCTTTACAATCTGCTGCATCATGGAAAGTTGAATGGAAGGAAAAACTCCAGGAGAAAAAGAAAAACATAGTTGGCAAATAAAGCCCTGAGGAAGTGGAGGTTTTAGGAAACATGACCTGCAGGTGGAGGCAGATCCATCAGAAACGTTCCTGCTGCTTTCCCTCAACTTAAGGCACTCTTCAAATAAAGTCCTTTTTTCTGGCTAACGAGCTTTTTAACACCTGATCTATGAAAAATACCACGTGAGGCAGAAGAGGATTGGTTAGATAAGAAGTTTCTCCAACATGAAGATGAAATGTTTGCTGATCAGAGCAGCAGCGACGCCATCAGCCATCTTCCAGGACTTTTTACTCTCTCTGGGTTTTTGTTTTCATCAGCAAATAAAGGAAGGAGACTTTCTGAAAAGCATTTTTTTAAAGCAACACTTAACTTGACATTTTTTAAGATCTGGAAACTGATGTCTAACATTTCACAATCTAGAGTTACAGATCTGTCAGTTCAGCCAAATTCTAAACTGCTCTCTGCCGCCATCTTGTGTCAGACAGTAGTTTTGCAGGCAGGTTTGCTCTCAGCATAAGCACAGCTGTTAGTGAGGAACTGGAGCCCCCCCACCCACACACTCACACACACACACACAAACACACACACACACACACACACACACTCACACACACACACTCCATCATGTGACTTCTACACCTGTGATCCTTTTTAGAACCAGTGGCTTCCTCTGTGTCACAGGATCCACAGCTCTCACTTTCAACCACTGATCATCATCATCATCATCATCATCATCATCATCATCATCATCATCATCATCATCTCTGTTCTGTCTCCTGATTCTGCCTTTGATTTATATAAAGCAAAAGAAACAGAGATGCAAGTTCTCCACCTAATCAGTTCTTCAACTAGTCATTTCTCTAACTAGTCATTTCTCTAACTAGTCATTTCTCTAACTAGTCAGTTCTCCATCTGCTTGAACTCATACAGTCTCCATAACACAGTTGGTTTGTAAAGTTAAGCAGCCAAATATTAGGAGCATCTTTATGATTATTTAGTCTGTTTGAAGAGAAAATAAGCAGGTTATATTTTCCAAGTCATTTTTTCATTTCATTTCACTTTATAAAAATCAAAACTCCAAAGTAAATATTTAGCTTGTCAGTTAAAAGTCTGTCAGAAAGCCGATTACTTAGTTTGGAAGATAAATATTTAGCTCCAAAGTAAATATTTATTTAACAAACTATTTAGTTTGGAACTGATTTTTTTTTTTTATAAATGAATGAATGACTTAGTGAAAAAATGACTTGGACCGAAAAGCAACCTTATTTTTCTCTTAAAAACGCTAAATAACCATAAATTATGCTCCTAATTTTTGACTAACTTTCCAAACGGCTTCACAGTAAAGACTTTTCACACGTTTTTAAAGGAATAGTACACCCAAAACATGATTAGCCTTCATTTTCTACTCCCCCCCATGCTGAACAACACTCTGGAGTACTTTTTTGATATCTCAAATGCATCTGGAGATCTGGGGAGGCCGCTGATGTCTGCTGACATTCAAATAATGGAGGTCTATGGCACCCGAGGCAGAAAGGTCCATAAAAGTCCACAAAAACGCGTGTGTCAATATTCCTCCACACTGCTCGGTCCAATGTATTCCAAGTGTCCTGAGTGGGTAGCGCCCAGAATTTACTCGAAAAATTAAGTCATTTAGAATGTTTTTTAGAGCATAAACAGTAGTGTATAGGATTTCCTGAAAGCGGCGTTCACGAGGTCTACGGGGAAACCGCACGGCAGACCAAGCCAGATGAAAGTCGCGCACAGCTCGGCAAAGGAACTCATGCTCTTCCTCAACACTGGCGAATTCCTCAGACATTTTCTTTTCGTTGTTTCTTTCTTTGCACAGGTAAACAGCACATTTAGCACAACTACGGCTTGCATTGCTCCAGGCGACGAGCGCTGAATGCGCACTTTCATCTGGTTTTGGTCTGCAGCGGTTTCCCGCTGGAGCTGCGTGAGCACCGAAAATCCCTTTCACTACTGTTTATGCTAAAAGCTGGCTTCGCTGTGCGTTCGGAAACCACTGCAATTACAGACGGCAGCCCTTTCAGAAGAAACCTATTGGCTGCGTTTATGGTATGAACACCGACCCTCGACACTCCGACCGAATACGCTTTAATGCAAAAGCCAGCGAAAAAATAGCTATCATAATTATATTCGCACAAAATCTGATAATGCTGAGGCCACAATGGCAGCCACTGCTGCTCTGGGGCACGCCCACAGAAGAGAAGCTGCTGGACTCCAGGCTTTCTGAGATACTGCCGGGGGCAATGCCTTGCCCAAGGACACACAAAAAACAGAGATGAACAGAGCTGAGGTTTGAACCCACCTGTAGTGGCAATCTCTCTTCATTTTCCAAAATACCACCTAGAGCTGCAGACATTTCTTCACTCGCACGACATGAAAAGGTTCTTAAAGTTTTGATGCCTTTACTTAGAAATAAAAGGGTTAGAAAACCAGAAGACGCACGGTAAGAAAACTTTATGCTCCCATGCCTTGTGCAGCTCTGCACGTTCTCAGTTACATCATTTAAAGGGGCAGCCATCAAATATTTTTTATATCAATAACTTTTTCTTACGAACTATAAAATACACAATGACATGAACTAAGAATAGGGCTGCAACAACGAGTCGATAAAATCACGATAAAAAATCGACTTTTAAAGCGTTGGCAGCGGCGAATTTCATCATCGATTGGATTTATCGTAGCCGATTATTGCGTCATCCATTCACGTCGTCATCACATCCCGCCGGACTGAAGCGGGGAAGACGGCAGGCGACGCCAAGCGCTACAGGTGCAGTGTTGCCAACTCAGCGACTTTTCAGACCCTCCAGCGACTATTTTTTCAAAAGCGATTAGCACGACAAATCTGGCTGACTTTCACAGTAATCTGGCTGACTTTTGGAGACTCTTATGTGAAAGCATGTATCGTTCCTACTCTGCGGTGGGGCCTCCCCCATCCCAACCCGTTCTCCTGCGGAGTCCCTCTCAGCTGCAGTCAGAGCGCCAGGATGTTACCTCAGCGTCCAAGGGCTGCAAATGGCGCATATCTTGCCCGGAAGGATTGGCCGGCGCAAACTGATCACAATAATTAAAATAGCCTGCTTTGGCATAGCGAAAAAAAAAGTCGTAAAATGCAACTTTTGTCAAAACAAATGAACATGGCACGGAACCTCTGTTTTTGTTTTTAAGGAGATGAAGCATGCTTACGTTAGTTTTTTTCAGGTAGCTCATCTGATGCTTTCCTTACGTGTTAGTAGGTTACAGACAGTGATAAGGTTGGCTACTTATTTTTGCTAATTTCATTTGAATTAACTTAAAGCAGCGTTTATATTTTCTTTATAAATAAATTAACTTTACAAATTATGAGGGGCAAGGCTTTTGGTTTAATCTTCTGGCAAAGATAAAGTAAAGAAGATCACCGCAATTTATGGAAGTAAAAGCAGAATAAAATCCGCTTAAGATCAGTAATATGTCAATTAAATTATCTGCACATTTCCCATGTAAATATCTGTCTTTGGAGGATGTGTTTTTTAGCACCCCTAGTTCTCTCATTTTATTCAAATACAATTTATAATTTGGTCACAGGGCTATTTTATCTCTATGGTTCAGTATTTTCTCAAGCAACTTTAACTGCTATACAATGTAAAGGCAGAACTCTTCTAGTCTAAAAAACTCATTTGTTGAAATGGAGTTATTACGTTTGAGCCCCTTAGGGGCTTTAAAACAAAAAATGTCTTTTTAGCTTTATGAAACAAAAGTAGCCTTTATATTTTTGTGGATGCGCTACATTTCTCATGTAAGTTTCAGTAGTTTTTAACACAAACATTTATTTTTCATATTGCACCAGTACAGTTTATGAGCGACTGCGCTTGTGTGCTTGTTTGTTCTGTCTAAAATGTTTATTTTGGAATAAAGAGGTTAATATAAGAAATATTTTTTGTCCGATTCATTGATTTTTAAAATAATCGTTAGTTTCAGCCATGAACTAAGAATGAAAGAAAATATAAACTGCAACTATGAACTGTACTTATTTCTTGCATATTCTATCTTTTCTGCTTTATGGCTCTTACACCACCAAAGTCACAGAGTTTAGTCTGATCTTTCCTCTTAG
Source organism: Cyprinodon brontotheroides (assembly GCA_018398635.1). Taxonomy (NCBI): domain Eukaryota; kingdom Metazoa; phylum Chordata; class Actinopteri; order Cyprinodontiformes; family Cyprinodontidae; genus Cyprinodon; species Cyprinodon brontotheroides. Next base: position 2,238,555 of record JAGKQL010000042.1, on the reverse strand, counting down.
ATGCTGAATTAGCAGCAATTATGTAATAATGTTGGAAATATCATTGGTTTGATTTCTTCTTCTAAAGGTTTGTTACTTTAAGAATCAAATGAAAAAAATAAAGCATTGATGATCTAATCCATGACTGTCGTTAAGGTTGGAGCAGCAAGATAAGTGATTAAAACAAGGAAAAAAACAAAGAAATTTCACAAAAATTTTATTATTATTTGTATGAAAAAGCAACTTTAAATAAAACTCTTGATAAATATTTACAAACTGAACAAGCAGATTAGTCATTTATATGTCAGCCATAAACTTCAATCATTGTCGGCAAAATAAAAAAAAATAAAATCATCTTTTCAGTCAGCAGTGATGAACTTCCTCCATTTTTAGTCATCTTCTTCCTGCAGCAGCGGCTGTAGAACCAAAAACATCAGTTATTAAACATTAAGAAGAACCAGATGGTTTGATCACTGGAAAAAAATAAATCTAGATAAGTAATTTTTTATTAAAATCAGTGCATTTGTTCCTGGATTATGGAGGTAAAATAGACATTTTGCCAATGGAACAAAACAATTTACACTTAAAGAAAACACAATTGCATTGTCTTATTTCAAGTCCATATTATCTAATTATCTAATTTTAAAAGTAGAAAAATACTCATTCCATTGGAAAACTATCTTGTTTACCTTCTCAAATTAAGGGTAAATACACTTAATTTTAACTTATTTCTGGATGTTTTTTCCAGCTCCTCTCACCGTGTACGCCGTGTCTCCGGGCCTGGAGTCTGGCCTCTGCCAGTTAACGTTGGCCAAGATCTTTAGGACCACCAAGCCGAAGGCCACGATTAACGCCCCCAATGAGTTTCCTAACACGGCCTCTGCTGGGAGGCTGGAGTACGGCTGCGTCCCGTTAGGCGTCCCCTTCCTGTGGAAACAACCAGCGGTCAGGATTCCCACCGTGGCATCATCTTAGAGCAGCGCAGACCACTCACAGGACGAAGAAGAGCTTCTCGTTGATGCCGGAGATGCAGGCGGCGACGCTGAGCAGCAGGATGCTGCCGCCCAGCCACACATGGACGGGCTTCAGGAGTTTACGGAACGCCACGGGGGAGCAGGGCAGCAGGAAGCCGGCGAAGCCCACCGCCCACTGCAGAGATGGCCAAAATGAGACGACTCAGAATCAGACATAATCCCAGAGGGAAATTACTTAGACATTCCTCCATTAGGATCCACGTACCTGAAGAGCAAAAAGAGCCACGGCAGTGATCCCGATCCAGCTGTGCAGCGAGTAGAGGTTGGCGATCTTCTGGGCGTTGTGGAAGTCAAAGACGGCGCAGAGTCCCAGGATGGACAGGATGAGGGAGAGCAGCATCAGAGCTGCATGGAGCAGCTTCCAGGGAAGTTTATTCTGACCCCAGGTCAGCGGGACGCGGTACACCACCGCTCCTGGAAAACACAACCAAAACCCACCGGAGACATTAGAGGACGAGATCAGGAAGAAGCAGATCTTCTGCATCTGCTGTTTGATGAGGAACTGGTTCCACAGGATGTCGTTACGCTACTTTACAATCAGTCCACATGGTTCCTGTTTTTAGGTTCGAATCTTTTATTAATCTTTAACAGAGAAGCAATGATTCAGCAAACAGATCACCAGCAAGCGCCTGAAATGTGTTCCCAGTTAAAAACCGACATTACTGAACTGCTTTCTTCCACATTCTAGTTAAAATTAAAACATTTCAAGCGTCTCTTTCCACCTTTCAACATTTTTCACTTTTATTTGATGATTATTCTTTTCTAACGAGCAGAAGGAAGGCCTCCCGACCATCGCCCTCATCAGTCACACTAAGGGTCGCCAACTCCTTGGAAAAAAAAAAAGGTTGTGGTGATTTTTTTTAACTATTTGACTCAAACCTGATTAAATTAGATGCATATTTTTCTGTAACATGAACACATGCAAAACTAATTATTATCCAGCAATTAACTTTAATACAAAATAAACTTTAGCTGAATAAAATAAGTATCTAGAAACATAAGCCTGTCCTGCTTAAAGGAGCAGGAGATCTTTTTTGACGCATTTTTTACCATGTGGCTTAAAGATCCGCCCACAGCTGCATAGCAAGCGGTGAAATAGGACTGGAAGTGAAACTAAAATAAATGGCCGCCGCTACAGTGAGAAATCTATGAATAACCCCAACCAATCACAGAAGTAGGTCCGTTGTACACGATTGGTTCTGGACGCGTCAATCATGGGCATCTGCTACCTGATAGAGTGACATTTTTTCGAATCCCGTGGGATAAGAATCAGTATTAGTAACGATCACGTGATTGGGACGGTACAGATTAAACATTAACCGGAGCATACCAATAGTAACTAAACAACAAAAACTAGGATCGATGCCAAAATATAAAATAAAATAGAAAGAAAAATCCAGTACTGGCGCTCGCCATTTTGTAGTTTTTTTCCTTGAAGCCTACACCTGCGTAATGCGCAGTCAAATAAACTACACGACCCAAAACCAACAGTGCTTCCGCTTCTGAGTTTTTCACCAGCGCTCAAAAACAAGAATGGGAGAGGGAGTTATTTCACCAGGAGTGGGACGGAACAGGATTTAGATTTCTACTCTGGCCCGGATCGGGACTAGCCTTGGTGCCATTCGAACTTAGTCCCGCCCACAAGTATTGAGGTCGGGGAAGTTCGGTCTGGCATTGCTCCATAGTAGCGCCGAGTATTATCGCCCAATATCTGGCGATCCAATCAAATTGTCAGGGCGGGCTTTTATACGATGATGGACAGATGATCAACAGTAACATAATCAACCACGCCACCAAAGCGCCGCTTGGGTGACAACAACAATGGCTGCCGCTGGAGAGTTGAGGTGAGTAGATTCTGCTATTAGGTCTGTTCTAGAAGATATCGACAGCAAATTAATTTTAAAAGAGTAACAGAGAAACGCGATCAAGGCTCATCTTCTAATTCTAGGCGTGCAACTGCACGCTGATTTTTTGTTGACAACAACTATGCGCCGCTTAACATACGTCCACGCACTCCGTTGCTCTTATTGGTTGTAGGTCTATCCAATTGAGTGCAGAGGCATTTTTTTTTCGTGGTTGGTTCGAAACACGCCCCATAATCACAGCTCTATGGAGCAGCATCAGACTCATTCTGACTAGAATGGAGTAGGACTACGCTTGAGGCTAGAGTGGGACGGGACAGGAGTGAAAATCCACCCCGTGTCAGTCTCTAGTACCCGACACACGAACCAATCCACCCCCCAAAGCTCATGCAGGACGCCATGGCTGGAAGCTAGAAGCTGCTATGCTACGTTACTGCATGTTTGCACCACATTTATCAATGCTCTGAACTTCCAGATCGCGTTTTTTTGCACCATGTTTTTTTTCCAACACTGTTTACATTTACAAAATGTCTTGTTGTTTACGCTCTGCGTTTACAAAACGACAATAAATGTTGTCTAAGTCTAAATGATCTTCTTTGGTTGCACGCCGCCTGCAGCACTGATCAAGCCCCGCCTTCTGCTGGACTCAGACTTTATCTTTTCTATTATTAAACCAGGAACGTCGCTGCAAACATTCATGTTTTTTCCATATTTTCTTGTCTCCATACCTTTGAAAATAACATAAATAAAGCTACTAGAGATTAAAAATAGTCTAAAAAAATTATGTAGCTACAGCTAGCTAGTTAGCTCAGAAACCAGTTATATTAGCAAGAGAAAAGCTACAATCTTTAACCTTTTTTATTAAAACTTTCTTTTAAAACAACCTCTCTCCCAGTTTCCATCTTTTGGGTAGAGATGTGAACGGTACGGGCCGTAGGTCCAGGTGAGCGGGCCGGTTTACGCCGATCCCTCCTCCAAACAGGGTCCATCTAATCGGCTGATCCCATCATTTCCAGTGGGTCAGCTTACAGCGCGGCTGATGAGGGTGATGGAAGGGAGGCCTTCCAACCTCAAAGACTGAGACTGATGACACGTGACTGACACATGATAATGTTAACATTTGAATGGAAATATGGCTGCTGGTTAACAGCTCTGACTTTGCTGGACTTTGCTTTCTGGAGTCGCATGACTGAATTGAAGTTATGGTTTATTTTTATGATGCTGATGTCTCACTCTGCAGGTCAGAGGTCACTTCCTGGTCCAAGGAGTCAATATGTGAGGTAAAAGTTAAACAACAGTGAGGTGCTGTCAGTCCAGCTGGTCTTCATGAACGTTTCTTTCTCAGCAGAACAATGACTTCAGGAGTTTAGAGCTCAGAATGTCTGAGAGCCGAGAGAATGAGGTGGAGATGAAGGACCCAGAGGATTCGCTCCACCTCATATTCACCACTCTGGCTCAGTCAGGGGGGGGTTTACCATTAGGCAATACTAGGCAGCTGCCATAAAACTCTGTTTCCATGTTTGGTTAATACGACTATTCCTTATTTATTCACATTAATTATGTTTATGATAAAAATCCTTTGGCTAAAATGCCATCAGAACGCTGATAATATTAAGTGTGTCTCAGCCCCCCTTTCAGTGTCCACCATATTGGATCAGTCCATTTGCTGCACATGTTCAGAAAGGTCCAAACAGACAGCAGCAGCAAACCATTTGAAAACAAACCATGCAAAAGAGCAGTGTTGCCAACTTAGCGCTTTAGTCGCTATATTTAGCCACTTTTCAGACCCCTCTAGCACTTTGATTTCTAAAAAGCTCCTAGCCAAATCTAGAGACTTTTTCTGCTACTGGAGACTTTGGAGACAACATCTAAAAGCAGCTTAACTCTGCTCTCCAGAGCGTAGTAGATTGGTAACCCCGCCTCCTGCTCTCTCTATCTTGTCTGCTGTCATGATTCATGCAGCTATTATTTCATCCAAATGAAAAATGGAGAACAGATAAGCAGATCATGGCTTGTCTACAGTGAAAAGAAGGACTGGGTTATTTACTTTGGCCTTTTGGAAACACAGGAAGGAGCAATCAGCTAAGTGAGCTTAGTGCTTGGAAAAATCTTTCATTCCTTTAGAGACAGCATGAAAAGTCAGCTGAGTACAAAACATAGAGAGGAAAACAAGAAGAAAAGGGACAAGAAGAGAGGGACACAACCTAGAACAGATAATGGATGTCTATTCTATTAACATTTCTCTATCTGGAGAATGGGGCTGTTTTATGTGTTGTCTTCTCAGGGGGCCCCACATTTCCTAAATCCGGCCCTGCGCTCAGTTTCCGCCCCACAGACCCCGCGGCCGTCTGTGGATCTACTTTTCAGAGGAAGTTACAGTCGTTACCTTCCTGAAGCACAGATCTTCCTCTGGATCCTCATCAACGTCTCATTTGTCCTGATTTTAAGGAAATGCTGCTGTGATCAGTAGCAGCCGATTCATTTGTCTTCAGATTATAATCCAGTTCTGAATGCCGTCATAATTTGACAGAAACGTTTAAATTTATCGAAAGGCTTCCAGTTTCTTTCCTCTCTGCTTCTTAAAAGGATCAAACATCTGGAATCCTCCAGCTCCTCCAGTGGAGTTTTTCCTCTCCACTGTCGCTACAAGCATGCTTAGTGTGAGGGATTGCTGAAGAGTCAATGAGTCGATGCAATCAGCTGGTTTTCCTTAGATAGAAAACTTTGAATCAATCTGACTGGATGATCTGGTGAACTGGAAAGTGACCTGAGATGACATGATGGGAATTGGAGCTATAGAAATACACTGAATAGAATTGAATTGGTTTTTTTCTCCAGGATGAATGTTTTTCCTGGGTTACTAAACTAGAACTCAGTGATGAATCAGGCGACACATAACAGGAACTACAGCTGAACAGTCGACCCAGCGCTGCGGTGACGACTAACAATGGATTTCACACCAGATTATCTCACTTCCTCCTGGTGACACAGATGAGCAGACACTTTCTGTCCCTGAAGGAGGATCCAGAACGAACTGTGGTATTATTCACTCTAGATGGGTTTCACATGAGATTAAATATTATATAATGAACAGCATCTAATTCAGGGAGATTAAAACTCAGAGATCCATCATCTTTGGAACAGGCGGTGTTCCTCAGGGCTGCTTCTTTGGGACAAATATTTCTAGAAGTTGTTTTGCTCGTTAGCAGTTAGAAGTTAGAGGCTGAAGATCGTCAGGCAGCGGGAACCTTCCTCCAGCCAACGCCTGACATTTAAAGCTTTAACTTCCGAATCAGGAACGGCTGATCACATGATCCGCTGGGAAAAATGAGGTCCAGCCACCTGGAAGGAAACATCAGCGACCACAGAACATCTGAGGCGCCATCAGCAGAGAGAGAAGCGCCTACCGTAGCCGTACAGAACCAGCAGGCCCGTCACCATCAGAACCGGGTGCCAGTTGAACTGCAGACCCGATCCGTCCCAGGCGAAGCCGCCTCGCCACCTGCTGCTCCACAGACTCACGCACGCCACGCTGGCCACACCCAGAGCCACGCACAGCAGGGAGCACAGGTAGAAGAGGAGAGAGGAGCTCATCCTGGAGGAGGCTGTCAGCGCAGGCTGGAGGAGAACAGGAGAGGAGAAGCAGAACCAGCAGATAAAGGTCAGCTACAGGAAGAGAAAAGGTTCATTTCATTTCAATGTTGTTGTCTAGAAAAAGCTCAAATAAAGATCCGAACCTCTAACAGAGGAGCTCCTCACCTCCACCGCCTGAGAGAAAAGGAGCAGAAGCAACAGAACCTCCCTGTCAGGAGGAAACTCACTGTGTCTCCTGCTGCTCCTCCACCTCCTGGCTTCATTCTGCGCAGAGGGAGGCGGTCCGCGCAGGGGCAGCTGGGAAATGGAGTTCCGCTCTGCTGCATTTCCTGTCCCCCCCTCCCGCAGGAAAGGGGCGGGGCGTGTTTCAGATGGAAAAAAAACAAACATAAAAAAATGGTTTTAGGGAAATATCACAGAAAACTGCTTTACTTTTTATCTCATTATTTTTCTGTGTCAATAATCCTCCAAACTGCAGCAATTAAAATGTTTGCTAAAAAAAAAGCTAATAAACAACAGAACATGCCCCCCCCCCTCCCTCTGCTGGAGTAAATAAAATATTTCTAACCGCCAAATGACTGAATCCAGGGTCACTGCAGACCTCTGAGTGAGAATCCACCATTAATTTACCTCATTTTAATATTATGATCAATAAAAGTGAGAAATATTAAAAGTGTTTTATTGGTTTTGCTACCTTCTTAACAGCTGATCCAGACAGGCTCCTGGGAAACCATGAATAAATGGAGAATATATTATAACCCAGCAGGTGTTGGGGCTACAGGTAAACTGCTTTCAGTTCAGGAAAATGTCCTGTTTCCGGCTTTCCAGCGCAAGGCATTGTGGGAAATGTGGTTCTTTTCTCTGTGACCTGCTATATAACCGGTTTACCTAACCCTGTTGATTTATAAGAGTCAAGGCCTGCAGAGACACTGAGCTTTCTGTCTGAAAACAAACATTACATCATCAGAACATTAAAGAAGCTTTTTATAAACCAAAGTTAATCTGAGCTGAAGGATTTTATTATTTAAAGGCTCTATTATGACGGGAAATTTGGTTCTATATTATTCTTTTTTTTTTAAAAGTAGCTTCAATCAAAAACTATATATTTTCAATTAAAACGCCTTCAATGAAAAAAAACAACAACTTTTCAATCAAAGAAAAAAAAGGTATTTCAATGCAAAAAATATAGTTGAGACTCAAAAAGAAATTTGAACAATTTGAACAAATTTTTTTACTAGAAGCAAAAGGTTGTTTTGGTTGGACCATATGATGGGTTTTTCTAATTCAATTAAAAAATAAGTTGCTTCAAAGAAACAAACAACAAAATCAATAAAAAAAGTCAATTCAATAAAAAGATCAATGTTTTCAATCATAGAAAATCGTTTTTGAATGCAAATAAAATATTTGAGACTTCAAAAATTGCATTTGAACACTTTCTTATTTTTTTTTTATTGAAAATGTTCTCTTTGATCGAATTAATCTTTTTTGTGCTTGGGTCTGACATGGGGAGCACATTTGTTAATCATTCAATTCCAAAGAAGTTGTTTCAATCAAAAGAATATTTTTACAATCAAAGAAAAAAAAAAACTGTTCAAATGCAAAAAAAAAAATACCTCCGTGATTTATGTTTTTTTTCCCATTGTTTTGAATTGAAAAGTGTTTGAAGGGTTTATTTATTTATTTATTTTTTGATTGATTGATTAATTAATTAGTTTTGACTCAGCCGTCCCGCAGTGGGCGGGTGCTTCTCTATCAGTCACAAATGTTTGATTGACAAGTGTCTAAACCAACCTTGACATCTTTTTGACTAAGGCGTAATGTTCTCTGAGCCGGTGAGTATTTGCTGCGCTTTGGCGCCACCTGGAGGCGATAAACTGAATAAACGAGTAACAGGATAAACGAAAAATAAATAAAAAGCATCTAGATTTGATTAAACAAAATAATATATATAAATAATATAAAAACAAAGCATGTCTCCATGGAGACCAGATCTTCATGCCTATCTCTCATATCTCCATGGCTCTGGTCTCCACCTGTTCAGTGATTTCAGGACACAGAATTTTATAAATTTATAGTTTGTTTTTATTTTACTTATAGTTTCTGTTAGCATCAGTTTTTAGCTCTCTGTTGGTTTTAGTTCCTTAGTTTGAATTATTGTCCTGCTGGATCCAGACCCTCCTGGAGGTTCAGGTTGTTCTGCATCTCTGCTCTGGGCTAAAACAGCTCTTCCTCCATGTCTGCCCTCTGCTACACACACTGCTTAGAAATGTACATCTAAGTCAGTCAATTTCTTCTTGAATTCAGGAGCTAAGTGAGACACTGTCAATGGAATAAGACAATTTACATTTAAAACACAAGAAAGATAGAAAAAAACATCTGCAGTCTCTTATTTTCAGTGCATAAGATCTATTTTTATTTCAAAGGAAAAGCAAGAATAATCAATGGATCATTATTTATACCTAAAACTAAGACTTTTGGGAGAAGAGCAAAAAACATCTTTTCCTGGAGAAAAGCCTCCAGAGCAGTGTTTTGCTCTTTCTTTCAGTGAAGAAATATTTTGTAATTCCGATAAAAAACTTGCTCGATAGCCACGCTTAACGCTAGTTTCATCGCTGAAGCCACCATGTTCTTAGACTGAACTGTCGCTAGCTCGCTGCATCACACCCTCAACCCGCTTCTCAAAGCTGCAACGCGCTGATTGGACGCTCGCTTGGTGAACGCTCCAAATTTTCTTTTTAACGAGAGTTCCAGACTGATTAGCTTAGTGAGTTGAAAGCTCTCTGCATCTGAAGCAAGTCTCTACCAGGCCGTCATTCTCCCCTACAAGCAAAAAATCAATGGGAACTTCATTTACGTCAGGCCAGAGGAAAAC
>JAGKQL010000042.1:2198486-2219783 GCA_018398635.1 Cyprinodon brontotheroides | reverse complement strand
ATAAACAGCATCTAATGAGTGTAGTGCTTATAACATTTTTATTAATGTAGCAAAATACCATAAGCTTTTCTCTTTTTAACAATGAATTGCTCTTATCAGTACGGATGCTCACAACGAGCATAAAAAAAAGGTGCATGCATATTGCAGCACCAATGACACCCGGTACCAGTGTCCCTACCAAAGTTCAAATCAAAGCCTACGCCCTTGGTGAAGATGGAGCAGCAAGAAGAGGGAGTTACGCGAGAGTTGCTTTGGGAGCCTTTTTCCACCAGGATCCCCTCGCTTCCTTTTTGGCCCTCATGTCCCTCCATTTGTTTGCTAAAATCTGCCCTTTAACTGCCTCACCAGACTCGGGCACTTATCTAGACCCTGTGCTAAGTTCTATTGATTGGCCCTCTGGCGTGCGTGGCGTGGAATAACGCCAGCTGCCATACCACGCTTCAATATGGGGCAGAAATCAAACTGCTACCGCGCGGTATACACTGCTGCAGGAGGATAACAAGGAGGCTCATGTAGGAGGCAGAACTATAGAGATAGATCCAGGATAACCTGAGCCACTCTAACTAGAAGCTTTATCAAAAGAGGAAAGTTTTTTAAAGCTAGTGCCTTAAAAAGTAGACACAGGGTGTCTGCCTCATAGGACTCAAAAACTGGTAGTTGGTTCCACAGGAGAGGAGCCTGAGAACTAAAAGATCTGCCTCCCATTCTACTTTTTGAAATTGTAGGAACCACTAGTAAACCTGCAGATTGGAGATAGCTCCGTACCCTGTTAGGAAAACAAGGAACAATCAGATCTCTGATATCAGATTGAGCTTGGCCATTTGGGAAAAAACATGTGAGAAGGAGGATTTTAGAATTCTATTCTGGATTTAACAGGAAGCCAATGAAGAGAAGCCAGGATAGGAGAGATATGATCTCTCTTTATCAGAGCTCATGCAGCAGTGACATCTAGCTTTCCTGTTATTCTATAGTCTCTATTTTTCTATCTGTATTTATATGTCTCAGATAATAAATATGTGAAACATTTTGATGTAAACGTGAACAGCTGAAGAAAAGAATGCTGTTCATTTTATTTTAATTTTGACTAAAACACTGAGTCTGGAATCTGAAACACCCAGAAAACAACAAATTCTAGGACAATCAAAATGAAGAAATGACTCTGATCCTAAAACATATATACACATAAAAATGAGTCAGAAGTTAGGATTTAAAACATGCTGCAAACTAGGCCTGTCTGTTAGTTCCTGTCTGAGCCTCCAGCGCGGCAGAGAGGTTAGGAAAATGATATAAGATTCTGACTGACTGACTGACTGACTGGACTGACTGACTGACTGACTGACTGACTGACTGACCGACCGATCGACCGACCGGAATCGACCGACCGACCGACCGACCGAGCGACCGACCGACCGACCGACTGACTGTTCTTTTCCCACTGAATAATTTGCTTGTTCAACCAATGGAACAGGATACACAGAATATCTAAAGAATAAATGGAAAAATTAGAAAATCCACAATAATATCCTGTATTTAGTAAATGTGTGCAAGGGGGGGGGGGCGTGAAAATGTTGTGGGTTTCTCTCTGCACGGCATCCCTCCAGTCCCTGGCTGGATAGCAGCTTCTGTTTTATATATTTACATTTATACATATGTGTTTCTATTGATTTACCTGTTTTTCTATGCATGAATAAAGCCGCGGAGCAGCAGTGATCATTTCCCTATGAGATGCATTCCTCTAACAGCCAATTGTTTCTGAATGATAAGCCATGCATGCAGTGAGGCGCTAACACTCCATGTTGCTTCATCACTCTGCTGCCCTGAGCTTCCTCTCAGCAGAGCCTCCCTGATAGGCTGAATTCTGGGATGCAGAATGAAAGTAATATGCACAGGTCCTGCCCTTCATTTCTACATACATTGTTGAGCGTGCAGACAGAGGCAGATTGGAAGGTTTGGCTCCGAGTCTTTTCCAGGCAGCTCTCCACCGTCAAAAGCAACAGCTGTTCATTTGATGCTGCCTCCACCTCTGCTGACCCCATTTCCGTCTTAGCGCTGCCTGAGACCAGAAAAAAATCTAGTTGCATTACCCACTCCCCACCGCGGCGGCTCTAGCTGTGATTCTGCCCAGATTCTGTCCATTACAGTGGCCCCTCTGTCTGATTAGCCCCAACACACTCACTAACAGGCCAAATCACTGCTTCTCCCAGTCATCACCAAACTCCATCCCTGCACAGACAGACGGAGCAGCAGCAGGGAGGGAGGCAGGCGCCGCCGAGGGGACCGCTCTTTCTCTCACTTAATGAACCTCCAGGAACAAACAAACACGTCAGTTTATGAAGGAAACATGAAGCTTTGAGGAAGTTTTAAAAAACTTCAAACCCTTCTGAAATAATCTAAGATCCCAGTTTGAATAAAGGACCACCAAACTGGGAGGAGGCCAGTTTCCCCAGTGGCCCAGTGGGACCAGCTCTGCTCTGCGCTGTGGGTTTGATTCCAGGTTCTGCATGTCAGTGAGCCCCTGGGCAAGGCTGTAATGAAGCACTCTGATTGGTCAATTAAGCTCTCATTTTTAATCACGCAGGAAGCTCCTCCCCTCATGTTTAGCTCAATCATGTGTTTCTTATATTTACTACGTGCTTTAATCACTCAGAGTTCCCATTATAAGCTGATATTTACAGTATTTCCCAAAGTGAGGAATAAAATATGATGAATTGGATTAAATTAACGATGATAAAAAGGAGAATTTTGCTGCAGCTCCTGAACATTTCATTCATCCAGGATTCCAGTGATTATTGGGACTGAAAACCTGAAACGCACGTCTGTGTACCCCCCATCTATTTTTATTGACTCTATGCACAAGAGACATTTCACCTGAAATAGCCTTTTTAATATTCACTCCCGGCACAACAGCCGTCTAAGTCCTATCGATCGTGGTTGAATTAAAACTACCTGTTCCAGGGCGTCACTAATCCCCCGGTTCTTTTAAGAGTCACCTGGTCTGACAAATGGGCCCTTTTAAAGGAGTATAATGTGTTTTTAAATTATTTTATTGATGGGAGGGGGGCAGCCTCTCCAGGTGCCCATACAAAGTGACTTAACATGCTGTGAAAGGGTCAATTTGGCCTCCATTTTCCATTTCTTCCTTATCTGCATTTAGAATCGTGCTGAGAGGCTCAACATGAGCTGGGATGGGCTTTGAAGAGGTTTGGCAAATTTCAGTATCTGCTTCCATTTAACAACTTCTTTTATTGCATAAAATTGGAATGACTTTCCTCCTTTCTCCTGATTCAGAGTCGGAGGGTGTGCTAATATATCTCTGCTGTATTTCCAGAGGAGGCGTTTTGTTCGGAGTGATGCTGACCTCCTTTAACTACACATTCCCTGCAGAAGGAATTCAACCCAAACGCTTCTTCTTCTTATAAACTTTTTCTCTAAATAAGCAGACTGGAGATTTTTTAAAGTATTTTTTTCCTCCCATGTTGTCCTCAGATCTCTGAAAAGCTTTCAGCTCTCCCCATGTAGGTCTCAGAAACGCGGTCCAAGGAGCAGCGTCACGCCGCGGCCAGCCACAGCTGCCTTTTGGCTCTCATAAGCCCAGCAATTTATCCCTGAAAATGAATGATTAATACTGAATGGTGCAGAAAAGGTGTGTAATGCTTTTCAAATGAAGCAGCCTCTGTAAAAGGGAGAGTGCTAATTGCATTGCAATTTCTATGACCTCTGCTTAAGTACATGAAAGCCTCCTGCTAACGTCAGGTGAAATTGCATTTTCAAGTAAGATTTTAGAGTCCATCTGGGCGCTCTGCCCAATAAAGCCATTGGTAAATGACTCCTCTTTCAGACTCCATTAGGAGGTGGAGAGAGGAACGTTTCATAGGATTCCCAGTCGGTAAGCAGCTAATCAGGACGTCCAGAGAATGTAGGATCCAGTAAAGAGGCTAATTAATCAGAACTACTTCATTACTGACTGCTGGCCTCTGCTGTCGTCCCTCCTTTGTCCCCTCGTTGCCATTAAGACCCAGAGAGACAGAGGACGAACCCAGGGAGGGAGTCCAGACATCTGGGGGGGGCAGCCGGGGTTAATGCAGAGGTTGGGGGGGATCCCCATCAGGACGATCAGGCCGACAAACATCAACCTGAATCCAGATCAGGAAGCGACATGGAACTGAATCTGAAGCAGGAACATCAGGAGATTTTAAAAACACTTCAGAGAGAATCAGATCTACTGGATCATCCAGACTGTAAATGGGCTGATTTTAAACAGATAGATTCACTGACGAGGACTTTATCCCGACAAACAGCTTCCTGTCAGAAATGTCCCTGAACGCCTCAGAGGCTGAAGCTGTTTGGATCCTCAGAGATCAGATCATCAAAAATACCAAAATCAGCTTTATAAAAACTTTTCTCTAATTAAAGGAAGAACCTGTGAAAACTAAAGCTGATAGCATCACTGGCAGCGCCGCCCGCCATCGTCTTTCTGTGGAGAATCACAGAGCGGTCCAGACTTTGACTGGGCCACTCTGCGTTTTTAGAGGCGGCGTTGCTGAGCAACCAAAGAGCTTTGGCTCTGTGTGATGAAATCACTGAGACAACTTTAGAAACGCATTTATCTAGAAGTTAAGAGCATTAATATAAATGGTGCAAATCTGCAGTGTTGTTGGTTTGGTGTTATCAGCGTGATGCAGAGTCTGACATGATTTAGTTTTCTCAGGCTGCTATAGGCTTAGACTGCTGGAGGACATAGGGACCCCTTTTTCATCATTCTGCTTCATTCTATCTCTATTCTCCCACTCTGCAGAATCTATTAGTTCAATCTCTCAACGTTCTGCTCTCTCTGCTTTTTCTCATAGTAGCTTCATCTGGTCTGTTCCTGTTTGGCTGTGACTCCATCCTGGAGAGAAATATCAGCTGTGCTGCTGCCATCAACACCTTTGTTTCTAGATGTTGGAGCTTGGCCTGTTTTCCAGTGTAGTCCTGTTTCTCTGACTGTGACTAACTGGATGTGCTCTCTTCTCTATCCTCTGACATGGGAGCTGGCTCGGGCTTCGTCTGCCTGGCTGTGTGTTTCCTGGGCGGGGCGCCTGTGGAGCTGGTTGACAGTTGCCTTTTTGTATCTATGCTTCTTTTTTCTACAACTATGTCTGCTTCTGTCTCCTTGAACCCCAGTGGGCCTCAGCAGATGGCCGCTCACACACTGAGCCTGGTTCTGCTGGAGGTTTCTTCCTGTTCAAAAGGGAGTTTTCCTCTCCACTGTAAGCTACAAGCATGCTTAGTGTGAGGGATTGCTGAAGAGTCAATGAGTCGATGCAATCAGCTGGTTTTCCTTAGATAGAAAACTTTGAATCAATCTGACTGGATGATCTGGTGAACTGGAAAGTGACCTGAGATGACATGTTGGGAATTGGAGCTATAGAAATAAACTGAATAGAACTGAATTTAGTTTTCTCAACAGTTCATCAGTGTGATGATGGGGGGGAAGAAGCTGCTGCAGAACCTGCTGGTCCTGCATTGAATGCTGGGAAGCCTCTTCCCAGAGGGCAGCAGGGAGAACAGTCCATGGTGGGGGTGAGGGGTCATTGATGATGTCACGGGACACGCAGCGCTGGGATGAAATGTCTCTGATGGAGGGCGGGACATTCAGCTTTGGCGATTGAGTCGAATCATTTCTGGTTAAAAACTGGAATTATCAGAAAATGAAGGAAATCAATGAAGGATCAGAAACGTCTCCAGCAGTTTTCAGGTTTAGTTCACACATCTGGTGCTGATGTGGAAACATCTCTAAAGTCCCCGGCTGCTGGAAGGAAGCAGTCTGGACCGGACTGGACTGCAGGGCCTGGAAGGAAGCAGTCTGGACCGGACTGGACTGGAGGGCCTGGAAGGACTGGAAGGACTGGAGGGCCTGGAAGGACCGGATTGGACTGGAGGGCCTGGAAGGACTGGAAGGACTGGGAGGACTGGGAGGACTGGAGCATGTGCGAGTGGAGTCGGAGCAGGAAAGAACTGAATGATGCAGGGGTCCCACAGCCCCCCCTCCCCATGCAGTGGGAGGAAACAAGCTTTAATGCGATCAGCAGGGAGCGAATTAAGAGAAAAAAACCTTCCACCCAGAAAACCCCCCCCCCTCCCACGGCGTGTTAGTGGGTGTGTCCACTGACCCACTGTGACCTGTCCTTTCTGAAGACAACAAAGATGGCAGTGAAAAGAAGTGGGATCACACACATCTCTATCAAGTGGCTGATCGCTCTCATTGCTGAGGGGGGGGGGGCTGTCCCTCCGTCCGTCTTCATCCTGGACACCCTGCTTTAACTGAGCCTCAACGTCGAATTAGATCAATACCAGCAAACCAGGCACTAGTACACCATCATCATCGTCATCATCATCATCATCACAATCATCATCATCATGATAAATGGTAAATGGCATGTACTTATATAGCGCCTTTATTCAAGTCAGGAGACGTGACCAAAGCGCTTTACACCACATTCATTCACCCATTCACTCACACACTGATGGTGGTGAGCTACATTGTAGCTACAGCTGCCCTGGGGCTCACTGACAGAAGCGGGGCTGCCGTACACTGGCGCCACCGACCCCTCTGACCACCATCATCATCATCATCATCATCATCATCATCATCATCATCATCATCATCAATCATCATCACCATCATCATCATCATCATCATCATCATCATCATCATCATCACCATCATCATCATCATCACCCACCATCACCATCATCATCAGCACCACCATCATCATCACCATCACCACCATCATCATCATCATCATCATCATCATCATCACCATCATCATCATCATCACCATCACCACCACCATCATCATCATCACCATCATCACTATCATCATCATCACCATCATCATCATCAGCACCACCATCATCATCATTCTATTTCATTCTATTCTATATTCTATTTCATTCTATTCTACACTCACCGCCACTCTATTAGGTACACCTGTCCAACTGCTCGTTAACACTTAATTTCTAAGCAGCCAATCACATGGCGGCAACTCAGTGCATTTAGGCATGTAGACATGGTCAAGACAATCTCCTGCAGTTCAAACCGAGCATCAGTATGGGGAAGAAAGGTGATTTGAGTGACTTTGAATGTGGCATGATTGTTGGTGCCAGAAGGGCTGGTCTGAGTATTTCAGAAACTGCTGATCTACTGGGATTTTCACGCACAACCATCTCTAGGGTTTACAGAGAATGGTCCGAAAAAGAAAAAACATCCAGTGAGCGGCAGTTCTGTGGGCGGAAATGCCTTGTTGATGCCAGAGGTCAGAGGAGAATGGCCAGACTGGTTGGAGCTGATAGAAGGGCAACAGTGACTCAAATAACCACCCGTTACAACCAAGGTGGGCAGAAGAGTATCTCTGAACGCACAGTACGTGGAACTTTGAGGCAGATGGGCTACAGCAGCAGAAGACCACACCGGGTGCCACTCCTTTCAGCTAAGAACAGGAAACTGAGGCTACAATTTGCACAAGCTCATCGAAATTGGACAATAGAAGATTGGAAAAACGTTGCCTGGTCTGATGAGTCTCGATTTCTGCTGCTACATTCGGATGGTAGGGTCAGAATTTGGCGCCTACAACATGAAAGCATGGATCCATCCTGCCTTGTATCAACGGTTCAGGCTGGTGGTGGTGGTGTCATGATGTGGGAATATTTTCTTGGCACTCTTTGGGCCCCTTGGTACCAATTGAGCATCGTTGCAACGCCACAGCCTACCTGAGTATTGTTGCTGACCATGTCCATCCCTTTATGACCACAATGTACCCAACTTCTGATGGCTACTTTCAGCAGGATAATGCCAGCCATGTCATAAAGCTGGAATCATCTCAGACTGGTTTCTTGAACATGACAATGAGTTCACTGTACTCAAATGGCCTCCAAAGTCACCAGATCTCAATCCAATAGAGCATCTTTGGGATGTGGTGGAACGGGAGATTCGCATCATGGATGTGCAGCCGACAAATCTGCGGCAACTGTGTGATGCCATCATGTCAATATGGACCAAACTCCCTGAGGAATGCTTCCAGCACCTTGATGAATCTATGCCACCAAGAATTGAGGCAGTTCTGAAAGGCAAAAAGGGGTCCAACCCGCTACTAGCATGGGGGCACCTAATAAAGTGGCCGGTGAGTGTATATTCTATTCTATATGCTATTTCATTCTATTCTATATTCTATTCTATATGCTATTTCATTCTATTCTATATTCTATTTCATTCTGTTCTATATACTATTCTATATTCTATTTCATATTCTATTCTATATTCTATTCTATATGCTATTTCATATTCTATTCTATATTCTATTCTATATTCTATTTGTTCTATTCTATTCTATTCTATATTCTATTCTATATTCTATTCTATATGCTATTTCATTCTATTCTATATTCTATTCTATATTCTATTCTATATGCTATTTCATTCTATTCTATATTCTATTCTATATTCTATTTCATTCTATTCTATATTCTATTCTATATTCTATTTCATCATGTTCTATTCTATATTTCATGTCATTTTGTTCTATATACTATTTTATATTCTATGCTATTTTGTTCTATTTTATTACCTTCTGTTCTATTCTATCTAGTGGTTAGGGCCTAGAGCTATTAATCCAGAGGTTCTGAGTTCGATCCCCACAGACTGCCACTCTGGGTTGCTGAGCAAAGACCCTTAACCCCACCCTGCTCCCCGGGCGCTGCACCATGGCAGCCCACTGCTCTCCAGGGGGAGGGGTTAAATGCAGAGAGGGAATTTCGTTGCCCTGTACAACGGACAGTGGAAAGACAATAAAAAATGAATTTTATTCTACCTTGGATAAACTTTATAAAAAAAAATACTGTAATTTAATTTATTACACCTAAGTGTATTACTTTTTCTCTAATTAAATGTATTAGATGGTTGAAAGTTTACATTTTTATGTATTAGAAATATTTTTGTTACCTTCAAAGGAAGAAACTGCAGTCATAAAAAGTAAAACTCTAACTTAACAGATCAGAAACAATTTTTATGCTTGTTTATAACTGAATTTTTCATTTAAAAATGAACTTTTAACAATGACATAATTATACATTTCTTTTGGAATAAAATAGTGACAAAAATTTTAAATAGTACTTATTTCGTTGGTCCAACCTTGTTTATTGACCACATTTATAATTCATAACTTAAAGTCGGACCTTTAGCGTTTAAAATTGCATTTCTAAATAAATCAGCAGTTTAATCCTGTCATTGTTATTTTAAAAAGATAAATAACCTGAAATGCTTCAGAGTTCTTAAAATCATCTCCATGAAATGAGACATTTCACCAAATAACTAAACTGCAATAGCAGGAACGGCTAAAAGGTTTGCTCAACTTTTACAGAAAATAAGCCGTTTATTATTCTGGTATATTTATCGCCGAATGTTACAACTTCCAAAATTAGCTGAATAGAAATAGAAGAAAAAGAAAGAAAAAATATAAAGAAAAATAGAAGGAAAAAAGAGAAAAGAGAAAAGAAAAAAGAAATAAAAAAAGGAATAGAAGGAACAAACATAAGAAATAAGAAAATAAGAAATAAGAAAAGAAAAAAATAGAAGAAAAGAAAGAAAAATGTAAAAGAAGAAAACAAGAAAAAATGAGAAAAAAAATTATTTTCTTTTAAATGAAGAAAAAAAGAAGAAAGAAGTGAAGGGGACGAGGTTTGGGGCTTTAGGGAAGGAGCTTCTAAGATCAGGATGTATTTAAATAAAGAGTCATTTGGAGACTGATGAGCTGATTTGAGCAATAAGGAATTTAATTATATTTCTGAAATATGTGACAAAAGATTGTGTTTTTTATTGGTAATTTGATTTGCTGATTGTACAAAATATTTATGTCCATATGAAACGTGTGGTTTGGTTTTTTTGGAATTTATTTTTTGTCATTAAAATATTTGTCTATTAATACGTGCAAATTAATGATTTTATCAATTTCTTTGTTTTGGTGAGAAAAAGAGCTAAAGATGTTTTGCTCAGATAGATAAATGGGATAAGCTGTTTTTTTTTTATCTTGTTCTGTGCTTCAAAATGTGCAGTTTGGGTTAATGTCAGGAATTTAATGAAACATTGGAGGGTGAATATTGTGTAATAATCTAAAGTGGATTCCTCAGACGTCGTTATTTAAAGGGTTATCAGGCAGAAACTAAGTTTTAATCCAGTTTGTTTCCTTAAATGTCAAACTAAAGATGCTCCTCTTGTCTGGATGCTTGTTGTTTGCTGAAATGTTTCTTATCACATTTATGGCATCTAAACGGTCGAGACCGTCGATAAATAATTTTCTACACATTATGGTAGCTGTATGTTGTGAAAATTTCACTACCTGTAAAAGTCCATTTAGGATGCATTGAGTTACGGATTTGCATCATTTGTACATTATTAGAATCAACCAAAAATGTTGGTAAGGATATAATAATTATTCCATTTGTTAGGATAATTATCACTGAAGATGTGTGAGTTTATCACACCTTGGTATTGGCTGCCTGCTGCGCGTCAGAACTGATGTTTTAATCTAATTAGGACGGTTTCTCTGTCTGGATATACAGTTATAATCTTTATTTTGTACTTGGAAAAGATTTAGAAATGGAATGAGAGCGGCGTCCTTCAGCTAAGAAGGAAGTGTAATATTTTGATAAGGCTGGAGCCATGGATGCCTAATCATCTGCTAATGTGTATGATGTAACGATGTAATGATGTAACGATGTAATGATGTAATAATGTAATGATGTAATGATGTAATGATGTAATGATGTAACGATGTAATGATGTAATGATCTAATAATGTAATGATGTAATGATGTAACGATGTAATGATGTAATGATCTAATAATGTAATGATGTAATGTAACGATGTAATGATGTAACGATGTAACGATGTAATGATGTAATAATGTAATGATGTAACGATGTAATGATGTAATGATCTAATAATGTAATGATGTAATGATGTAACGATGTAATGATGTAACGATTAAACGATGTAACGATGTAATGATGTAATAATGTAATGATGTAACGATGTAATGATGTAACGATGTAACAATGTCATGATGTAACAATGTAATGATGTAACAATGTCATGATGTAACGATGTAACAATGTAATGATCTAATAATGTAATGATGTAACGATGTAATGATGTAACGATGTAACGACGTAATGATGTAATAATGTAATGATGTAACGATGTAATGATGTAACGATGTAACAATGTCATGATGTAACAATGTAATGATGTAACAATGTCATGATGTAACGATGTAACAATGTAATGATGTAATAATGTAATGATGTAATGATGTAACGATGTAACAATGTCATGATGTAATGATGTAATGACGTAACGATGTAATGATGTAACGATGTGGCAGACTGCAGATGTATAAAATGCCTTTTAACTGTTAATCTGGCCACTTCCTGAGAGGTGAGCAGCTGCCTTCTGTAACTCTAAGCAATTTCTCTGATCTGAGTAAGATTATAATCTCTATCAAATCTGTTGTCATGTCTCCTGGTTATTTAATAGATCCGATAGATCGATAGGACCCCAGCCACAAACTATTTCAGTCACTTCCCTCTGGCAGGAGGCTGCGTTCCATCAGGACCAAACCTTCACGTTCTTCCCATCCGCTACCAGCCTTATCAACATGGCCCAGAGACCCCCGTCACCCTGACACTGCCTCTCTCCCTCCCCCGTTTAGGACATGCAAGCTACACCAACGTAGCATCTCCAGACCTCCAGCCTTACATTAACGCACAGCCTACTGTCTATATAGTATATAGTTACATAATATATATTGTATGAGGTATATTGTCTGTTCTTTATTGTGTACGGCTATAGATTCAAGATTCATTGCAAACATTCTAAATCTAATTCTGATGAGGCTGTTTGGGTAGACTAAATACTGTTAGTATGGTCGGGTCTTTCAGTCAACCACGTACAGAGACAATCAGTACCGTCAGAACTGTCATCATCATCATCATCATCATCATCATCATCATCATCATCATCATCAACATCATCATCATCATCACCATCACCATCATCATCGTCATCGTCATCATCATCATCGTCATCATCGTCATCATCATCATCATCATCATCATCATCAGCAGGAGCAGTAACTTGTGGTCCAGTTCCAACATCTCTCAGTTCTTTTCCCCGAGCATGAATCTGCTGGAACTGATGTTTCAGGATCTTCATTTTTTTCTCTATTCCTGTGGACTCCTTTTCCAGCTGTTGATCTCTGGAAGCCTGGGATTGGCTGAGAGACTTCACCAGACTGGTTCATTCCTCCAACATATCAGGATTGCTGCTGCTGCTCCCTGCTGTTCACCTGAAGGAACTGGTTCACCACCATCTGATTCCTCTTGGTGCTCCACCTTGTTTTAAGTGTAGTATCATTAGCATGTAGTTTTCAAACCGTAACTTCTGACACCACTTGTCACCTGCTCATCAGGAGGCCGAGCAGTCTGGGAGGTGGGACCCACAGCGGTTGTAAGAAAAACAGCTTGTAAGGAGTTCTCAGCTGAAACGGCTTCACATCAACCACACCAAAAACAGAACAATGAAGAACCAGAAACGAGAAGATTTAAAAAAAAATGTACAGCTAATGCAGAAGTACATTTATAAATCACAACTACACACAAATATTTTAATTAAATATAAACAAATACTCAAAACACCCTCGTATAATTGATAAAGATAAAATAACTTTTATAAGGTAACAATGGCTCATTGTTAGAAGAATACGTGTGCAGAGCTGGTCACACCTGTCGCTCAGGTGATGAGGTGAAAGGATAAACTCCTAGTGCCACTCTTACCTTTGATTCAAAGTAGATATTTACCTGGAAAATGTTTGTTTCAGTTTTTCTTCCATACCAAAGGTTTTTAATTCCAGGTGAAATTAAATTATTGGTTTTAAACCACAAATAAATATAATTCACCTATTTTACTGCATTAGAGGCTTAAATACCTGCAGTTTTACAATCTTATGAAGGATGAGAAAGATTTTTCTCATTAGGTTGTCCCACATATTTTATAATGTCTCCTTAAAGTTATCCTATAACTTTTTGTTGCGATAAAATCCTTCCGTCTTTGGAAAAGTTATTTTTTTTATTTGATTCAAACTTTCTCCCTTAGCTGGTTTCAGATTCTGTGATTGTTTTTTTTTTAAGGATCCAAAGAGGAATGAGAGACTAAACAATCCAGGAACAGGAAGCAGTGGATTATGGGATGCCTTGCAGCCTGAATGGGAGCGAGCAGAATGGAGATGATCGCGTCTTTCATGGATTCCTGCTGTAGCTGTGCCTTTATTTCCCGTCCTTCACACTGAATGAAAGGCTTTCACTGGTTTTATCCTGCTTTGCTACAAACCAGGGTGGCATTTCACTTTTTCTCCCCACAAACTCAGCGGACAAAATGGTAGATTCCAGTTTTTCTTCTTGCTCACTTGTGAGAGGAAACTGATCAAGAAGAACTCAATTAGCGACGACCTTCCCAGTTGGGGTTCTGGGCCGACACTGGTGCCCGTGCACCAGAGATCAGTCTAGCTTAACAAAAGTGCAGCGACAGCAGGAGAGAGGAAGGCTGAATGAAGCGTGTGCGGGAGTGGGGGGGCATGAGGCAGGGAGTGTGGGGAGCCGGGTGGCATCTGCCCCCATGCAGATTTGCTTAATTGGGTTTGACTCGTGCAATTACAAGGTAATAATAGTCTTTTGAGGGGAGCCAAGCTGAAATCAAATCAGTTAGTCCACACACCCAGGGCTGCTGGACGGTTGAGAGCAGAGAAAAAGCAACCTAGAGTGAGGGTGGAGGGAGCCGGGGACCTGGGAATGGAGTCTGGTTAAGCACCGGTTGTTGAGTCTTTGATAGGACTCCAGGACGCCGCGGCAGCAACAATAACAGAATTAATGGGTAAGGCACAACAAGAATGTCAACTTAGCGGGAGGTTGCTGTGCCCTTTGAATCGCCTTCTGACGCCTCTGTTATTGTGCCTGCCTCAGCACAACAACGCTTGACCCGTTCACCGCTTTATGTCTTCTCTCACAGCCTATTGTGTTGATCTTAGAGAGAATCTAAAACCTTAGAGAATGATCATCTTTACTCGCTGTAGCTGGGAGATTATTAATGTAGTAGGATAAACCATGGGACAAAATACAGAAGCTGTGTCTCCGTAATTTGTAGCAAAAGGACAAGAATATTTAAAGTTGTGACATAAAAAAAGAAAAAGAAAAATGTGAAGAACCTGAACACTGCTGTTGAAAACTGGTAAAAAAAATAATAAACTGCACAGGTAAATGGAACCTGCAGAAGTAACTGAAACATTTAAAGATTACTGAAACCTGCACAGTAACTGGAACCCGGGAAAGTAATTGGAACTTCAACGGCTGAGATGATAATGAAAATAGAATCAAACATCCCTCTTCTTACATATAAAGCCTTAAATAACTAAGCTTCATCTGATATCAGCAGTGTTATATCTGGCAGCCATCTTAGATTTAGTGTTAGTCTTTAGGACTAAAACCATTATTAGTTTTAGTCAGCTTTAGGTGATTAAAACTCTAGAATAGGCATCCCCAAAGTGGGTCCTGGAGGGCCGCTGTCCTGCAGGTTTTAGAGGTTTCGCTGCTCCAGCACAGCTGATTCACATTAATAGTTGATTAACAGGCTTTAGCTGAACTGCAATCACCAGCATCAGCTGTGCTAAAGCAGAGAAACCTCTAAAACCTGCAGGACAGCGGCCCTCCAGGACCCACTTTGGGGATGCCGGCTCTACGCTCTCAGTCTACTTTTAGTCAGTTTTATGTTGCAATAAAAAAGTGAACCTTTACTATTTCAAATACCAACCAGATTCTTTCCCAGACTGACAGCTCTATCCTAGAAGCTACAATAGCTGGGTATAGAACGCTGCCGTGCAGTTCATCAAAGCTGTGGGACAAAAAACTTTGATTTATAGAATTCAAATAAACTTTATGAATTAATGCCCTGTTTTATAAATAACTACATAGCAGATGTAGTTAAACACATCCTATTGGTTAATATAGCAGACAGACAAGCTAACAAAATGTTTCCATCCCAAAGCAAACACTTCCTGATCTACTATGAATTATGCATTAAACACAGATCAATACAATCTGCATTTCTCCAAAAAAAGCAAAGAATAAAAACATTTTTCTTTCTACATTTTCCCCTCAGTTCCTGCTGCTCAGGGTTCAAACTAAATTTAAATTCACAGAGTTGAGAACCTCCATAACTGCCATATAATGCCATGGCAACCCAGACCTAAACTGAATGAATATGCTACTAAAATGTTGAAATATTAAAAGGAAACAGAGAGAATGTTTTAATGACAAGGAAACATTTCCATCATATTTACATAGAAACGAGAACAATGAGAAAAATATATTCAAATATCTATGAACCTTTTCATCTGGATCTTTATCCAGATATAAACAGAAAGCAATGAAATATTTGCTTTGGATATAATTTAGGGATTAATTTTGGTAAAAATTAAATAATGTTTAGCATCACCATTTGTGAGCTGGAAGAAATAACATCTTGATAGTTAGATTAAGGGGTTTATTACACTTGACAGAGGAGGATCAGCCACATATAGTTTATTAAGTAGCGAGAGCAGGAAGAGCCGTGCTGCTGAGAGCGAACCATCAGAGTGGAGCGTGAAGCGCAGACTCTGAACTAAGCTGCGCAAAGATCAGAGTTAGTCAGAGTTCAGTACCGGATCATTTTGGGTTATTTTCTCCCTGCTGCCATGATCCATCTGTGGTCATGCACACCAGGTGGGCGGCGTGAGCGAACAGCGTTAAAAGGATCATCAATGAAATAATTTCATCATCGTCAGGAAACGCGCATGCTAGCTAAAGGCGGCGTAACAGCCGCCCTGTGCTTTCGCGCCACAGGAGAACTACGGAGGCGTGAAGGATCAAATGATAGCCTAGATGGAGAGAGAAGGAGAAATCAAGATAGATAGATAGATAGATAGATAGACAGACAGACAGACAGACAGACAGACAGACAGACAGACAGACAGACAGACAGACAGACAGACAGACAGACAGATAGATAGATAGATAGATGTTGCAGTATCTATAACAACCCAAACACACAGGATTTCAGAATTAGACATCCCCAGTTATTAATTTCATTCACTCACCAGATCTGAGCGCCCTGTTAAAAACTTCCCATGGCGTTCCCCCTGATGTCATTTACGTTGAGTTGCAATAAATGCTAAACTCTCTGCAGGTTCTTGTCTTTGTCAGATCCGCTATGCTATTCAGCTGGCTTTGGAAACCACGGCGAGAAGGTGGGGACTGGGTGGGGAGGGTTCACGAGGCGAAAAGCGCCAAAAGTAACACAATAGTTACTTTTACTAGTAACTAGTTACTTTTTATTGTTGGAGTAACTCAGTTAGTAACTCAGTTACTTTTGGGAGAAGTAACTAGTAACTATAACTAATTACTTTTCAAGTGAATGTATCCAACACTGTAAATAGGAAGGACTTATGCTGAGCCGCGGGCAAACTGGACTCAGACACGTTTTTCTATTGCAGAGCTTTTTTTATTCAGCTGCTCCTCAGATAACTTTCAGTTCAAAGGAGAAACCATGAACAGTTTCGCTTTGGTGGAAGAGAAGGATCATTATGTCACGGAAATGTAAAAGTGTGCAAATTTTAACATATCTTCAAACTTTTAATCTGACTTTTATGTTTTATTTTGGTTTGTCTGATAGTTTTTTACTATAATACTCTGGTTTTATAGAGTGTCTCAGAAATATTGAAATAATCCAAATAAATGTATTTATTTTTAAACTGTCAGAAATTTCTTCATTAAACAGAAATTCTAAAATAAACGCTTTGGTCAGATTGTCCTGGACCTTGGAACCAGCATTCCCTGGTAGCCTGCTTAGGGAAACGGACCTGAAAGAAAATTTCTGATGCAGATTTCTCTTTATTATTGGAACAAAAATAATCAATCAATGCTTTATTTAGATACACATCAGAAATATTCAAAGCATGTTTCTGTTCTTTGTTAGATTGATCAAATGTGTCCAACTTCAGCTATAAGTCATGAAAATAAAACGTATTTAATGTTCAGAATGGGATCGTTTTTCTGCCTTTGTTCTTTAAGCAACCCTCTGCAGATGAAGGGGGGTGGGGGGGTGACATATCCATCTCTAACACTGATATTTACCCCCCCACACACACACACACACACACACAGGCAGGCAGAGAGAACTTTGCTGTGTGGGCCAACTTGTATGGACTTTGAAGCACTCAGCTGTCAGTCATAATTAGCGGTAAAGATGGTCCCATTTTGATGCTTCAGAATCAAGTCCTGGCAAATAGCCCTGGGAAGGAGAGCCACATGCTACAAGATGGCTTTTCCCTGATATAATTTGTGGCTGCAAATTACAAAACAGAGGCAGAAATAATGTGAAAAGTCAAGTTTGGTGAGGGAGAAAATGGAAAAATTTAGGACTGTGTGCCATGTTAATGGATATCCTTGTAGCTGGGAGAAAATGGGAGTCAATAATGTGTCCTTAATGTCTGCCAGCGCTGTTTCAGGGAACGTATCAGAAGAAATGTCCCCTGCCATTTCTGCACGCAATCACTTAATGGGACGGGCAAATCTCAACAAAATAGATGCATTGATCTATTTTTGGGCTTAACAGACGGAGTGAATCTGCAGCTCCTGAAAGGAAGAAAGAAAAAAGGCTGATGGTGAAAAAAAGGAAGGAGCTGCAAACAAAAAACAAGCCTTTCAGGATTTACTCAGCTAGGCTGCACGCCTGCAATGTCTGTGTTAGGATGGAGTGCAGACACTGACAAGAATTTCAATTATTTCATTAGGGATGGAAAATGAAAAGACTTAAGTGTTGTGATTTCTGCAGTCTCTCATAGATCAATCTAATGTGTGCTCACACTGGAAATCAACCAAAATGGAAGAGGGGCAAGTGAAATAGCGTCTTCCTAAATCATGCAATTAAAATGGCAAATTAGTTTCTTGATATATTCATTTAAGTGGTTAAGTGGAAAGGTTTCTATCCCCGTCCAAGCCGCTGTCTCACGGGTGGCTGTGGAGAGCTTCTACCATCTACATGCTCTTATGATTAAAGCTGCCATTTATTTCCTGCAAAAGCGCTTTCTGCACAAATTAGCCATTTGAAGGCTCGAACATTCAATTCAGTGGAACTGATTTAGACATTTAGGGCAAATATAGCTGGAACTTAAAGCTTTAGTCGCGTTTTTCCCGGCAGTGTTGATAACTTTCAAGGGCCATTAAAGGATGTCCTATAGGTGTTTGATGAATGCTGCAGAAAAACGCCAGCCTTCCTCTCAGCTTGGCTTGCTTTTGTGGCCTTTACACCATAGGGTGTAAAACCATCTTCAAACAGTCATGATAAAGGCCCAATATTTGTCAGGATTTTAGATATTATAATAAAACCTAAACTAACCTTATCCTCTAAAAGGCCTTCTTTTTAATTTAAAGATTAATTCAGAACCATGAAAGAAAGAGAAACTGAATGAAGAAGAAAATGAGCTAATATATTTACAAAGCTCATTAACAGACCAGCAGCAGTAACGACGCCCTCTACCCTACCCCCTTACCTGTTCTAAATGGTACCTGCTCAGAGGCGGGGCCAAGGTGGGGCTGATCAGAGCGCTGTTCTCTGATTGGCTGTGGGTTTAATATTGCAGGTTTCCCACAGAACAGAGCTCCATTTTATCCAGATAGCCTCCAGCTGTCAGAGACAGGATCTAAAATCACATCTAGATTTCATTGATTTTCTATAGATCTGGAGCTGTGAGCAACAAAAACAGGAAAAACTGTTTTCCTGTTGTTTTTTCTAAATCTCAAAGGAGAGAAATAAGTTTCGCTCAATTTACTGGAACTATCAAATAAATGAATTCAGATTTCTGTCACAATGTCATTGTTCCAATAAAACTAAACCAAGACTAAACATAATAAATGAAAAATCATTCTTCTCTGTTTTAATTTCCTGATTTTATCAGCAGCAATAAGTCAAAAGCAAATCAGTAGCTGGAGAAGGAATATTGATTTCTGTGATAAAGAGAACTAAAATCATTCTTATTAATAATATCACAACTAATGATGATGATAATAAACTAATAATAATAATATTATTATTATTATTATTATTATTATTATTATTATTATTATTATTATTATTATTATTATTATTATTATTGTTATTATCATAATTTTACCACTATTATGATGGTTCTTATTATTATCAATACTACCTACTTAATACTACTTTGCACTAATTTAAAACTATTTCTAAAAACACAACTAATTTAGTAAATATAATAATGAAATTAATAATTGAGCGACTCTCCTTTCAGACTTTCTCTCTGTTGATGCTTTGCTCCATTTCTCCTCTCCATCTATTATCTCTTTGATTTAATTCAGCTAATAAAACTGCAGGAATAAAGTGTTTTCCTTCTACAGGGAAAATTAGATGTTTATCATCCTGTTGAAATACAGCAGAAAAGTCAAATTTAGCAAACAGAAACAACAAAGGTTTAAAAACTCCAATAAATAACAAAATAAAACTTATTATGAGGTCAAAAACAGAACATAAAATAATCTTCATTTATTAGTTGTTAAAAAAAAAGAAAAATCCAAGAAGGCCTAAAAAATTGTGATTCTAAAAACACGTGCAAAACGTAAATAATTATTTCTAACCTTCTGCTCAGAATTTATAGGGGAAGGAAGGAAGGAAGGAAGGAAGGAAGGAAGGAAGGAAGGAAGGAAGGGAAGGAAGGAAGGAAGGAAGGAAGGAAGGAAGGAAGGAAGGAAGGAAGGAATGTTAAAAAACACAAATATTCTGAAGATCAGGACTCTAGCAGCACACTAGACCCTTTTCCAGAAACTTGCGTAATTCAAAGCCCAAGTATCCGTAGTAACCAGGTACAAGGAATCATGGGTAATTCATGAGGCGCTTTCCTTCTGCAGCTGAATCCCAAACCGCCCCCTAACCAGAAACCCTTAACTATCAAGTGTCCCCCCCAATGAAGCTGTGGAAGGCGCCTTGATTGAAAGGGGGGGTGTAAAGGAGAATGGGACGCCTTCTTCCCGCCGACGGACTTTTAAAATAAAAATAATTGATCACTTTCACACACTGGTTTTTAATAGCATCATTCCATAGTCAGTATGCAGTCAGTAAGTCCATTAACCATGTAATGCAGTCATGGCCAAAAGTAACTAGAATGACAGAAATGTTATATTTTCACCTGATCTGCTGCCCTCTGGTTTTGATGTCAGATGTTGTAATCACATACAGAAATACAATTGCAATCATATTATGAGTAACAGAAGATTTTAATGACAGAATGAGTTAATGCAGCTAGTCAGTATTTGCAGTGTTGACTCCTCTTCTTCAGGACATTTCTCCCTGGCTGCTCTCAATCAACTTCTGGACCAAATCCTGACTGATAGCGTCTATTCTGCACAATCAATGCTTGCATTTGGTCAGGATTCCTAGGTTTTCGTTTGTCCACCCGTCTCTTGATGATTGACCACAAGTTTTCAATGGGATTAAGATGAGGGGAGTTTCCAGGCCATGGACCCAACATCTCTCTGTTTTGTTCCCTGAGCCAGTTAGATATCAGCTTTGCTTTATGGCGAGGTGCTCCATCATGCTGGAAAAGGCATTGTTCATCACCAAACTGCTCTTGGACGGTTGGGAGAAGTTGCTCTCTGAGGACATTCTGGTACCAGATTTTACTTCACAAGTGGAGCAGTAGGGCTATTGCCATAGTGTTCCATTTTGCATATAAATTGCGTTTTGTTATACATATAATTATGCAGGGAGTTTTACAGATTATATTGTCAAATAAACTGTTGGCCGACACAGCTTACTGAACTCGACTTGTCGTCAGGTTTTATTCACACACACATAACCATGAACTTACATGTTACAGCTCTCGTCTGTCTGACTCGCGAACTCTCGCGTTACTTCCTGTATATAGTATAATGACTACGTAATGCATCAATTACATTACTGATACCTTGACATCTCCCCCTCAAATTATTATACTTCTATATATGGGGTCACAACATTAAGCTTGTTATTATTAAACCATATTTCCTGTTGGTCTAAACAACTTAAAGAATTACTTCTTTCCTTTCTTGCCTTTTACATATTTAACTTTCAAACACTGTATTTCTCAGATTACTCCAGAATGTAAATCATAACAAACTTA
>JAGKQL010000042.1:2187608-2198469 GCA_018398635.1 Cyprinodon brontotheroides | reverse complement strand
TTTCATATTTGTTTTGAAAAAAATCCATTTAGCAGATGAAAACTTGGATTCTATTTCAATGCCACTGAAGCTATCAATCGCCTTGTTGTTTTTAAATAATTAGTCAAACAGAATTTGTAAAATAAAAATAAAGTTTTTAGAAAAAAGAAAAGAAAAGAAATAGATCCAAAGGACCCTGTCTGTTCCAGCGCAGATCCAGGATTATGTCTTCCCGTACAGGGGCCAAGACATGAACTACTGGGGCACTGGGCCCTGTTGGCCTCCTGTCTAGAACCATAAGCCCATGCCCCTTTTTCATCGTTCTGCTTCATTCTATCTCTATTCTCCCACTCTGCAGAATCTGTTAGTTCAATCTCTAACCTTCTGCTCTCTCTGCTTTTTCTCATAGTAGCTTCATCTGGTCTGTTCCTGTTTGGCTGTGACTCCATCCTGGAGAGAAATATCAGCTGTGCTGCTGCCATCAACACCTTTGTTTCTAGATGTTGGAGCTTGGCCTGTTTTCCAGTGTAGTCCTGTTTCTCTCTAGAGCTATGGGCTCATACTGACTGCGTGTAGAAAGCCTCCAACTGCACAGGATGAGCAGATCCCAATATGTGCAGGTTTTACTTCTATCTGCAGGTCCCCACAAATTAAAACCTCAACCAGCGCGCCTCCAAAGCAAAGTCCCATTTATGAGTCTTCGCAGCATCTCTTAAACCAGAACAGATCATTTTTATAGACCTATATTGAAAACATAAGGATCTGTGAAGTTGGTTGAAGTTCTTTTTTTCCCCATAAAGCAGCGAGAGCAAAAAGCTGCGCTCATCAGTTCTGTCTGCTGCTTGTTTACTGTTTTTTGCAAGGTGAAAATAGGGTCATTACCTATCGTGGGTTTTTAAATGTTTTATTGGTTGTTTATGCCCACTCTGCCCCTCCTGTTATACAGAAACAAACCTGACAGTTTCCTCTGCTATTCAGGAGTTTGATTTGGAAGAGTTTTACTTTGTAACCGCGTCTCTCTTACTGTCGGAACCATGAAATTGCTGCTGAATTGCTGCTTAGTCCAACTAAAATAGACAGGGGCTCTTTCTCAGTGAGGAACAACTGTCTGCCAGCTCGGACAGAAAGTCGGATTCGGTGTTCAGTGTTTTACAGGATCGTCTCTCTTTCATCCTCTGACATAAAGCTCACCTGCTTAACCTTTTATTTCCTGTTTAACGAGTTAGATGAGCCTGTTTCTTGTTCTGATGGAGGTTTCTTCCTGTTCAAAGGCAGTTTTCCTCTCCACTTTCGCTGCATGCATGCTCAGTTTGAGGGATTGCTGCAAAGTCAATGTCTTTCATCCAGGAGGGGAGAATCCTGTAAAGTCAATGACTGGATGCAATAAGCTGGTTTTCCTTAATTAGAAAACTTTTAACCTTTAATCTGATTGGATGTTCTGATTGATCTAGATCTATAAAGTCAATGAGATGAAATGAGTTCTAAAATAACAAACAGATTTAAATTTACTCATATATCCACCTGAGATTCTATTCCCGGCTTTTAAACAGGTTTAAAATTAAATCCTAATCTGGATTAGAAATGGATTATACGTTTTTTAGGCCGATGTCCGTTTTATGTGCCGCTGATTTATCTGAGCCGATTCTTGAATCTTTTTCTTCTTCTCTTCAAAAGATATAATGACTCATTGATAACAGATGTTCCACAAACCTTTATAGAAATAAACATTTATTAAACATTTGATGTAAAGAGAAGAGGAATGATGAATGCATCTACCCGAATATATGAGAATAAACGCTAATATCAGCTAAAGCTAACGGTCCATCTCTGGAGTTAACAGGAAGTAGAAGAGTTGGAGCTCAACTTAGAGAAATAAATATATGTACTTTTATTTTCAAACTTCAGCTGGGTTTGTTTTTGGGGATGTAAAAACTTTGGGTGTTAAAACTCAACAGTTCTGACAGTAAATCTGGTTCAGGCGATGAAATCATCTAAAAATGAAAAATTACTGTGAATTTATGGGTTAAAATGGGAGAAGAAATGTCTTTTATCATTTTCTGATATTAATATCTGTCAGTGACGGGAAAAGCTCAATAAAAGACCTCAGTCAGCCGTAAATCCAGGGACCGAGAATAACCGACTACAAACAAGCGAAATACCAACCTACTAACACGACATACACACATAGATCCGCCTCTGCTGTCATGTCAGCTGAGATCCAGGCTGTTTAACCGCTGACATCCCAATCAGCTGGAAGAAGGAAGAACAGCAGTGGGAGCCGGCTAAGCTGTGTAACATGTCCTCCAGTGAAATAGGAGGCGGATAATTGCTTTTCTGCAGGAAGATATCACAACAAAGTCTACCAATTGTAGCTCGCTGAATTAGCTCTGCTTTCTGCAATGAGGACTTCAAAGGAACCATGGATCTTGAATTGCATTTAGCTGCTATTGTGGCCAGCTCAGGTAATCTTGATTAGGTGTTTAGACTGAGGCCGGGTATACAGTGTCGGAGAGCTTCCAAGAGCTTTGCTCTAAAGCTATTAAAAGATTGTACATTATGTTCCCCCGGCTTTGAAGTGAGGGCCTGTGAGAGACGAAGGGACTCTGAGGGCCGAGTGCAATAGCAGAAGATTGATCTGCTACTTCTGTCTTGTATCAAAGGAGGCCCCGGCCCCGAGGTAGCCAATCATCTCTACTGCTGCTCTCCCACTTAGCCAGCCTAAACATTGGCAGCATTAGGAAATTGTGTACATTTAATGACACGTCTAATTGGAAGAACTGGCCTTGAAATTGAAGCTCTGGTCAAAGACTAAACGGGCCACTTTAAAAAGCTCTAACCACAACAACCTTCTGCAGATTCAGAAAATAACTTTTTCACAGAGACGCTGATGAACTCCGGGAATAAAAACCATCAAACTTCCCATTAATGTTTTTATTTTAACAGGCCGATATATATTAGGTTGAATAAACTGATCCACAGGATGAGTTCAAAGGGGATCATAGATAAAACCTATAACAGAATGAGATGATATAGACCAACAATTTAAAAAGCACACATTTATAGCAACTTATAATGTAGGATAATGAAATAAAGATTGACTGATTGGGATTAACTGGGACTTATCCCACATCCAATCAGAGAGTGGGCTGGTAAATAGGCTGCTCCCAAATGACTGCTGCTGTTTTTATTCCCTGGGTGCTCCACTAGACGAGGCATGCCTTAGATGGCTGATTTAAAAGGAAGAGAAAAAAACAGGAGTTAAAGAGAGGAAAAGGCTCTGTTTACCACTGCAGACAGCTAACGGCTCTTCACTATGTAAATGGTGATGATATGAGGCATTGTGGAGCGCTGGGGCTCAGATGGGTGAACAAGGCTGGGGGTATTATATCCAGCAAACAATGCTGTGGCCCCACAAATGTAGCCCATCCTCACCAATTATGCCACTGTGCCAGGTGCAGGGACGGCTAAGAGCCCATTGCTAACCACGCGGCTCTGATGTTCACATCAGCTCCTAATAGGAACTGCATAACCAGACAGGGCTCGTTTTCTATAGCCAAGGAGAACAGACAGGCTCCTTAGCCAGACTCATTTCCCAGACAAGCCTGCAGAGCAGAGAATAGTCTGCATCCAATCGGCTATGATGGAAACAAACACTGTAAACTGTAGGAGCAGCTAACAGACTGTTTGCGTATGCAAAGGAGAAGAAAGGAGGAAGTCAGGAGGAGGCAATTATGGCTGAACCTGACAATAAGCTGCACTTTTATCATCCTTTAATTTACCAGGAGCTTTATTAGAAACATCTCTGCAACTAATATAGATATTAAAAAGGTTTAGCTTAGAATGACCTAAGGCTTCTGGTGTGAATCACAAGACTCTCAGTTTAATCATCCATATCAGCCTTTAATATCTGCACAGCAACATCTGATATTTAATATCTGCACAGCAGCATCTGATATTTAATATCTGCACAGCAGCATCTGATATATAATATCTGCACAGCAGCATCTGATCGTTAATATCTGCACGGCAACATCTGGTCGTTAATATCTGCAGCATCTGATCTTCAATATCTGCACGGCAGCATCTGATCGCAGCATCTGATCGTCCTAATATCTGCACGGCAGCATCTGATCGTTAATATCTGCACAGCAGCATCTGATCTTTAATATCCTCCCTGTCCTCCTACAGGGCCTGTCCTCCCTGTCCTGCAGGGCCTGTCCTCCCCGTCGTCCTACAGGGCCTGTCCTCCCTGTCCTGCAGGGCCTGTCCTCCCCGTCCTGCAGGGCCTGTCCTCCCTGTCCTGCAGGGCCTGTCCTCAATTTTCACAATCATTCCTTTCTATTCTGAGTTAATCTGATTCAGTTTTATTTTTACTGCATTTGAGACATGAAAATCCCTGAACGTCCTTAAATGTCCATGATGTCTCTAAATGTCTCTAAACCTCCTGCCTGCTTTCAGCTCCAGGCAGAAACCAGCTCTGATGTCTAATGGTGGGAGTGAGACGCTGGGTGCAGCGGCTTCATTTCTGACCACTTGATGCCTCGCTGGGAAAGTTCAGAAAGTCTCTAGTCCCTTTATAGCGGTTAGCTCAGTAAATCAGCTCCATCAACACCTGCTGTGATCTAATGCCGCCTTAGAGTCACTGCTGTCTAACTGTAACCATAAGGAAACAATGAAATCATCCTTTTTCTGTGTATCTCATAGAAATGCTGCTACCAAGCGTGTTTCTGTGTGGCATGATGAGGGGAAGATGGCCGCCCCACTGCGGTTATCCAATTAACAGCTACAGGTCAGTAATAACTACAGAGCAGCGGTGTTAAAAGTTCACACATTTGTTACTTCAGTAGTGGAAGTATAGATACTGCAGTTTAA
The DNA here is from genome assembly GCA_018398635.1 of Cyprinodon brontotheroides. Taxonomy (NCBI): domain Eukaryota; kingdom Metazoa; phylum Chordata; class Actinopteri; order Cyprinodontiformes; family Cyprinodontidae; genus Cyprinodon; species Cyprinodon brontotheroides. Next base: position 2,193,618 of record JAGKQL010000042.1, on the reverse strand, counting down.
AAACACTCTGGTAAAAGTTGAAGCATCAACTTGACCTCTTTACTCAAGTAAAAGTGAAAAGTATGTGCTCCAAAAACTACTGAAAGTATAAAAAAAGTATAAAGTAACCTTTAAAAAAAAAAAACAGCCAGATGCCGCTATATGAATTAAAAGCTACATTTTTGGACTATTTCTATAAATTCTTTGAGATAGGACCAAGGATGAGGGAGGTCTTGTTGGTCTCCGTCTCCCGATACGCTCTACATCGCCTGTGTTCCGACCTTTCAGACATTTCAACATCTTTTTCTGAATCCCACATTGTAGCATAGCATAGACAATTCACGTTTGCAGTTTGAAGAACACCTGCTTGCTTCTTGATGATTTCCTTTAGCTAACCAATGAGTGTTTGCGTTATATGACTCATCCAATCACACTAGTTTTCACTAGATGTGGGCTTTGGAACCAATGATCTGCATTGGATGGAGCACATGACGGAAATAAAGATTTAGAAACATTAAACCAAAGCCAAAAGTGCATAAGTAACGATTGATTTAAAAATGTAAGGAATAGAAAGTACAGATACTGGTATGAAAATGTAATGAGCAGAAGTTAGAAGCAGGAAGAAAAATAAGTAATAAAAGTATAGATACCTAAAAAGTGTACTTAAGTACAGTAATGAAGTATTTGTACTTTGTTACAGATATACTCCTCACAGATTCAGGATTGATCATCTGAACTATTGGCTGAAGTCTGTTTGCTTCCATAAAGCGACAAACGAAGATCAGACGTTTATCATCCGTTCTCCACGCCCAGAAATCTGCTTTATATTCCAGAGAGCCTTTTATTTCATCCTGGGCTGCATTAGGCATCATTTGTTGTTGGTAATTGACATTTTAGCAGCATTTGAAGTCCAAATGAACCTTTCCATACACCTGAATGCCACATAGGTCTAAGAGGGGGAGGTCAAAGGAGCAAGGGGCATTAAACCATTATTAAAATAATGGCGTCCTCAAACAAAGAGAGCGAGGCCTTATCACAGACTTCTGAAATTGAAACACATGAAGGGGATTATGAGCCTGTATTTACAGATCATTTTTTTCTATTTGCACCTCAGCCTGACTAATGAGAGTATTTGAGAGCTACTAGCGAGGGAATGGTTCACAAATGGCAATTTTCAGCTTGTAAAATGGCTGGAAAATTGCAGAGTAAAATGCTCTTTCTGATGGCGATGAAAAGATCTCATTAAAATAAATGGCAGAGAGGCTCTTTGTTGTGCTTACCGTGGCGACGAGGAGAGCCTAATTCTCCTCCATGTTGTTGTGCGTTGGGGGTAGAGTTGCTGCGGTGTAGGGCCCTTCACTGCGATGAGGCTAAAAGGGTAAGGGATGTTTCTCTAATGACTCGGCCTCAAACAAGTAGGAGAATGCATTACAGACAGCATGCAGCGAGGTGTCATCCCCCCCCCAGAGCAGCGCCGCCTATTACTGCTCACAAAGATCCACGCGTCCAAACAAAGCCAGGGAAACATTAAGTCTGCTGCTGCATTTCTGACGGCCATCAACAGGAAGCCTGAGGGACGCCCAGAACATCCAGCAGCTTCTCACTGCAATGAATCAGCATTTCAGCTGAAACAAGGCGACTCAGTGATCCTACGCAGCGAGAGGTTCATGAATGCATCATTCAGAATGACCTTTGGCCTCCAAAGGAAATGATTCATTCCTCTTACATCCACCATAAGGCTGAAACATTCAGAGGAACTCTGGTGGTTCTGGACCAGCAGCTCCTTCCTCTACAGATTAATTTCCCCTCATTTAAAGAGCTTTAATCAGACTAAGCTGTTTTTACAGGCTTCACTTTAAGGCCCCAAAGGCTGGATGCTGGTTCCAATCCCAGCGCTTCTACACCACCTGCTGGCCAAACAGGGGAACTACTGTTTCATTTTCACCTTCAGGAAGGAGAAATGTTCTGATCCAATCAGAACTAATGATCTAAACTTTCCACCATTTTAAATCTAACTGGACCAGTTTATTGGACTGGTGTCAGAGTTAAATGAGGCCGTTAGTAGATCTATTCCTTAGCGGTTAATCAGCCTCTGCTGCTGTGAAGGTTTGCTCAGACCCAGAGAAACCTTCTTAGAGTCTGGCAGTTAAACTGGTAGAACCTGCTCATTGGAATGGTTCCCATCAGCTCCTCCCAGTCAGACGGGAGCTGAGGGACTGGGAGTCAGTTCTTAAAGCTACAGCTGATTGAATGAAGGATCAAACTAAATGTTTTAATCTCCTTCCTGCAAAGCAGTGAAGACAGAAAGGATTTGATCAGATGAAGCCTCAGTTCATCAGGATACTGAGGTTCAATGAAACGGCGCCATCTGGTGGAAACAATGATTCACACCAACAGAGGGAAACTGACCACATTCAACAGTTGCAAATTTTTATTTTGAAGGAAGTGACATCAGCCTATAAAACCAGACGTGTCAGATCAAGGTTTGCTGTGTGGACTAGTTTCCACGAGTCGCTCTCCAGCTGGTTGGGAGCTCCGCTGAAGAGGGCTTCGGTCTTAGCGTCCCGGGAGGCGGTTTAGTCGACCTCCTCGATGGTTGGGCCGGAGGATCCGCCACCGGGAGCGGCGCCGCCGGCTCCAGGGAAGCCGCCGGGCATTCCCTCTGGCATGCCGCCGGCGCTCTGGTACAGCTTGGTGATGATGGGGTTGCACACCTTCTCCAGCTCCTTCTGCTGGTGCTCATACTCGTCCTTCTCCGCGGTCTGAGGGGAGACTCAGGGTTAGAGGGGTTCAGGACTGGGGGAGTGATAGGGGGCGGGGCATGTTATATTTACCTGGTTCTTATCCAACCAGCTGATGACCTCGTTGCACTTGTCTAAGATCTTCTGCTTGTCGTCGTCGCTGATCTTCCCCGCCAGCTTCTCGTCTTCGACGGTGGACTTCATGTTGAAGGCGTACGACTCCAGCCCGTTCTTAGCGGACACCTTGTCGCGCTGCACGTCGTCTTCCGCCTTGTACTTCTCGGCCTCCTGGACCATGCGCTCGATGTCCTCCTTGCTGAGGCGCCCTGGAAGCAGACGGCGGTCAGAAGCTGTGCAGAGCGGCGTTCTGGCGGCCGCCGCGGTCGGGTCAGGACCTACCTTTGTCGTTGGTGATGGTGATCTTGTTCTCCTTGCCGGTGCTCTTGTCGACAGCGGAGACGTTCATGATGCCGTTGGCGTCGATGTCGAAGGTCACCTCGATCTGTGGAACGCCGCGAGGAGCGGGAGGGATTCCCGTCAGCTCAAACTTGCCCAGGAGGTTGTTGTCCTTGGTCATGGCGCGCTCTCCCTCATAGACCTGCAGACAGAAGGGAAACGGGTCAGAGGACGTCTGGCTGATCCTACAGAACCCGGAGTAGAACCGGTACCGACCTGGATGAGCACGCCGGGCTGGTTGTCAGAGTAGGTGGTGAAGGTCTGGGTCTGCTTGGTGGGAATGGTGGTGTTCCTCTTGATCAGGACAGTCATGACGCCACCGGCGGTCTCGATACCCAGGGACAGGGGGGTGACGTCCAGGAGGAGCAGGTCCTGCACGTTCTCAGATTTATCTCCAGACAAGATGGCCGCCTGAACCGCTGTGGACCAAAAACAGCCGTTAGATCTCAGGGCGGAGGAGGAAGGTCAGCGGGTCACCTGATGTCCTCACCTGCTCCGTACGCCACCGCCTCGTCCGGGTTGATGCTCTTGTTCAGCTCCTTTCCGTTGAAGAAGTCCTGGAGCAGCTTCTGGATCTTGGGGATGCGGGTGGAGCCGCCAACCAGAACGATGTCGTGGATCTGGCCTTTGTCCATCTTGGCGTCACGGAGGGACTTCTCCACGGGGTCCAGGGTTCCACGGAACAGGTCGGCATTGAGCTCTTCAAAGCGAGCTCTGGTGATGGAGGTGTAGAAGTCGACGCCCTCGTAGAGCGAGTCGATCTCGATGCTGGCCTGGGTGCTGGAAGACAGCGTGCGCTTCGCCCTCTCACAGGCGGTGCGCAGGCGGCGGACGGCCCTCTTGTTGTCGCTGATGTCCTTCTTATACTTTCGCTTGAACTCTGCAATGAAATGGTTCACCATGCGGTTGTCGAAGTCTTCTCCTCCGAGGTGAGTGTCGCCAGCCGTGGACTTGACCTCAAAGATGCCGTCTTCGATGGTGAGGATGGAGACGTCAAAGGTGCCGCCGCCGAGGTCAAAGATCAGCACGTTCCTCTCTGAGCCGACCTGCAACCAACCACAGAGGCCTCAGTAACGAGCTCGTTAGTCATCAAACATGGCCGCCTGACCGCTGCTCACCTTTTTGTCCAGCCCGTAGGCGATGGCGGCGGCAGTCGGTTCGTTGATGATACGCAGAACGTTGAGGCCAGAGATGGTACCGGCATCCTTGGTGGCCTGGCGCTGGGAGTCGTTGAAGTAGGCGGGGACTGTGATCACAGCGTTGTTGACAGTCTGAAAGGTTCAAAGATGGCCGTCAGCGTTCCGACTTCCAGACATTTCCCTTCAGATGATCGGCCACCATCTTACCTTCCCCAGGTAAGCCTCAGCGATCTCCTTCATCTTGGTCAGCACCATGGAGGAGATCTCCTCCGGGTAGAAGGTCTTCGACTCGCCCTTGTATTCCACCTGAACCTTGGGGCGGGTGTTGTCGTTGATGACGTTGAAGGGCCAGTGCTTCATGTCCGACTGAACAACGGCGTCATCAAACCTGCGGCCAATCAGGCGCTTGGCATCTGTTTAAAAAAAAAAGAGAAAAGAATGTTTCCATCATGCAGAGAGAAGCCGGCCGGCCCTCAGCATGACTAACGGGGCGTCTAGAACATTCTAGCAGACGCAGCTTCTTACCGAACACCGTGTTGGTGGGGTTCATGGCCACCTGGTTCTTGGCGGCGTCTCCGATCAGCCGCTCGGTGTCGGTGAAGGCCACGTAGCTGGGGGTGGTGCGGTTTCCCTGGTCGTTGGCGATGATTTCCACCTTCCCATGCTGGAACACCCCCACACAGGAGTAGGTGGTTCCCAGGTCGATTCCCACTGCTGGTCCCTTAGACATGGTGACTGGCGGCGCAGAGGAGACAGACGTTAACACTTTTACATTTTATACAGTAAAAGAATCAATTAAAATAAAAACAAAATATGCATTTTATTCGACTAAATTAAACGAAAATAGAAACATAAAACCATAAAATAGATCAAACATAAAGCTGTAGAGCTGCTCATCAGGCGGCAGGAAGCAGAGCCGCCATTACAGAGAAACTAGAGAAGCTTCCAGAAGCCCCTCCCCCTCCCGCACCGCACCGCACCGCAGTGAACCACGCTGCTGATCAACTAACCGTCATTTTCACCGCATCTTCAGCCACATTTTAACTTCATCTGAATCATTTTCTACTTTCTGGGTTAAATTATCAGTCTGAAAACAATAAGTCTGAATAAAGTCAAATAAAGCGGAATAAATCAACCAGAGGGTGAAATAAAGCGCAGCCTCAGGGAGCGGAGCTCCACAGGAGAACAAAGAGGAGCAGACTCACCAGCTCTGCCGGCAGGAGGTGGAGGAGGAATGTGGAGGAGCAGAGGTGGAGGAGTCCGGATGAAGCGGAGATCAGGAACGAGCTGCTGCAGGGAGCCTTTTATATAAGACCGGCAGGCCGACCAATCAGCGGCCAGCAGCTCTCACTGCACCAATGGCGACGCTCGGATCTGATGACGCTGATGACGATCAGCTTCACTTCCTGTTCTGTCTGCTCAGCCTTTCATAATGGCTTCAGAGAAGCACGTGCAGAAACACGACTATAGAGACAAAGATGGTTCTGGTTCTCTTCAGAAACTGGATCCTGATCAGAACCAGAACCAGGTTCTGATCAGAAACTGGTTCTGGTTCTGATCAGAACCCAGGGGAGGATCTAGGATTCTAGATCAGGGGCCCTGAGGGTGAAGATGAGAGAGGAGACTTCCTGCTAAATCATTCTAATGGAAAATATGACAGATTACTGGATTAAGGACATTTCTAGTATTCATGCT
>JAGKQL010000042.1:2161628-2175023 GCA_018398635.1 Cyprinodon brontotheroides | reverse complement strand
CTATAAAGGGATTAGAGTGGAATCACCACTACACAGTACCTTATATAGGGATTAAGGTGGGGAAAAAAAACTCCATGGTGTTCTATATAGGGAATAGGGCTCACTAACCACTGCATAGTGCCCTATATAGGGATTAAAGCGGAATCACCACTAAATCAAGCCCTATATAGGGATTTTAGGGCGGACTAACCACTACATAGTGCCCTATAAATGGATTTTGACCTACCACTACATAGTGTTCTATATAGGGACTAGGATGGACTAACCACTACATAGTACCCTATATAGTGATTAGGGCAGACTAACCAATACGTAAGCAATTAGGGTGGACTGACCACTACATAGTGCCCTATATAGGGATTAAGGCAGACTGACAACTACATAGTGCCCTATATAGGGATTAGTGCGCACTGCCCACTAGATACTGCCCAATATAGGGCTTAGGGCGTACTGACACTGCATAGTGCCCTATATAGGGATTAGGGCAGACTGACCACTGCAGAGTGCCCTATAGCCTATAGGTATTAAGGCGGACTAACCAATACATAGTGCCCTATATAGGGATTAGGGCGGAATGACCACTACATAGTGCTCTATATAGGGATTAGGGCGGAATGACCACTACATAGTGTCCTATATAGGGATTAGGGCGGACTGACCTCTACATGAGGTTCGGACAGTGTGGGTTCCATAATGTATCATCATGGTTAGCATTCAGGAATTGAAAAAACGCTGCTCAATGTTTTCTAGCAAAATAATATTTATTAGTACAAAATTAAACCATATATTTACATTTGTGCTGTAAAAAAATAGACATTCTTTGTGATGTAAACAGTGAAAACAGACAGTTTAAAAAGAAGAGGACATGGTGCAGTTATTAGTCATAAACACCATCAGTTTCATCATCACACAGAAAAGCATCCATGTTTTCCACAGTCTGGCTGATGAAGAGCTGAAACATTCAAACTAAAAGGATTTCCTGCTTCTAACAGCAAACTGCCTTCATTTGACTTTCATGTGGCATTCAAAGTTTGACACCTTTATACGTAACATTCACAAAGTCTCTAGAACGGTTAATTCTAACCACCAACATGGCAGTAGTTCTATAAAAGGATTCTCCATAAAGGATCATCTTCACAATAATAAGGTTTCCAAGTATAAACGGAGGCCCCGCCCCCTGCTGCTTCTCAGTCAATGATGTCATCATCTCATGGCATTAGAGCGAAGTCTCCTTTATATCGCTTCTGACTGCACTCTGAACCGGACCAGGAGACGTCTGCGCTGTGGCGGGCGTGGCGTTTGGGTTGATGACTGAGGTTGCTGCTGCTGGCTCCTCCACAGCGTACTGAGCAAACACCGTGTTGAAGAGTCCTGTGTGATGAAGAGAGGGAGGAACTGAAGCCACGTTTCTAAGACCAGCCCTTTAGAGGAACAGATCAATCTGGAAGTTTTATATCTATATGGGGCATTAACCCTATCTACAGTATTCGCTGCAGACCGTTTTGCACCAAAGTCCTGTCATATTTTCAAAGCTTCTAATGTCAATTAGCCTGATCTAAGGAAAGAATCCCCCCTCAGGATGCCTGATGGCGTCTGCTGTCAGTTAGGTCAGAGGTCGGCACCCTGCGGCTCCGGAGCCAAAATGACTCTTTGGAGCCTCTGCAGTGGATCCTCATAGTGGTTAAGAATGTGGAACTAAGCAAGTTCCAGCCTTAGAAGATCCAGGATTTTAAAATATATTTGAACAGAAGAATATCTTAATCACCATAAACTTGTTTTTTTCTACCTATTTTTCTTTTTACCTCAGAAAATATGTAGTTTTTTACATTTCATTTCCCCAACTTAATATAATTCCTCAACTTATGACCCGTTTTCTTCTTATTCCAAAACCTAAAAAACAAACTCTTGTTTTCCAATCCTAAAAAGTTTCTGCAGCTGGAGTTCAGTAAGATAATGTGTTTAATGAAAAGTAATATTAATTTAGCTGGACTAAAGGTTGCAGACTCCTGGCTTAGACCAGCAGAGGGAGCTCCATCGTACCTCTCCTCCTCTGGTCCTGGGTTTTCTTCTCCTCCTGACTGGTTTTAGATTTGCTGCTGGCTTCTGATGGGTCCGAGTCTTCATTCTCTGTAACAATAAAAACTGTAAGATGTTTTTCCAGGTGAATAGAAGCGTCTGTAAGCAGAGGAAAGTATCGCTGTGCATCATCTAGCTGCTGCAGTGTTCCCGGCTCACCTCTCTTCCAGGCCATGTGTGCTCTCCTCAGCTTGATGGCAAAGAAAAGGACGACGACCAGAAGGCAGAAGATCAGAGACGTGACCAGCAGCACTAACAGGGACGTGTTCTGGGTGCGGCCCATTCTCCTATCAGGGTCAGAGTAATCTGGAAGGGACATCATATCACAGTTCACTACAAGTCCACCCAGTCAGGACTTTTATGGATAATAAAAGTTTTTACCTGTGAGGTTTTTCCCTGTAGCATTAAATGAGGTGACTTCCTCTGGTAAATCACCTTAAAAGAAAACAAAAACATTCAGCCCAGCTGTTCCATATAAGGCCTGTGGCGGATGAAGAGTGTATGAATAATTCAGCTAGTGAAACTTCAGTGCTTTTAAAACAAGCGCTCTACAGGAAGTTATCTACTGTCGCCACTAGATGTCAGCAAACACCAGATTTCTCCTTCCTCTCAGTGAACAGCCTACCTGAGGTGGTGGTTGTTTCACTGCTGCTGGTGTCGTTCATCAGCCAGATCAGGTCTGGACTTGTAGAGTTGGACAAACGCGCTGCAGAAGAACAGAAATGATCCTTTTAATGATTCAACGATTCAACGATTAAAAGCTGAAATCAATGATCAAAGGGATTTGATTCAGACTCCGTTAGAGGAAGCAAACAGCAGCTGGTATAAGAAGCCATGACCATGTATGGGTATCAGATCAGCACTCACAACATCTGCATCGAGTCGGAAATAGATGGTGTGACATGACAGCCCACAGACGGCTTTAAATAGAGAGACTTTCCATCTCAAAAGCCCACAGCTTGAGTTAAACGCATCATTTATAAATTAGAGCTTAATGTTGTTGAATGAGATGAAAACTGCTGTGACTCATCAGCAGGTAGGATGATCTAAAATAAGCTCACTTAGCGAACCATGTGCTTATGACAACAGCAGCCTCATGGAAACCAGCAGCATAGTTCACCCTGGTGGCAGACTGGTTCTGGTCTGGGAACCAGTGAGCGTCCACCAGCGAAACCAGTGACTGACAGGAAACACAGCAGCCGGAAAATGTCAAAGTTTTCTCTTAGTTTTGTGGAGTTTTGATGGTGAAAACCTGAACAACTACGTGGCTCCACTTTTGAGGAACATGGTACTTCCTCCTCCCCCCTGAAGTGAAACTGGACGGCGTTTAAAAAACTTCTGAGGCCTGTTTTGATCAGACAGCAGATACTTTAGAAAGAAGGACTGCTTCGTACCACCAGTGCTGAGGGGGGGGTGTCCAGAGGTAGCGGGGTCCTCTGGGGTCACAGTCCCGGGCTGACTGGAAGTGAGCGGCTCTTTGGGTGCAGGAGGGGGGGTGTTTAGGTGTGAGGGGGTGAGGCGCGGTGCTGAGCTGCTCCCTATGAAGGCCGGCGCCGTCGTCCCCGGCGCAGACGGCCGGGCTGACGGGGGGGCGGAGGTGGAGCCGGGCTGCTTACCTGTCAGAGAGGAAAGGGTTAAATCATAAAGATGTTTTTATTGCTGCTAAACATTAAATGGCTCTAAGCTAGAAGAGGAAACCAAAGCATTTTGGGTGAACAGAAAGAGGAAGCAGTTTGAGTCTGTTTCTCTGGTCAGTGAAGTTCAGAGCGTAGAGCCAGAATCATGGAGCAGCTGATGGGAAAAACCCCGAGCTTCTCCTGCTCTATGACGCTACAGCTGCTCCTCCGCAGAGATCCCCCTGATTTGGAGAAGTGCTTCACTGGAAACAGGTTTCAACAAATACCACAAGCAGCAGGACAGGAACTCACTCTGTTTCCCAACTTTCACAAAGTTCATCAGAGGCGGGGTGTGCAGGTCGGGATGGTGGACCAGGCACTCCACCACCACCCTGCCGTCTCTGGGATAAACCACTAGATGTGCCTCTGTCACAAACGCGTAGCTTTCCTTATGTATGGCTCCAGTAACTGTGGAGGAGAACAGAGTTTATTCATCAGCAACAAACATCATCTCTACCATTAACGTGTTTGAACTGGTTCCTGCTGGTTCCTCTCCCGCCTTCCTACTTCAGATGATTCTTCTTAGTCAAAAACACTTTTCAATCTTAAAGTCTTCCTTCTTTTTCAACCTACATTTAAATTCGGTTCCATTTTCAAATTTCCAGGTGATGTTGGGCGGGTGGTTGTTTGCCTTCGCGCTGCATTTCACAACAGACTCTCCTCCCTTTCTTCTTACTGACATTCGTGGAAAATCTTTAAAAGATGAGAAAATGGACAGAATGTTGATTCACTGAGAAAGTCAGGGTCAAAGGTCAGAGCAGGAAAGCCTGGTTAGGTGCTTAACTCACCCAGGACGGTCAGCCTGACTGTCTTCACTGACGGGACGTCTCTGTATTGTGTGCAGGTATAAACGCCTCCATCCTTAAAGGTGATGTTGGAGATGCTGATGGAGAACTGGGAGTTGGACAGCTTGGTGATGCTGTAGCGTCTGTCCCTTAATACTGGAAAAAACCCACCAATGAATCCAGTTTGTTGGTGTTTTGGGATGGTGTGGTTCACACAGGAATATTCACCTGAATGTTTGTTGAAGAACATGATGTCGTTGTTTGGGTTCCTCCACTCCACGCTGCTCCGCACAGCGTTCCTGATGGAGCAGCTCAGATCCACGGTCTGGCCCCTCAGCACAGTCATGTTCTCTGACTTCTCTGCAACTGAAACTAAAACACAACAGAAACCTTTAGTTCCATGAAGCACTGGCTTGGGGCCTGAGGAGCATTTCTAACGCCGTTTCTCAGCTTTCCACAACATTCAAACATGAACTGGAACCAGTTAAAGCAGCAGGTTGGACAATGAGAGCTTCCTGTCCGAAGGTGAAGCTTTTTCCCACAGATTGACTCATCGGTTCCCCTGTCTGTCAGTGCTTGTGTGGGTGGAGGTGGTGTGACCTTAAAAGATACACTACTAGTGAGCACCCCCCTCTGCCGACTTCCTGCTTTGACAGGAAGTACTGTGACCACTTCTGAAGGCTGACAGAGAAAGTGGGGCAGGTGTGAAAGCAAACAGATGAGATGTAGGCTGATGATCGGGGGCTCTGACTGTTTTTCTTTCCTGTGGGCTGAGAAACAGACGCCGTCTGGAAAACCAGCTTAATAGCAGTGGGCGGGGCCTACTGATACTCTCCATCAGCGGCTTATAAGGTCAACATGTATACAAGATATAAAAGGAAAGCAGGTAAAATATCTGAGCTGGCTTAGAAACATTAACGTCACTAAAATGAACATAAAAAGGTGCCGCAGAGCTCCGGAAGCAGCAAAGAGGCTTCTGCTGCTTCATCATTAAGGTCAGCCGTCCAGTAAAGTGAGTCTAGAAGCTTCTGCTGCTTCATCATTAAGGTCAGCCGTCCAGTAAAGTGAGTCTAGAAGCTTCTGCTGCTTCATCATTAAGGTCAGCCGTCCAGTAAAGTGAGTCTAGAAGCTTCTGCTGCTTCATCATTAAGGTCAGCAGTCCAGTAAAGTGAGTCTAGAAGCTTCTGCTTAGCTTCATCATTAAGGTCAGCCGTCCAGTAAAGAGAGTCTAGAAGCTTCTTAAGCTGCTTCATCATTAAGGTCAGCCGTCCAGTAAAGTGAGTCTAGAAGCTGTGCCAGCCGTCTGCGTGGAGTCCAGATCGCCCAGTAAAAGTGAGTCCAGGAAGCTTCTGCTGCTCACAATGTTCAATGCAGAGCAGTCTGCTTGCTACCTCAGTGGGGCAAAAGTATTTAGTCAGCCAATAATTGCAAGTTCTCCCACTTAAAAAGATGAGAGGCGGTAATTTTCATCATAGATATACCTCCCAACTATGAGAGACAAAATGAGAGAAAAAATCCAGAAAATCACATTGTCTGATTTTTAAAGAATTTATTTTGCAAAATATGGTGGAAAATAAGTATTTGGTCAATAACAAAAGTTCATCTCAATACTTTTTGTTTATATACCCTTTGTTGCGGCAATGACGGAGATCAAACGTTTTGACGTAAGTCTTCACAAGGTTTTCACACACTGTTGCTGGTATTTTGGCCCATTCCTCCATGCAGATCTCCTCTAGAGCAGTGATGTTCTGGGGCTGTATGCATTTCCAAGGCAACCACAGGACTTTCAACTCCCTCCAAAGATTTTCTATAAGGTTGAGATCTGCATTCGGGAGACTGGCTAGGCCACTCCAGGACCTTGAAATAACTTCTTACGAGAATTCACTGCCTGGTTCCGGGTGTGTTTGGGATCATTGTCATGCTGAAAGGAGTTCAGCCACGTTCCATCTTCAATGCCCTTGCTGATGGAAGGAGGTTTTCACTCATTCCCCATTCATTCTTCTTTTCCTTCACCGCGGATCAGTCGCCCTGGTCCCTTAGCAGAAAAAACAGCCCCAAAGCATGATGTTTCCACCCCATGCTTCACTGTGGGTATGGTGTTCTTTGGATGCAACTCTCAGCATTCTCTCTCCTCCAAACACTACGCGTAGAGAACTTTTTACCAAAAAGTTCTATTCTGGTTTCATCTGACCAGGTGATATTCTCCCAGTCATGGTCTGATCGTTCAAATGCTCTCTAGCAAACTTGAGAGACGGGCCTTGACATGTACTGGTTTAAGCAGGGGGACGCGTCCGGCACTGCAGGATTTGAGTCCCTGGCGCAGTAGTGTGTTACTGATGGTAGCTCTTTTGTTACTTTGGTCTTCAGCTCTCTGCAGGTCATTCACTAGGTCCCCCTGTGGTTCTGGGATTTTTACTCACCGTTCTTGTGATCATTTTGACCCCACGGGGGTGAGATCTTGCGTGGAGCCCTGCATCGAGGAAGATTATGAGTGGTCTTCCATGCAGTCCATTTTCTAATAATTGATCCCACAGTTGATTTCTTCACACCAAGCTGTTTACCTGTTGCAAACTTCAGACCTCCCAGCTTGGTGCAGGTCTATCATTTTGTTTCGGGTGTCCTCTGACAGCTCTCTAGTTTTGGCCATGGTGGAGTTTAGGAGTGTGACTGTTATTTGGTTGTGTGGACAGGTGTCTTTTATACGGATAGCGGGTTCAAACAGGTGCCAGTAATGAAGGAGGTACCAGTGGAGGACAGAGGAGCTTCTTACAGAAGAAGTTACAGGTCTGTGAGAGCCGTAAATCTCTCTTGTTCGTAACCGACCAAATACTTATTTTCCACCATATTTTTGCAAATAAATTCTTTAAAAATCAGACAATGTGATTTTTTCTGGATTTTTTTTTCTCATTTTGTCTCTCATAGTTGAGGTTATATCTATGATGAAAATTACCGACCTTCTCTCATCTTTTTGAGTGAGAGAATCTCAAAATTTGCTGTGTGGCTTATCAAACATTTTTGCCCCACTTGTATATTAGCTGTGATCAGCGGGCAAAAAGGAGTTTTAATATGTATGATTAAAACTATACATAAATAGAAAAACATGAGGATGTATACTTTCGCAGTCAGTTCATCAGATTACCATCCTGCCTTCAAAGATTATTTCTGTGTGGGCCGCTCAGACCCCCACATGGCGGAGCTCTTTGTCACTGGGAATCCCCAGCAGCAGCTTTTAAACAGGCCCGGGAGCCTCTTCACGGTTTTCCCCTACTGTTGGTGGCCAGCTCCCAGATCAGCTTCTCTGATTGGTTGATGTGACGCGTCCAGCAGATAAAGTTACGTTGTTCCAACTCCAGCAGCTGCTGCTTCTGAGGCGCCTCAGATGCTCCTGCTGCTCTAGACGCTGCAGGACCTTATGCTGCGCGTCAACCGTTGACTTTGGATAGAAACTAGCTGCTGCTAGCGGTCTGAACGTAGCGTTAGTGTTAAATGTCTTTAGAGTGAATAGTTTTTTGTCCTGTGGTTCTTTGGCAAAGCTTTATTCATTTTGCTTATATTATATTTTGCCGAATGTTTTCCAGATATTTTCATTTCTTGAAGGAAATCGTCTGAAAGGATCTTCAGACACCAAACATTCAGCTCTACCGCGGTTCTGTTCGCCGCCATCTTTGGCCTTTAATTGCACGCTCTTTCTGTCCAGCTTTCATAACGACTCATTTTGAAAAACATTTATGATTTCTGTAGTTTTTTTTTTCAGGATTTTCAGATTTGCTGACGACCTTCAGATTTATCTCCCTAATGCTAACAGCCTTGCTGGGATGACCCACTGAAACATTAAACCCATTAAAAGCTGCTGAAATCCTTTAAAGATAATCCCCTTAAACAAACAGACGGCAAAATGATCTTTATCTGGAAAGTCTGATCTTCTAAATGAAGATGATTTGGGAATATTTAACACTTAATGTCTAACGTTTTCTAGAAATCCTAGAATAATTTCAGAATTTAACTCTAAGGAACAGTTTAACTGCAATAAACATTTTCTAAATTTAAATTAAAACTATTGCCTTCATCTGACCTGTTCAGATTAACTTTCCACGTTTAAAGTCTCCCTGTTATTGTATGTTTATTAATAAAAACTGCTAGAGCTTTTTATAAACAACATTTGTTTTCCACATCTTATATTTATTTGTGTAAAGTGATCTGGTCTGAATGTGGCCCCTCATCACCAAAGCACTACCTGCTAGTTCAGCTGATTTTATTAAACAAAACTTTAATTTAACCAATGCATTACATTTGGAAATGAGTCAAAAAAAACGTTACTTTGAAGCTGAATTATAATTGACCAATTTGCTTGTAGATGATCTGATAAAAGCATCGTATATTTGGGTTGTTTGTCGGCAAACAAAACATTTCAGATTAGATTTACTGTCATCAAGTTTAATCTGGAATTGATCGTTAGGAGCCACTGAGAGTTTAAACTATCAGAAGTGAAACCATAAAGAATTTGACTCAGATCTGAATGCGTACGTCTCTCTGTTCAAAAGAAAACATTCAGAAAACCAAGTTTTACAGTGAAACTAGTAGAAATAAAGGAAACTCACCGTGGAAGAGGAGCGAGAAGACAAAGAGCTGCAGCTTCATTTTTACTCTCTACTGTTGCCTGAGCTTCCTCTGCTCTCGCTCTATATGAGCTCTGCTGAGTGGGACCTTCCGTGACATCACTCTGTGGTTTCCCCCGACTTTCTCTTTCAAGAGCAGCTCATTGGATTCCAGGTTGAAAAGTCCAGGTCAATGGTTCAACAATCAGACCCTTTTCTTTGGAAGCTAGAAAGAAAAAATGTTACAGGTTTTTGGAGGTTTTACTTCACTAGTGGCTCATTTTTTATGAACGACGGAGCTGACAGCGTAAGGAGGGATAGCGAGAGAGAGAGAGAGACATGGAGGGAAAAGGACCACAGGTCAGATTCAAACCCAGGTCGCCCACGTCGAGGACTGAAGGTCTGGTTATCCTCCCAGCAGTGTGTCACAGGTATTTTTGATTTCTGCCCAATATTGAAGCGTGGTCTGGGCTGTATTTATTCCACGCCACATGCCAGAGGCCCAATCAGGAACTAGCTGTGGGTCTAGATACGGCCGAGGGGTGAGGAAGTGGGGGCAAGTTTGGCGACGACAGCGAGGGAGGGACATGAGGGGCCAAGAAGGGGAATCAGGTGGAAAAAGAGGGTCCCAGCGTTCTCACCTCGCCTCTGCTAGCTGGTACAACTTCACCAGTCATTTTCCACAATGGCGGTCAGACAAACAAAACAAGCCGATAAGGAACCAAACAGGAAATACACATAGTCTACAGCGGATGTAGATTTGACCAATCAGAGGCCTCCTGTCTACGGCACTGTCTGTGGTCACCTACAGTTTTGGAGAGGTGGAGCAGAGTGTCTGCGACGGTGGGCGTCTCTGCGTTCACTGTGACACACACGTAGACGACCTGGTTTCTGAGTATAAATCAGCCTAAAGGCCTCCTTACATGGGTCGTGTGCGCTAACCACTGCGCCACCAAAGCTCGCCTGAAGAAACTGGTTTTGTTGTCTGAGACAGAAACACAGACTGTCCTTAGTTTGGTAAATATGTGTTTTATTCTTCTGACAGTTGGATTCAGTCTAAATCCAAAGGGAGATGAAATGTGTTTGTAATTCTGAGGCTTTTTTATCCAGGTGCTGAAGACAGGAAGGATCTCCTGTAGAGGTCTGTCTGCAGCAGATCTGAATGAGCTTCTGACTGAAGACGCCCTGTTGGTGTCTAACAGTCTGATGAAGAAGATGCTCACTGCTGTCCATCATCTTCTTCATCTCCAGAGGTTCTAGAGGAACAGAGCCGACCTTCTTTATCAGCTGGTTGAGCTTCTTCGCCTCCCGTCCTTCAATCTGTTGTCCAGGTGTTTCAACAGGATATTTATTACAAACAGTCAGTCGAGGCTCCTAAACAAGAAGATTATAACAAAACTGGTTCTTTTTAAAGCCAAATAAATTTAAGACATTGTTTGGACAGTCTGAGCCGAATGGAAACATGAAAAAATTAAAAAGAAATGTTTAAAGCTGTTATATATTATTATAAAGGTTATTTGTTAATCTCCATAGAAAAAACTCAATGGTGAATTGACATAAAGCATTGAAAATACCATAATGAGTAATTGTACCTGGTGAGGGCTAATTAAAATGGTAGATTCTATATTTATTAGTAATATATTAGTTAGGAGGAATCCATAGAATCGGAAGCGGTTGACATTTTATCATTAAGCACTCTTTCTGTCTTACCTTCCCCGTCACAAACAAACTCTCCCAGAGGAACAAAGAGTTTTTTATTTTTTATTTTTCAGCTGCCTGAGCTCCTCTGCTCTGCTGGGACTGACATCATCACTCCACCATGAGGTAAACTGGGCCGGTGGGCGGGACCATTGATAGCTGAGATATGAACTGACAGCCATTAAGGTGATTCATTTATTTCTACAATTCCTCTGCTGACCAGAACCAGCTGATTGTATCCAGTCTTTACAGGATTTCTCCTCCTGGGTGAGCCGGTATCAGCAGGAGAAATTGACTCCACAGCAATGCCACGAAACGGTGTGAAATAATATTCAGAAGCTCAAAGTGGACTGAAAGCGTCTTCATAGCGCAGCAGCTTCTACCCTTCAACAGTAAAACACACACTTCTCACTCTGCTGATTGATCTTCTGGGGAATTACATTTCTCTATGTCATGACATTTTCTCATCTTTAATTTGAGTTTCAGTCCAGTTTTATAAAAATCAGATGAGCAATAATGATTTTTTATGACCTAAGGTCATTGGTTTTATTGACACCAGTCAATTCACAGCAATGTTCCTGTAGCTGATAGGTGACGTCGTGTTAATGGTTTATTCTCCTCCTCCTCTTCGCCCATCATGTTGAGCAGCTTCTGCTGAAATCTAGACTAACTCTACTTGTTTTATTTACATTTATTCAATCTATAATCCGATAACTTTGGTTCTGTTGTCCTGTGAACAGATGGGCAAATGGTTTCACACAGCAGGGTGAGAGTAGGAGTGAACATCTGCACACAGATACTCTCCTCTTCTCTCATTTCTTTCTTCTTTCCTGTTTGTTTTCTTTTTCTTTTTTATTTGTCGGGCCGCTCTTACCTTCATATGTGAAATATTTTTGCTTGTGCCAGTACTACATCACCTGTGGTGTGGCCATTGAAAAAGCTCTAACTTTGGCAGACATCAGTTTGTTCCAAACACATTAAAAATGTACCTAAAAAGATCGAAGCTGACCTTCTGCATAAGGTGGAGGAGAAGCAACCGTCTTTCTGTTCATAGATTAATCCAAGGCCATTTCTACTAAGCAGCTACCTTTAGAGTTTTGTTTCCCATTTGCAAAGCAGTAAAACCACCTCTACGTGTAGTTTGGGAATGGTCCCTCTCCAACTGTAGACCAGTTCTCAGACTTCTTATCTCAGGGTTGGTCTATGTTGGTTGCAAACCAAAGACCGGAGGAGCAGCTAGTGAAAGCGTTGAAGACTGTGTGATAAATGTGGCCAAAACCACCATATTGACCTGAAAGTGCTCCTGGCTGTCACCATGGAGACTTTGGCGAACCGGTGTGGATCCACTTCAGATTCCCAAAGGCAGCTTTAATGTCCAACAGCACTGGGAGCCGACGGTAGGTATGGCCGCTTTGTGGAGCAGATCCAGGCAGAGAAAGGACCTTCTCTGTGGGATAAAGAACTGTGGGGCCCTAAGCTCTTCCGCACCGTCCTCCTGTGTCGGTGGGGAAGGAGTCCGTCCGTTGGTGATTGGCTGTCTCCCCCTGCTGGAGGGCTTCCTGGAGAGCCTTTAAAGTTCTCTTTCTAAAGATTATTGGTGGAGTACGCTCACAGTGCAGAGTGATAAAGCCAATGATGGATGAGAGCGCAGCTCTAACAGCTGCCGCTGCGCCTCATGTGCAGGACGCCTTCGCTCTTGCTTTTGTGACATTTTTCAGTCAAGGTGAAAATATTTTCAGTGAAAAGATTTTGAGTTTTTAGCCCAAGAGCTTAGTTTTCTTATTATTGCAAGGTGATAATATACTTTCTGTTCTTTTGGAGCTATTGTTTCACTCTTTTATATACTCTTTATGTTTTCATTTAAATCCTTTGAGGCAAAAATCCATAATCTTACTTGAATGTACCGTACTGACCTGAATATAGGACCACCTCTGATTTTAAAAACCACCCTCGTTAAAAAATCCCATAATCTTTACTGAATGACCACCGCGACTGGACCCTGGGAATTATAGGGACCCCACTCCTGATTTTAAAACCACCCGTTCTTTTCAGGAACATTTTTGAATTCAATCTGAACTTTGTTCACAGAACGTCTCAGAAACCTGCATTTTCCTCTCAGACATTTGCTACTGTCACTCCCACTCTCACCCTGTGGCTCGCTCGTCCACTCCCCACCTTTCACTCCTGGGAGCTCAAGTGCTGGCTCACTCCCCACTCCCTCCTACCCCTGGGCGCTTTGCCTGTCACTCCTGAGGATGGGCCGTAGCTCTCGCCAGCACTTCCTGCGCGACTTTATGCCACTTTACACTATCCACTTCCTAATAGCTTACCTTCTTGCTTGTCACTTCCCTTTTACTTTTACCCTGCTGCTTCTGCTTGGTCACTTCCTTTTACTTCTTTTTTACCCTGCGAGCTTTGCCGGTCACTTCCTGGCACTTTCACCCTGGAGCTTAGCGCTGTCTACTACTCCTGAGCCACTCACACACTGCCACTGCTGCTGCTCATCACTCCTCACTCTCACCCTGGAGCTCCGCCGTCACTCCCACACTCACCCTGCTGCTCGCC